>OU342744.1:332832841-333247129 GCA_910589775.1 Avena eriantha
TTGCATGTTTGTTCTAATACTAAAACTAGCACTAGAGTAATTGCATGTGTGTTCTTTTCACAAACAACATATGGATCCACCAGAGTCATTCCATGTGTGTTCTTCCCACAAACCACACATGGATCCACCAGAGTAATTGCATGTGTGTTCTTTTCCACAAACCACATATGGATCAACCAATTTCATTGCATGTGTGTTCTTTCCACAAAGCACACATAGATCCACATATGGATCAACCTATGTCATTGCATGTGGTTTGTTTTCACAAACCACACATGTATTATCCAATGGAATTAAATGTGTGTTCTTTTAACAACCCACATATGGATCCACTAGTGTCATTGCATGTGGGTTCCTATCACAAACCACATATGGATCCACTAGAGTCATTGCATGTGTGTTCTTTCCACAAATCACACATGGATCCACCAATGTCATTGCATGTGTGTTCTTTCCACAAACCACACATGGATCAACCAGAGTCATTGCATGTGTGTTCTTTTCACAAACCACACATGGACCCACTGGAGTCATTGCATGTCTGTTCTTTCCACAACCACACATGGATCAACCAATGTCATTGCATGTGTGTTATTGTCACAAACCACATATGGATCAACCAGTGGTCATTGCATGTGTGTTCTTTCCACAAACCACATATGGATCCACTAGAGTCATTGCATGTGTGTTCTTTTCACAAACCACATATGGACCCACTAGAGTCAATGCATGTGTGTTCTTATACTAAAACTAGCACTAGAGTAATTGCATGTGTGTTCTTTTCACAAACCACATATGGATCCACCAGAGTCATTCCATGTGTGTTCTTCCCACAAACCACACATGGATCCACCAGAGTAATTGCATGTGTGTTCTTTTCCACAAACCACATATGTATCAACCAATTTCATTGCATGTGTGTTCTTTCCACAAAGCACACATAGATCCACATATGGATCAACCTATGTCATTGCATGTGGATTCTTTTCACAAACCACACATGTATTATCCAATGGAATTAAATGTGTGTTCTTTCAACAACCCACATATGGATCCACCAGTGTCATTGCATGTGTGTTCCTATCACAAAACACATATGGACCCACTTAAGTCGTTGCATGTGTGTTCTTTCCACAAACCACACATGGATTAACCAATGGAATTGCATGTGTGTTCTTTTCACACACCACATATGGACCCACTTGAGTCATTGCATGTGTGTTCTTTCCACAAAACACACATGGATTAACCAATGGCATTGAATGTGTGTTATTGTCACAAACCACATATGGATCAACCAATGTCATTGCATGTGTGTTCCTGTCATGAACCACATATAGATCCACCAGTGTTCATTGCAGGTGTGTTCTTTTCATAAAGCACACATGGATCCACCAGAGTCATTGAATGTGTGTTCTTTCCACAAACCACATATGGATCAACCAATGTCATTGCATGTGTGTTCTTTCCGCAAACAACATATGGATCAACTAGTGGTCATTGCATGTGTGTTCTTTCCACAAACCACATATGGATCCACTAGAGTCATTGCATGTGTGTTCTTTTCACAAACCACATATGGACCCACTAGAGTCATTGCATGTGTGTTCCTATACTAAAACCAGCACTAGAGTCATTAAATGTGTGTTTTTAACAACCCACATATGGATCCACCAGTGTCATTGCATGTGTGTTCCTATCACAAACCACATATGGATCCACTAGAGTCATTGCATGTGTGTTGTTTTCCTCAAACCACACATGGATCAACCAATGTCATTGCATGTGTGTTATTTCCGCAAACCACACATGGCTCAACCAGAGTCATTGCTTGTGTGTTCTTTTCACAAACCACACATGGACGCACTTGAGTCATTGCATGTGTGTTCTTTCCACAACCACACATGGATCAACCATTGTCATTGCATGTGTAATATTGTCAGAAACCACATATGGATCAACCAATATCATTGCATGTGTGTTCCTGTCATGAACTACATATGGATCCACGAGTGTTCATTGCATGTGTGTTCTTTCCGCAAACCACACATGGATCCACTAGAGTCATTGCATCTATGTTCTTTTCACAAACCACATATTGACCCACTTGAGTCATTGCATGTGTGTTCTTTCGACAAACCACACATGGATTAACCAATGGCATTACATGTGTGTTACCACATATGGATCAACCAATGTCATTGTATGTGTGTTCCTGTCATGAACCACATATGGATCCACAAGTGTTCATTGCATGTATGTTCTTTTCATAGACCACACATGGATCCACCAGAGTCATTGCATGCATGTTCTTTCCACAAATCACATATGGATCAACCACTGTCATTGCATGTGTGTTCTTTCCACAAACCACATATGGATGAACCAGTGGTCATTGCATGTGTGTTCTTTCCACAAACCACATGTGGATCCACTAGAGTCATTGCATGTGTGTTCTTTTCACAAACCATATATGGACCCACTCGAGTCATTGCATGTGTGTTCTTATACTAAAACCAGCACTAGATTCATTAAATGTGTGTTCTTTTAACAACCCACATATGGATCCACCAGTGTCATTGCATGTGTGTTCCTGTCACAAACCACATATGGATCCACCAGAGTCATTGCATGTGTGTTCTTTTGCACAAACCACACATGGATCCACCAATGTAATTGCATGTGTGCTCTTTCCAGAAACCACACATGGATCAGCCAGAGTCATTGCATGTGTGTTCTTTTCACAAACCACACATGGACCCACTTTAGTCATTGCATGTGTGTTCTTTCCACAACCACACATGGATCGACCAATGTTATTGCATGTGTGTTACTGTCACAAACCACATATGGATCAACCAATGTCATTGCATGTGTGTTCCTGTCATGAACCACACATGGATCCACCAGTGTTCATTGCATGTGTGTTCTTTCCACAAACCACACATGGATCCACTAGAGTCATTGCATGTGTGTTCTTTTCACAAACCACATATGGACCCACTTGAGTCATTGCATGTGTGTTCTTTCCACAAACCACACATGGATTAACCAATGGCCTTGCATGCGTATTATTGTCACAAACCACATATCGATCAACCAATGTCATTGCATTTGTGTTCCTGTCATCAACCACATATGGATCCACCAGTGTTCATTGCATGTGTGTTATTTCCACAAACCACATATGGATCCACTAAAGTCATTGCATGTGTGTTCTTTTAACAAACCATACATGTACTCAACAGTGTCACTACATGTGTGTTCTTGTCATGAACCACATATGGATCCACTAGTGTTCATTGCATGTGTCTTCTTTCCACTAACCACATATGTATCCACTAGAGTCATTGCATGTGTATTCTTTTCACAAACCACATATGGACCCACTAGAGTCATTGCATGTGTGTTCCTGTCATGAACCACATATGAATCCACCAGTGTTCATTGTATGTGTGTTCTTTCTACAAACCACATATGGATCCACCAGAGTCATTGCATGTGTGTTCTTTTCACAAACCACATATGGACCCACTTGAGTCATTGCATGTGTTTTCATTCCACAAACCACACATGGATTAGCCAATGGCATTGCATGTGTGTTATTGTCACAAACCACATATGGATCAACCAATGTCATTGCATGTGTGTTTCTGTCATGAACAACATATGGATGCACTAGTGTTCATTGCATGTGTGTTCTTTTCACAAACCACACATGGATCAACCAATGTCACTACATGTGTGTTCTTTCTACAAACCACATAAGATCGCGTCTTCTAGAAGCCCCCCCGCCTGAAGTAGTTGCCCGATCCGATTATCGCAGACCGTTCGATTGGGGCGCGTGGACGAATAAGATGGTTCTTCGTAAGAGCGATCCGCGAGTAGGATGTTCCACGACATGATTGGCCGCACTTACATTTTCACTTATATTACTATTATCTCCACTCCCCTATAGCCTACTAGTAATATCATAGAGCTCGTGAGTGAGCACGTCTACTCTGCAGCCCCCTCTCCCCTCATCTACCACACGTCACTATGCCCGGACGACGCCACCGGCTTTTGTGCACCGTGACCGGACGACATCCGCCAATTCTCGGGTTGCTACCTTCATGCTAAGAAATCATTTTACAAGCTTTTGAACTTATCCTACATATTCCTGCTATTTGCCAATCTAACTGCTGATCTTTTTTCCGATTTCTCGACAAACTTCAGATGTGGTAGATGATGCAGCCCAAGAATCTGGAGATCCTCGCGTGCAACTTCGCAGCGACGTTCCCGCTCGTGTGCTCCCACCCAGGATGCTTTTGCTGTTACTCCTACCATGAGCTCCCGCTCCACGAGCTCGCGTGCCCACACGACGCATGCTCCTGCACGGAGCCGGGCTGCAAATACATCGTCCTGCCGGCAGAGCTCGTCGTCCACCTTGCAGAGGAGCACTTGATAGAAGTGATTAGGATCTCGTACGGGCAAGCCCAACTCTCCAAGAGAAGGTGCCATTCACTGACTCGGCATGCCGCCAGCTAATTTTCCAGCGGGGACGGCTCTATTTTTGTCCTGACCATCACCGCCGGTGTTCCGGGAACCAGAGCCGGGCCCACCGCCGCATGTGCCATATGCGTCAGGTCGGTCTCGTGTGCCTGGCCCGTATACACGATGCGCATGTGGGCGAACGCCCAACCACCGTCGTCTGATAGCATTCTTGTGCTAGCCGAGGCGCCGAGCTTCCCGACACCGCGGGAGGTGGAGTATGCGGACCGAAGGTCGATCCTATGTGTGCCATCTCAGTACCTTGTCGGTGCTAGACCGAACATGCAGATGCATTTCTACATTTGTATCGAGAAGACCGACAGGGAAATGTAGTACTTATGCTGTCGTTACTATTAGACTTAAGCGATGCTTCTCAGGTGCGTAGAGCATACGTGTTGTGCGAATGTACCCCAGTTATAGTTTTTAGTACTCCTTAATAATTCGACGAGTTATTGGTCCAATTAGCTTGCTGTTGTCACGTTGCAAAGTCTGCTTGCTTTGGACAGACTGGCAATACCATGTGCTCCCGCCCCCGCATGTCAGTGTCACGTGTTCCGAGGGCCCACCTGCCAGTGTCATGCCCCCCTTCTCTTCCTTCCCCTCGAAGCCACTGTCCTAACTTCTCTTCCATCCTGCCACTCCCGTCTGATGGTTGTAATCTGATTTTCGTTGGATTGTTTACATGTAATCTACATTGATAATGCAACATGCAAATGGCACAGACACAATTTCTAAAGTGGAAGCACTCACACGCTGCTATTGCACATATTTCTCAATATAGCTTGACAAACCCATTACAATAATTGTACTCGCACTAAACACAACCGAAATTGCAACCATCCTAAACAACATCTAAACCCACATCACACCACTGTCATCCGAGTCCACCTCGATTGGTGACATCGTCGTTCTGCATAGCTTTGTCAAGGAGGCAACAATGGTGTTCTACACAGCTTCGTCCCCGTCGTCCTCCACATCAGAATCAACAATGACGAAGGTGACGAGGTTGACATCGACCGAGCGCTGTCGCGCCTGGCGGCTCCTGCTCGATCTCGACGCCGCATCAGTCCTTCTACAGGTAGGAGGGGCCGAGCTCGGATACGTAGAGTCATCGCTCCTCTCAAGAAACCATGGCCATTTGATACTGCAACGGTAGGATCTTGTGGTGGATCCACCGCGGCGAGCCCTACCGGAAGCGGTGGAGCGGATGGATCTGTCAGCGCGAGCCATGACAAGTTCCTAGCAGGGAGTAAGATTGTGGGCCAGGTGTGTCTGGTTCCTGAGCAAGGCCTCCTAGTGATATGTACACGGGCAAGGTGCCAAAAAAATTTCGTCCAATGCGCACGAGAGGGCCTTTGAACCACGAAGGCGCGAGGCTTGGTTGACAAGTCCACAAGCTGGGTCCCCCACCTATCAGTCGAATGTGGATGGTAGGATTCTGCCTGAGTTATTAAGTGGGGATAAATCATGCTTCACCACTACCCTGTGTCAACACCCGGGTGTTTAATCCCAGATGCCTGTTATGCCATACCTTGCAATCCTAGGATTACCATTTTTGCGAGACATAACAGATTGGATATCACCGTACCTCATTCATTACAAATCATACATAAGGTCTTATACAAATAAGGATCTCACGATCCAGTTTTAGTACAACAAGCAGCGGAATAAAATAATAAGCGTAGCAGTGGGTTCCATTTTCAGGGGCACAGGCAATGCTGACGAAGGCAGATAGTCCTAGTTATCGTAGTCGTCCTGCTGGCCATCATCTTGATAGTCTCCTTCATAGTCTGGCCATGAGAATAGTCAGGGACAAAAGCCATGAGTACTCTTTAAGTACTCGCAAACTACCACTAACAAGTAGTATAGTTCTAATGTAAATTGCTAACTCTAAGTTTAACTAAAAAGTTAATTTTGAAACCTAAGCTGAGTTCAGAAGCAAAGAAAGATAAAATAAAGTTCTAGAATCACTTCAGTTGGGAAGCTAGTGTCATTGTCACAACCCTGTTGTGGTCAAGTCAAGTTCATCATTCATTTCATAAGTCATTTTGAAAACATCTGACAACGAAACAGTATGGCCACTCCAACTATCCATAACCGCGGACACGGCTATTCGAATAGTTTAACACTCTGCAAAGGTGGTACACTTTCACCACAAGATTCGATACATCTGTCAGGGATAACCCTGAATCATCATACTTAGTATGCAGATAATCAAACATAACTTTTCCTTTACACACCCTAGTATAAGCTCCTCTCCTATTAGTATGGCCTCCCAACCATGACAATCTATCATCTTGGTAACTGCATAGGTGGACAACATTGAGAGGTAGCCTCAGCTCAAACCTCTCCCGCGAGGGAACTAATACTAATGCATATAAACTTCCGGCTGAGCCTTACCCAATTCAGGTAGTGTGGTTGTACGGTAAATTTGGAATGTATCGCATCCGAATCCAACCATCAGTTTTGTAAAAGGGTTAAGGCTCATGCCTCAACATTTTCATCATCATAAACCATTTGTGTTTCTCGACACATGTAAAAACATCTCAATGGAATGACTCATCATTCTAATATTTTCATAATTCATTTTCACCAAGTTTTCCCATCTAAAGTGACTCAAGTTTTTATCTACTCTAAACTACTAAGTTAAGAGTGTTCACTAAGGTGGAAAGACGGGATCAATCTCATGCCATAGAATGACATCTAAAGTTATCTAGGTAGGTCAAGTTTTATACTCTTTATGCTACCTTCAAAACAAGTAAAGGACTTTGGTGGAATAAAGGGAGTAAAGCTTGAAAAGTACTACTTTGGGCAAGTAATAGTCAAAGTGGTATAACTAAAGCATGCCTAATGCATTTGCTTAGATTATTTAACTTGCAAGGGTTAGCTTGCATTGTTAATGGTGGCTTGCCTTATGCAGTGCAGTGGTTGAAGTTTTCTTCCTCCTCTGGATAGAACTCCCCCTCCTCGAAAGCTTGGTCGGTACTATCATCTATAAATACATACGGCGTACATAATCACCAAACAATACTTAACTAGTCTAATTATCACTATAAGGCACACATTTGATGATCCATTATCATCACAAGCATCTCAAGATTTTATTAACTAGTTTCATTTTTTTATTTAAGAAAAGTAATTTCTACTCATTGAAAAAAATAACTAAGATTTAATATTCACCACTTAAAATATGGGATCATGTGGAAACATGTCATCACCACATATTCTAACATGTGGGAATGTGATTTAAGGGTTGGATCACATTTTAAATAAGTGTAAGTTTAATAATTAGTGATTTAAAGTGACTAGAAATGCCTATATAGCATTATTTTGGTACTAGTCCAAAGTCACTGCATGAAAACCTTAATATTATTACATATTCAGATAGGTATGGTGAAATGTGATTTTTGAGAGTTGGAATCAACTCAAAATCTATCATGGTTGATTTTATAAAAATGTTTGAATATGCAAAAGCTTCTATCTTGTTATTTTTACTAGGAGAGATCTCTAACTCTAATTGAATTAAATACAACGGGCTTTGGTAGATCTTTTCAGTATCTTTCTAACAAAATTGGAATCACTCCATTTGGATTTGTAAATCTCTCTGAATGGATTTTTAAACTAAGGAACATAACTAAGTTCAAACCTAAATAGAAAAATCTAAGTTTGAATTAAATGGGTCACGCGGGAAGGAAAACGGGCCAGCCTAGTGGCGTTCCGCGGCACAGAGAACAGCTGACAGGGAGGGTCCACCAGTTAGTGGCTCTTTACACGTGAAGCGGTACGGGGCGATGGGGGCCGTTAGATTAAAAGGGAGATCTACGGCTGAGGAGTGTCGTCTCTGGCAAACAGTTCGCCGGCGGGAACTAGCCCAAGCGGCTCGGTGGGGGTGCTCAGGGGGCATACCAGGGCTCTAGCTACTGCGGCTATGGGGTGATCGAACATGCTGTCGACGGCAGACACAGGGGTGGTCATGGCAGCTCCTAGGGTGGACGAAATCGACGGCGCCTTCTCCTCCTCTACACCGGGCTCCTCCGGCCAAATTCCGGTGAACCCAGGCTCGAGCAGCTCCGACGAGAGGTGGGGAAGGATCAGTGAGGAGAGGGGAGTGGAATGGTGTGAGTAGTTGGTGTGGGGAAGGGCTCCTTTTATAGGCACGGCTAAGCGGCAGAGGAGCATGGGCGGTGCTCGCCGGTGGCGACGGCACAGCGAGCTAGAGGCATGGGCAGTGCGCTAGGACGGTGGGCGGTGCCCTAGCGAGTGTCACGACGATGAGTATGCAGTGGTTTGCTGTCGGAGGGAGTGAATGGCACGGCGCGCACTAATTCTCTGCCGACGGCGAGTTTCACGGCGGCCGGTGACTACGGGGCACGATCGGGGAAATGGGCGTGTCCGTTAGCTTCCTAGGCCGGTGGGGATCGTGTAGGCGGGCAGCTAGAGCGAGGCGTGGTCTGGTCGAGTGGGGGATCGTGCGCGCTCTGCGGCGGCGTCGGCATGGCCGACACACTCCGAGCGCGGCGGTTCCTGGTGGCTTTGGTCGCTGTCCTCGGGCTGGGGCTGGTTGGACGGTGGAGGTGGACCACAGGCTACCTCCTGGACATAGTGGATGGCGCTGGCGGCGGCTGTGGCGTGCTGTCGCCGGTGAGGTGCCCAAAATGGTGCTCGGCCTTAATGGCCATGACCATTTGGTCGTGGCACAGTGGGTGGCTAGGCTAGAGAGTGGTAGGGGAGTGCATTAGGTGCATGTGGTTGCAAAATGGGGAACCAATTTGGATCAAACACTACTCCAAATAGTGTTTTGTGTTTTGTTTGAAATCTGTCCACCAAGTGTTTGTGAAAATGGCCGAAAGAACTCAAGTTTGGAATTTTTGGATGATTTTTGGTGGGTTTGCTAGACACATGCTTAAGCCTCTATGGTAGCTTGGGTTTTGAAAATGGAGCTCATTGGAGTGGTTTTTGAATAAGTGGGATCTTGATACCTACACTAGATTCAATTTTCAAATGCCATTTAAATTTAGTGTTTGAAAGTTTTTGGCAGATCACAAAGTGGGCCTTGGTACACTACTATATGTACTAGCAACGGGTGCAAGGATCCACATTTATTTCTGTTAAGAAATGAGTCCTAGGAATAGCCAAAGTAGGCATGTTGATTAAAATGGCACAAATGACCATTTCTTTCTTTTATTCATTTTGGTTTGTTTTTATTTGGGATTTGTTTGGGCATAATCTAGATGATGTTTATTTCACCTAAGAATCATTTTACAAGCAATGGATCACTTAAACAAGGCTATCCAAATCAACTCGTATTTTAAATGCAAACCCATATGAATGCTTTAATAATTTTAATTGGAAAAGTTTTTGTTAACCCTAATTTTGATGATTTGGATCTTAATAAACTTGGATTAAAGTTTTGGGATGTTACAAACCTTCCCCCCTTAAACAAAATCTCATCCCGAGATTTACAAAAGAAAACTAGGAACTAAAGAGATCTGGGAACTCTGTCCTAATGTAATCTTCTCGCTCCCAAGTGGCTTCCTCCTCGGTATGGTTGCTCCATTGAATCTTGAGAAACTTGATACTCCTGGTCCTGGTGGTTCTGTAAGCTTCTTCCAAGATACGGATGGGCACTTCGCGATACGTCAGGTCATTGTTGATCTCCACAGCTCTGTGATCGATGTTCTAAAAAACTTCAGTCTTCTCCGGCACTTCCAGACATTTGCGAAGTAACGAGATATGGAACACGTTGTGGATGGCTGACATTTCTTCAGGTAGTTCCAGTTGATATGATACTTCTCCTCGGCGATTCAGAATATTGAATGGTCTGATATATCTAGGGGCTAACTTTCCTTTCAGACTAAAGCGTTGCGTTCCCTTCAATGGCGAAACCTTACGATATACAAAATCCCCGACATTGAAAGTCAGGTCTCTCCTTCTTTTGTCAGCATAACTCTTTTGTCTGGATTGGGCGGTCTTGAGGTGCTCATGGACTTTGTGAACTTTCTCTTCGGCTTCTCGGAGAATGTCGGGTCCAAAAATCTGACTTTCTCCTACTTGAGACCAATTCAAAGGGGTGCGACACTTCCTTCCGTATAGGAACTCAAATGGTGCCATTTGCAAACTAGCTTGATAACTATTGTTATATGAGAATTCTGCGAAAGGTAGGTAGTCTTCCCATTTTGATATGTACTCCAAAACACAAGCTCTTAACATATCCTCTAGGATCTGGTTGACTCTCTCAGTCTGTTCATCAGTTTGCGGGTGATAAGCGGTGCTAACGTTCAACTTGGTTCCCAGTCCTTCCTGGACTTTCTGCCAAAATCTCGAGGTAAACTGGGTTCCTCGATCTGATACTATGGTATTGGGGGTTCCATGTAGACTAACATATCTAGCAATATACATCTCCACTAGCTTCGAACTCTGGTAGGTGGTCTTGACTGGTATGAAGTGAGCTACCTTGGATAGTCTATCAACTATGACCCAAATTGAGTCATTTCCCCTACTAGAAGTAGGCAAACCGGTGATAAAGTCCATTCCGATGGAATCCCATTTCTATTCCGGAATCAGTAATGGTTGCAACAGTCCTGCGGCTCTCTAATACTCTACTTTGACTCTTTGACAGATGTCACACTTGGCAATGTAGCTTCTGATTTCTCTCTTCATCTTGTGCCACCAAAATTTCTCTTTGAAATCTTGATACATCTTTGTTCCGGGTGGATAGAATAAAGAGTATCATGAGCTTCCTGCATGATAACTTGCTTCTGCTCCAAATCTGCTGGCACACAGATACATCCTTTGAACCACATAACTCCTTCTTCGTCTTCGGTGAATCCAGGTACCTTTCCTGTACCAATACGACGTTTGATTCCATCGATACTTTCATTTCCTTTCTGGGCTTCCTTGATTTGGATAATCAAAGTGGGTTGAAGTTCAATGCTAGCTAAGAATCCTTTGCTAACCAGCTCATTTCTAAACTGCTGCAAACTCCTCATACAAACTTGGCTGCTTCTCTTTAATCATGGTGTTTAGCCTACACGGCAATCTGCTAAGAGCATCCGCTACCACTTTGGCTTTGCCGGGGTGATAATGAATGTCAAGGTCATAATCCTTGATTAACTCTATCCATCTCATTTGCCTCATATTCAGCTCCTTCTGAGTAAAAATATACTTCAAGCTCTTGTGATCTGAGTAAATCTCACAGCGATTACCCATTAGATAATGATGCCATGTCTTCAATGCCAAAACTACGGCTGCTAGTTCAAGATCATGAGTAGGATAGTTCTGCCCAGGCTGCTTCAGTTGCCGAGACAAATAGGTGATAAATTTGCCTTCTTGCATTAATACACATCCGAGACCAATCTTGGATGCATCACAATACACATCAAACGGCTTCTTGATGTCTGGCATGATCAATATTGGGGCTGATATCAATCTCTTCTTCAGCTCTCGAAAACTGGCTTCACATTTGTCAGTCCATTCAAACTTCTTGTCCTTCTTTAGCAATTGGGTCATGGGTCTGGCGATGTTCGAGAATCCTTCTACGAACTTGCGGTACTATCCCGCTAATCCGAGAAATGCACGGACTTGGTTTTGAGTGGTTGGGGCTTCCCATTCTTCGACATCTTTGATCTTGGCGGGATCAACAGAGACTCCTCCGGCAGACACATTATGTCCTAGGAATCCTACTTCTTTCACCCAAAACTCGCACTTGCTGAACTTGGCATATAACCGATGTTCTCTCAAGGTTTCTAGGATGATTCTCAGATGTTGCTCATGCTCTTCTTCTGACTTGGAGTAGATAAGGATGTCGTCGATAAACACAACTACAAACTTATCTAGGAAATTCATGAAGATCTTATTCATGAGATTCATGAAATAAGCAGGGGCATTGGTTAATCCAAAAGACATAACAGTATACTAGTATAAACCATAGCGAGTAGTAAAGGCATTCTTTGGAATATCCGTTACACGAATCTTAAGTTGGTGATAACTACTCCTAAGATCAATCTTTGAGAATACCTGTGCTCCGGTCAACTGATCAAATAGATCCTCTATCTTTGGCAAGGGGTACTTGTTCTTGATGGTGACGTCATTCAGTTTCCTGTAATCTGTGCACAAACGGTTGCCTCCATCTTTCTTGTCGACGAATAACACTGGTGATCTCCATGGAGATGCGCTTGGTTGAATCAATCCTGTTGCTAACATGGCATCCAACTGCTTCTTCAGTTCCACTAACTCTGAGGGGTTCATGCTATAGGGTCTCTGAGTTATGGGTCCTGTTCCGGGGATTAGTCCTATAATGAACTCAATATCCCTATCCGGGGGCATACCTAGCAATTCATCTAGGAATACGTCGGGGTATTCACAGACTACTCTGACCTGGTCTATGGTGGACAAGGCTAGACTCTTGTTGCACTTGAATTGACGAGGTAAGGTTTCAGAGATATGCTCTACTGTGACTCCAGAGCTACTGGTCATGGTGATGGCTTTCTTAGCACAGTCTATGAATCCTATATGCCTTGACATTCAGTCCATACCTAGTACTACTTCCAATCCTTTGGTTCCGAGTACAATTAGGTTGGCATAAAAATCTATCCCATGTATTCTGATAGGCACAACTTTGCAAATTTTTCTAGCTTTTCTAGTTGAACCGGGGATTTGAACTATCATGACATGCTTCAAGTTGGTTGGGTGAATCTTACTAGTGCATGCAAATTCTTCGGTGACAAATGAATGCGATGCTCCCGAATCAAACAATACCCTTGCTAAAACTGAGTTGATAGAAAACATACCCAGCACTACATCTGGCGCTTCCTGGGCTTCTTCGGCGTTCATGTGGAAGAGACGGCCGTTGCGGTTGTGAGGGTTCCCTGGGGAAAATCTTCTCCCTAGTTGAACATGACGCTGCTGTTGAGCCGGGGCATTCACACTGGCAGTGGCGGCAGTCTTCTTGGGACACTCATTGGAATAGGGACCCTTCACTCCACACTCGAAACAAGTGATCTGGGACTTGTATTTTGATGCGACGGGCACAACATTGCTGCCAGTTCTGGGTGCAGTATTATTGTTGTTGTTGCTCTTGGGAGGGGCACGGTTGAAATTGTAGGCGTTGCCGGAGTTGTGATTGTTTCCTCCGGACTTCACATTGCCTCCGCTACGGTTGGGGTAGCTTGGGCGAGACATTGGGGGTCGATTGTTCCTTAGTGCATACCCTGGTGAGGGGTTGGGATGGTACTTTTGGTGACTACTGGATCCAGATTGCTGCATCATACGACGTTTGCGGTTTTCGTTTGCTTGGTTAATCTTCCCTTCCATCTGAATGGCAGAGTCGACTAGCTCTTCGAGATCCTCAAAGCGGATGTTGACGAGGACAGTTTGCATCTCATCATGCAGTCCGTTCAAGAATTTCTCCTTCTTCTTGACTTCTGTGTTGATCTCATCAGGGGCGTACCTTGCAAGCGATAGGAATCTGTCATGGTATTCCACCACAATCATTCTGCCTTGCTTCAAGTCGCGGAACTCATCCCTCAGTCTGGTGACTAGACCTTGCGGCACATGGGTGCGGCTGAACTTGGTTATGAAGGCTTCCCATGTCATCACTTGACCATGGTTCATGTTACGGATACTAGTCCACCAAGCTCTTGCATCTCCCGCCAGGTAGTGGGTGGCGAACAGAACTTTCTCGTTGTCATCAACTCTTGCTACTTCTAAGTTGTTTTCCATTGTCTGTAACCAGTCATCAGCATCTAGTGGGTTTTCAGCCTGGTTAAAGATTAGAGGATTGGTATTCTGAAAGTTTTTGAGTTTGGATCCATGGTGATCCTGATTTCCATGTCCTTGGTTGTTTTGGGCCATCTGAGCTATCTGCTGCAATGTTGCTAAGTTGGCTGGCGCTCTGTCCTGCTTGCTTCACGGTCTGCAACTAACACCTGCATAATCTGCAGCATTGGGTCTTGCGATGAGCTGCTCCCTCCTTGGTTTCCACGAGTCATCTGAAGATTGAGGTAGATACAGGGGTAAGAGGGAAAGTTCTAGGGTTCATGGTTTTGGTTTCAAAGCTAAAACTTTGAGTTTGACTCAGGTTTTTGCAACTAACTTCATTTCATTCACTCAAGCAGCACACGGTACAAACACACACCACCACAACAAAGGAAAACAGATGGTTTTAAGAAACATTCTACAATCTATGATACGGTGAGACCGATACATCTCATGCTACGACAGTGCTCTAGTGCATCTACTCATCGTCGATGAAGTCGGAGTCCTCATTGGTAGTCTAGAAGTCCACGGCATCCTCCTCTAGAAAGTCATCACCATTGCTGAGGTAAGAATCCATATTTCCTTGGATGTCTTCGCCTTCCTCTTCTTCCTCCTTTGCTGCAAGTTGAGCTTCCTCCTCCTTGACGGTCTTCTCGAGGTCGGCCACCTTCTGGTGAAGATGGGCGATCGTGCGATCCTTCTTCTCACGCTAGAGGCGAAGAGACTGACAATCCTTGACAAGTAGTGAGAAAGTCTGGGCCATCTGGGCTGCGATGGCACGGTTGTGGTTGGCGAACTCCCTAGCATTGTCTAACTCCTTCTGACGATCGTACAATAGGAAGTCGAGGTTCTCCACTTGGCGCTTTATTTCTGGATGACTTGGCATCTCAATCGGCATTCCCATGAAGCCATGTCTTGCATAGTGAGCAAAACGGGTTCCTTGGATTTGGTTGATGCTGAGGTCACATAGACGTGCGAGAGCTTCATGCATTGCCCTGGCTAATCTATCTAGCCAGTTGTTCTCCCTCACGGAGAACTGGATTCTCCTGGACGTTGGTGCTTCGATGCTTCCTCGAAGATCAGCGGTGACTAACCACTGCAAATCTCCTCTGTAGCACCCCAATTGTCTAACAATTGTAATGCTACTTGTCCTAGTAAGATATTGGCTACTTTATATATATTATTGTTGCATCATAATTATATCATGCTCATGTCATCATGCCACCTTGCATTTGAGCATCATATAAAACTCCTTTTTCTTTTGGTTCTTCTCTCACATGCATTATAAATTGTATTTGCCTCTTGATATTGTATTTGGTTGTTGATATATTGTCTAAATGCCCAAGTTGAGTTGGGGGCATATCTTTTATTTCCATTCCACCACCCTTCTCTTCCACCACTTTATAATTCCACCATCCCTTTAACAATGAGCTTGTCTTTCTTTCTCTTTGATATTTTAATTCTAGCTCATGTAGTTTGGGGTGGATCAATCTTCTAAATTCTTGTTCTTGGTTTTATCTCCATTTTTGGAAATGCATAAGAATAATGCCATCATATTATTATTGTTGTCCCAAAATAAATAATGGCATTATTATTTTTGCATGGGCCATGCAAGCTCTACATCACCTTCCACTTCATATGGTTTTCTTTTGTTTTAGTGGATTCTAACTTGGGAAATCATCTACCACTCCACCACCATCTTAGTCTCACCCATTTCTTTTTCCTCTTATTTCTATTCTCCATGCATGAATCATATGAGGCCTAGCCATAATGTTTTTCTTTTCCTTTTTCTTGAAATTCTTTCCACCCCACCTCATGATCATTCTAGCCTCCACCATGCTCCACTTGAGTTGGTTTTATTCACACCATTCACATTCATTTCTATTTATCTACATGTATGATCACATGAGAGCTTTTCCACCTAATTCTATTCTTCTTCTTTCTTTATAGTTTCTTCTCTACTTTAGCCCATGCAAAATCCAACCAAGGTGTCTTCTTGGTTTAGCTTCATAAACAAGATAAAAACCTAAATATCTAATTAAAACCTAACCTAGCTATCTTCTCTCTCTCTCTAAATTATCCTAACCTTATTTCTCCTAAACCCTAACCTACTTCCCTTATCTCTCTCTCACACCTCTCTCTCTCTCTCCACCATGGGCACCACACCGGCCACCCTCTCCCTGGCCCCACCCTAGCTAGCCCCTCCTCTCTCTAACCTAGCTAACCCAAAACCCTAACCCTAGCCGAGCTCACCCGAGCCCCTTCCCTCTTTTTCTCTCTGCCGTGCGGGCCTAGCTGCACTACCCCGCCGTCCCTGGCCTACTGGCAGCCTCCCCATGCCCTACCTGCCCCAGCCCGGCGAGCACGTGCTCGAGGAGAAGGAGGAAAAGGTGGCACCCGAGCCACCTTTATCCTGCCGTGCCAACCGGCCTCTCCTCTCTCTCCCTCCCACTTTCCCCTCCTCCTCACACCTCTCTGGCCTCGCCCAGATCCGCCCCAGAGCGCCCCCTCCTTCCCCTTCTTCTCCACCGTCGTCCCCACCTGCCGCCAGTCACCGCCGTCTACCGCCGCCATCTCCTCGTTCCGGCCGTCAAGCTTGTCGTGGAAGTGGCCTGGCAGATCGAGGACATCCCCCTGCGTCGCCCAGTACACGCCGTCACGGAGGAGAAGCGCCAGCATCGCCGGAAACGTCGACGCCCGACGCGAAACCCTAGCCGACGGGACGCCAGCGACCTCGCCGATCCGCCGCTCCTCGCGCCGATCCAAGCCCACCAGCGAGCCCGCGGTGAGCATCCCTTCCTCTCTGACAACCTCCGCCTCGCCGTACCGCCCTAGCGCCGCCGTTGTTTTTGTCGAGCACTCTCAGTGCGCTAGAGCTCGCCAACGTCTGCAAATTATCCCCGCGCCGCAGCAAGCCTATCTAGTCCCCCGCCACCCTCCTGACATCTGCCCGAGCCAGCCGCACCGGTCAGCCCCCTCCGCGCGCACTCCCGCGGCCCGGGATCGAATCCCCGCTCCGCCCGCGCACGCGCCTGCCGCCAGACGGAGGAGAACGATAAACAGTACGGGCGCGTGGTCGATTTGCAAAAAGCCCCTTCCCTTTTTAATTACTGCGACCCGCGCTCCTTTCCGCCCCACCTGTCAGCCGCGCTAGCACCTTTGCAGAAAACCCCTCGGCTTTTCCCGGCCGCAACCCGCGGTCCAGCCGGCGACCCACCTGTCAGCCCCTATCTCCCGCTTCGCTGGCACGTGGGCCTTCCGCCGCTGGTCCCGCCTGTCAGCGTCAGCGGCTAGCCAGAGCCCGCGTGGCAAAAGTGTGTCTCGCGCGCGTGGCCCCAGTTCGTGCAGGCCCACCCGTCAGTGACTGGGTCTGAGTTTGCCTGGGTGCAAAAAGTATTTCTCCGTATCTGTTTTTATTCAAATCTTTTCCAAATTAATTTAAATTCAAATTCTTTTCAGATTCAAATAATTTTTAAAATACAAATCCAAATAATACAAATAATATATGTTTTGGAATCAGAAAAATGTGAGGAATTCAAATATGCCCTTCAAATTATATTTTGAACACTTTAAATTTCGAGTAGATTAAAATTACAAGAAAATGCCCTTTTTACTTAATTAATTAATAACTTTTGTTTTATAACTCCAAATTTGACAAATAATATGTCTAAATCGATCAGCGCGACGAGCCCGTTCTATTTATGCAATCCTTGTTCTGAATTGAAGCATGCATCATGTTGTCATCTAAAATCTGAACCGTTTAAGACAATAAAACTTGGGCAAATAAATGATAAAATGCTTTACTTCTTGTATCCACACCTCACCTTGGCCATGCTACTTCAATGCCATGTAAATTGTGCATCATTCATCATGGCATGCTTGGTTGCTTGTTGCATTTCAATTTATATGCTTGCGCACTTTATTTATGTTGGCCCTTGTTTGTTTGGTTCTTCTTCGAATAGACGCCCAGCAGGAGAATTATCAGGAATCACAGGAGTATTACCCAGATCCATCTCTCGCTTCAACTGAGCTGCCAGGCAAGCACTACCACATGCTTGCATACATACAGTACCTATTGCCTCTATCTTATTCTTGCATCATTGAGTCGCGGTTGCATAAAATTGAATCCCAAGTACTGCATAGCCTTTACTTTTAAACCACATTAAGCCTGTTCCGGTCCCATGAGCCATTACTACAGGAGTTGTTTGAGCCATGCGAGTCGTAGAAAAGCATGAGTAGGGTATGTGAGTGTCGGATGGATAACGAGGTACCTAAATAACATAACCTGAGTAGTAATGGGATAACTAAAGAAAGAGGCACCGGTGAGCAATATCTGCTATTTGGTTTTTCCTGCTCACTTGTGTCCCGTAGGACCCCGAGTACTTGATTCCTGTTCCTTGACTATTCGCACTATCCACATCCGGGAGGCCTATGGACCCCCCTGAGCCAGAGCTTGATTCAATCTTATTTCTTGGGGCCACAAGTAGTTTGGGGCTTTATTACTATTCTGTACTTATGCCATGTTACTGCTTTATTTAAGATTGTGCGTGGAGCACCTGTACTGTTTTGGATTGTGGAATGTTTTCGCGGTATCGACAAGCCCAGTCACATTTTCGGGTTCCCAGTCGTTTACAGCCATTGACACAAACCTTGGGTCCGTCTCGGAGCCGGCCAACTTCGTTGCGGGTAGCTTAATGGGGTGGCCCCCTGAAATATTTCTGAATCCTGTGATTGCTTTGTCGTGAATGCCTCGTTGGGTTTTAATTTGGTTTTTCCGAGGTTGATCGAGTGTGTGTTGCTATTCGTGCACCCCTGCAGGGTAAATCTTTCTGAAAGCCGTGTCCGCGGTTATGGACGACTTGGAGCACAGTTTCTCGATCATAGACAAGTATAACTAAAGTACCGCTTTCAAATTGACTCAGTACTTGACTAGTAAATAGTGCAATACTCATGGAATGGTTAATAAAAACTGTCAACGGATGATGGGGGTTGTTTGTCCGCTTCCTTGTTGGTAAGCGAGGAGGAGGATGGATCTGATATTTATACTGTTATAACTGTTGTTCTTAATTCACGGACTTCCGTCTATCTTTGGTTAGGCGGAAGGTTAGCGAGTCTCTATAGAATTGTTAGTTATTATCTTTTGCTGCAATTGCGTCACCCCAGGTTGTGTCCCCTTTAGTGGCATAAAGACTTGCTGAGTACCCCTAGGGTCTCACACGATAAATTGTTTGATTCAGATGAACAGGTGTACCCGCAAGATGGATACTGGGTGGAAGAGTCAGATGATGTGGGCAACGATCATTCGGTGTAGAGATTCCGGGAACGGGGATCCGTGTGATCTGTGGGCGGGATGTGTTTATTTATGGGGCATCTTATGCCAATTTGCTTCTTATCCGTACTCGGATCTTGTTTTCCGCTTCCGCCTGATACTCTGATGTGTGATGTATGAGGAGCTATCCTAAATTATTATATCTATCTAGGACATTTGGATCTTGCCGTATGGCGTTGCAATATTTCTATTTCTTTTAGATGGAATGGCTCTGATGTACTGTTGTATGTGGCTTGCATACATACTCATTTGTGTATGTATTTGATCCCTTCGCCTGCCGATTACGCCGCTCGTTCTTGTCCCGTTGACTGAAAGTGGTTAGGACGGCCGAAAGGTCTACCGTGAGTGGCCCTGGGCCCCACCGTACTATTTTAACCACTTTCGTTCATCCAGGCATTAACTAAGAGCGTAATTCACCGAGGTAGTTACAATTGGTATCAGAGCCATCCCGCCCTTCAGGGTCTCAGCCAAAATGGTCGTTGTCTGTCTAGCAAATATTTTGGTAGTTATGTATACTAGGGAAAAACAAACGTGAGAGTAAGATTGCTTCCATTTTTCTTCTTACCCACCCACCCACCATTTTCTGGTAAGGAAGTGTAACGTTTTCAATCCTCTTCTAAACTTCAAACTAGGATTCACGTGTTCTGGGTTCCGTAGTACCATAGGTTATGTTTGTGTGTGTGTGTGTGTGTGTGAATTCCTTGTCTATCTGTTGCATCCAAATGTTAGCACTATCTGCCTTTTGGTTATCAACTGTTGGTACATTCCCTACCGACAGTCCTTTGTAAACCGACGCGATCTATTCTGATTCGTTGTACACCGATGCGATCTATCTTACTCTTTGTTATCCGACGTTATCTTGTTGGGGTGTTCTTTTCCGTAGTTACCAATCTTTAGGTTCACCTTAAGAAGAAGTTGTTGGGATATGTGTTTTACTGATTCATGTGCGAAGTAATGATTTGAGTGCGGGATGGAGTCGCGACCATACCACTACTTTTGTCATTTGCTTTTGTATATTGAACTAGTAGAGTTGCTAATCTTGATTCGTTAAGTGGTTTTGCGCATATAGTGGTATTTTAATGCCAAAATTTGCGGAAATTTTTTCTTTGTTAGTTTGTATACCACACTCCTTGTTCAGTCGTGTGTGTTATGCTTAATACCTTCTAATTTCCTTGAACTTTGTTGATATTTTAATATCACCTCAGTGAATTGCATTCCTTAATCTTGATTAATTCCATTTTGGTACTATTTTGGATTATTATCATTCTCCATTATAGTACTGACTTGTGTTTTATATCAATCACAGGATGGCACCACCACGCCGTTCTGAGGAGGATATACCACCTGAACTTGGGGCCGCTTTGGCAAGTATTGCAAATGCTTTGGGCACTATGCAGCAGAACCAACAGCGCTTCGAGGAAAGTGTGAGGAGGAATGAGTTTGCTCCGCTACCTCCACCTCCCAAGCGAGGAGACATCAAGAGTTTTCTCAAGTTCAACCCACGCCAATTTGAGGTGTCTGATCAGCCACTTGATGCGGATGATTGGCTTCGTGAAGTGTCAAGGTTGCTCATGACTGCGGATGTTCCCGAGCAAGAATGGGTCAAGTGTGCTACTCACCTTCTGAAGGGAGATGCAGCTCTCTGGTGGGAAAATTACCTCAAGGCAGATCTTTCTGGTTTTCAGCCTACTTGGGAGCGATTCACTGCTGCTTTCAAAGAGCAATATCTGTCAGAAATTGTCATGGAAAGGATGAAGGAAGTGTTTCTCAACCTTAAGCAGGGCACTGACAATGTCAACACCTACATCAGAAACTTCATGAACCTGTCTCGTTATGGTGGCGATGAGATCTCTGATGACAAGAAGAAGCAAAAGAGGTTTCGGCAAGGCCTCAATGCTTCCATCAAATATGCAATCACTCATGCAAGGCCAGCATCTTTCCTGGAACTTCAGCACACAGCTCTGCAGGAAGAAGCAAGTAGGCAAGTGTTTGAGGAGTCAAAGAAACACAGCCGTGATACAGCAAGCTCTTCTGCTATGACAGCTCCTTCTAAGCGTCGTGTCTGGGTTCCTAGCACCCCACCGTCGCTCCCTGCTCCACCAAGACCTTCAAGCTACGCACCAAGGCCACCAAACTCCTTCACTGCGGCTCCCAGGGACTACAACCACAACTACCCTGGAGCGCCTGGCGGAGTCCCTGGCTACGTTGCTCCACGCCCACCTGGTGCTTGTTATACTTGTGGAAACACAGGGCATCAGCAATGGAATTGTCCAATGAACAACAAAGCTCTTCCACCACCACCTCCAAGACCTGCGGCAAGTGCTCCTATGATTCGTGCACCTCCACCTCGGGCTCTCAACATCAACACTAAGCCGGGATCTACGGTTGCTCGTGCCAACTGTGTCAACGCCGCTCAAGCTGAGCATGCTCCTGGAGTTGTGATGGGTATGCTTCCTGTTAACTCAGTTCCTGCACGAGTTTTGTTTGATTCTGGTGCTTCACATTCTTTCGTCTCTCACAAATTTGCAAATGAGCATGAGCTTGTTATCGACCAGCTGGATAAAAAGTTAATGGTTCTTTCTCCCGGGGCAAGATTGTTATCTACTAAGATCAGCCATGGCAATCAAATTGAGATTGGTGGTTCTTCTTTTCCGGCTTCCTTAATTATTCTGGGCAATTCTGATATTGATGTTATCTTGGGCATGGATTGGTTGACAGCAAATGCAGCTGTGATTGATTGTGCTGAACGTTCGGTTTCTCTGAAAATTCCTGAAGGCCATATAGTCTATTCTCCAAGTCTGACTCCTGCAATTCAGCTTTATTCGTTGGCGGCTCTGAATGATGATGCTATGGAAGGTATTCAGAGTGTTCCTGTAGTTTGTGAGTTTCCAGATGTCTTTCCTGAAGAGTTGCCAGGTATGCCTCCGGATCGTGAGGTTGAGTTTGTCATTGAACTTGAACCTGGTACCGCTCCTATCTCCAAGCGGCCTTATAAAATGGGTCCTGCTGAGTTGGCTGAACTTAAGCGTCAGTTGGATGAACAAGAGAAGTTGGGTTTCATTCAGCACAGTACTTCTTCTTGGGGTAGTCCAACCATCTTTGTGAAGAAGCGAGACAAGACTGATAGACTTTGTGTTGACTATCGGGCACTCAATGCTAAAACAATCAAGAATAAATATCCCCTTCCGCGGATTAATGATCTCTTCGATCAGCTAGCCGGAGCTATGGTATTCTCTAAACTTGATTTGAGAAGTGGTTATCATCAAATCAAGATCCGCAAGGAAGATGTTCCCAAAACAGCTTTCACCACTCGCTATGGCCTG
This sequence comes from Avena eriantha, assembly GCA_910589775.1. Classification (NCBI taxonomy): domain Eukaryota; kingdom Viridiplantae; phylum Streptophyta; class Magnoliopsida; order Poales; family Poaceae; genus Avena; species Avena eriantha. The sequence continues at coordinate 332,855,780 of OU342744.1, forward strand.
TATGAGTACACGGTCATGTCTTTCGGTCTAACCAATGCACCTGCCACCTTCTCGAGGCTTATGAACTCGGTTTTCATGGAGTATCTTGATAAGTTCGTTGTGGTCTATCTGGATGACATTCTAGTCTATTCTAAGTCAAAAGAAGAACATGAAGAACACCTTCGTTGTGTCCTAAGCAAGCTTCGTGAGAACCGCCTGTATGCAAAGTTCTCCAAGTGTGAGTTTTGGCTGCCTCAAGTCACCTACCTTGGTCACGTTATCTCTGCCAAGGGCATTGCCGTCAACCCAGAAACTATTAAGACAATTATGGATTGGCTTCCACCCATAAATGTCAAAGAAGTCAGAAGTTTCCTTGGTTTGGCCAGTTACTGTCGTCGCTTCGTTCAAAACTTCTCAAAGATTGCGAAGCCTCTTACCGATCTCCTCAAGAAAGGCAAGAAATATCTTTGGACTCCTGCATGTCAAGCAAGCTTTGAAACACTCAAAGAGAAGCTCACTTCCACACCAGTCTTGGTTCCTCCAGATACATCAAAGCCTTTCCAGATTTTCTGTGATGCTTCATTGCAAGGATTGGGTGCGGTCCTTATGCAAGAAAAGCAAGTTGTTGCTTACGCATCTCGTCAGTTGAAGACGCATGAGATCAACTATCCTACACATGACCTCGAACTCGCAGCAGTTGTCTTTGCTTTGAAAGTATGGAGGCATTACTTGCTGGGCAACCGTTGTGAGATCTTTTCTGATCACAAGAGTCTGAAGTATATCTTCACGCAGCCTGATCTCAACCTTCGTCAGAGGAGGTGGATCGAAACAATCAATGATTTCGATTTGACCATCAACTACACCCCGGGCAAAGCTAATGTCATGGCAGATGCTCTCAGCCGAAAAGCTTATGTCAACAACCTCATGGTGGAAGAACAACAACCTCTCTTGTGCGAGGAATTCCGCAAGCTCAACCTTGAAATTGTGGATCAAGGTTATCTTCTGAACCTTCTAGCAACACCTCTATTGGAAGAAAAGGTCCGTTCCATTCAGCTTGGGGATCCTTACACTAAAAAGATCATCTCCAACATTCAGCTTCCAAAGTATGAGTCTTTTCACATAGATGACCAAGGCACTCTTTTCTTTGAACACCGGATGTTTGTTCCGAACTACCCGGGTTTAAGGGAGCAAGTTCTCAAGGAGGCGCATGATTCTGTTCTTTCCATCCACCCTGGCAGCACTAAGATGTACATGGACTTGAAAACACAATATTGGTGGCCTGGTTTGAAACGATATTGTGCCAAGTATGTCTCGGAGTGTGATGTCTGTCGTAGAGTTAAAGCTGTCCATCAGAAACCTTCCGGTCTTCTACAGCCATTGAAGCCTCCGGAATGGAAATGGGAGAAAGTAGAGATGGACTTCATCACTGGTTTTCCAAGGTCGCAAAAAGGCAACAATGCAATCTTTGTTGTCATTGACAGGCTTTCCAAAGTAGCTCACTTCTTTCCAGTCAAGGAAACAATTTCTGCAATTCAGTTGGCTGAGCTCTATATCAACAGAATTGTCTCTCTGTATGGAGTTCCTCTTGAGATCAGTTCAGACCGTGGAAGCATCTTCACTTCCAAATTCTGGGGAAGTTTCCAAAATGCTTTGGGAACAAAGTTAAACTTCAGCACAGCTTACCACCCTCAGTCGCAAGTACAAGTTGAAAGGATCAATCAGATTCTGGAAGATATGCTCCGTGCTTGCGTTATCTCTTTCGGCATGAAGTGGGAAGAATGTCTTCCTTATGCTGAATTCTCTTACAACAACAGTTTCCAGAAAAGTCTAAAGATGGCACCATTTGAGGCTCTCTATGGTCGCAAGTGCAGAACTCCGATTGGTTGGTCGGGCGCAGGTGAAAGATTATTGTTTGGCCCCGACATTGTAACTCAAGCGGAGGAGAAAGTTCACATCATTCTTGAAAATCTGAAGATTGCTCAAAGTCGCCAGAACAGCAATTATGACAGAAAGCACACGGACATGGAGTATGTCCCTGGTGATCTCGTTTACCTTCGTGTCACTCCCATGAGAGGCACACACCGTTTTGGTATCAAAGGAAAGCTGGCTCCTAGATACATCGGTCCTTTCAAAATTCGTGGAAGAAGAGGAGAAGTTGCTTATGCTCTTGAGCTCCCTGAACAACTCAAAGTCCATGATGTTTTTCACATCTCTCAACTCAAGAAGTGCTTCAAGGATCCCGGCAGGACCGTGGACCATGAACTCATCAATCTCCAAGAAGACCTTTCTTATCAAGAGCACCCCACAAAAATTCTTGAAGTCGCAGAAAGAAGGACTCGCAACAAGTCCATCAAGTTCTGCAAGGTGCAGTGGTCGCACCATTCCGTTGATGAAGCAACCTGGGAACGTGAAGATGAGCTCCGTGCCAAGTATCCTACCCTCTTTGAGTCTTCTTCTTCCTAGAATCTCGGGGCGAGATTCCTGTTTAGTGGGGGAGAGTTGTAGCACCCCAATTGTCTAACAATTGTAATGCTACTTGTCCTAGTAAGATATTGGCTACTTTATATATATTATTGTTGCATCATAATTATATCATGCTCATGTCATCATGCCACCTTGCATTTGAGCATCATATAAAACTCCTTTTTCTTTTGGTTCTTCTCTCACATGCATTATAAATTGTATTTGCCTCTTGATATTGTATTTGGTTGTTGATATATTGTCTAAATGCCCAAGTTGAGTTGGGGGCATATCTTTTATTTCCATTCCACCACCCTTCTCTTCCACCACTTTATAATTCCACCATCCCTTTAACAATGAGCTTGTCTTTCTTTCTCTTTGATATTTTAATTCTAGCTCATGTAGTTTGGGGTGGATCAATCTTCTAAATTCTTGTTCTTGGTTTTATCTCCATTTTTGGAAATGCATAAGAATAATGCCATCATATTATTATTGTTGTCCCAAAATAAATAATGGCATTATTATTTTTGCATGGGCCATGCAAGCTCTACATCACCTTCCACTTCATATGGTTTTCTTTTGTTTTAGTGGATTCTAACTTGGGAAATCATCTACCACTCCACCACCATCTTAGTCTCACCCATTTCTTTTTCCTCTTATTTCTATTCTCCATGCATGAATCATATGAGGCCTAGCCATAATGTTTTTCTTTTCCTTTTTCTTGAAATTCTTTCCACCCCACCTCATGATCATTCTAGCCTCCACCATGCTCCACTTGAGTTGGTTTTATTCACACCATTCACATTCATTTCTATTTATCTACATGTATGATCACATGAGAGCTTTTCCACCTAATTCTATTCTTCTTCTTTCTTTATAGTTTCTTCTCTACTTTAGCCCATGCAAAATCCAACCAAGGTGTCTTCTTGGTTTAGCTTCATAAACAAGATAAAAACCTAAATATCTAATTAAAACCTAACCTAGCTATCTTCTCTCTCTCTCTAAATTATCCTAACCTTATTTCTCCTAAACCCTAACCTACTTCCCTTATCTCTCTCTCACACCTCTCTCTCTCTCTCCACCATGGGCACCACACCGGCCACCCTCTCCCTGGCCCCACCCTAGCTAGCCCCTCCTCTCTCTAACCTAGCTAACCCAAAACCCTAACCCTAGCCGAGCTCACCCGAGCCCCTTCCCTCTTTTTCTCTCTGCCGTGCGGGCCTAGCTGCACTACCCCGCCGTCCCTGGCCTACTGGCAGCCTCCCCATGCCCTACCTGCCCCAGCCCGGCGAGCACGTGCTCGAGGAGAAGGAGGAAAAGGTGGCACCCGAGCCACCTTTATCCTGCCGTGCCAACCGGCCTCTCCTCTCTCTCCCTCCCACTTTCCCCTCCTCCTCACACCTCTCTGGCCTCGCCCAGATCCGCCCCAGAGCGCCCCCTCCTTCCCCTTCTTCTCCACCGTCGTCCCCACCTGCCGCCAGTCACCGCCGTCTACCGCCGCCATCTCCTCGTTCCGGCCGTCAAGCTTGTCGTGGAAGTGGCCTGGCAGATCGAGGACATCCCCCTGCGTCGCCCAGTACACGCCGTCGCGGAGGAGAAGCGCCAGCATCGCCGGAAACGTCGACGCCCGACGCGAAACCCTAGCCGACGGGACGCCAGCGACCTCGCCGATCCGCCGCTCCTCGCGCCGATCCAAGCCCACCAGCGAGCCCGCGGTGAGCATCCCTTCCTCTCTGACAACCTCCGCCTCGCCGTACCGCCCTAGCGCCGCCGTTGTTTTTGTCGAGCACTCTCAGTGCGCTAGAGCTCGCCAACGTCTGCAAGTTATCCCCGCGCCGCAGCAAGCCTATCTAGTCCCCCGCCACCCTCCTGACATCTGCCCGAGCCAGCCGCACCGGTCAGCCCCCTCCGCGCGCACTCCCGCGGCCCGGGATCGAATCCCCGCTCCGCCCGCGCACGCGCCTGCCGCCAGACGGAGGAGAACGATAAACAGTACGGGCGCGTGGTCGATTTGCAAAAAGCCCCTTCCCTTTTTAATTACTGCGACCCGCGCTCCTTTCCGCCCCACCTGTCAGCCGCGCTAGCACCTTTGCAGAAAACCCCTCGGCTTTTCCCGGCCGCAACCCGCGGTCCAGCCGGCGACCCACCTGTCAGCCCCTGTCTCCCGCTTCGCTGGCACGTGGGCCTTCCGCCGCTGGTCCCGCCTGTCAGCGTCAGCGGCTAGCCAGAGCCCGCGTGGCAAAAGTGTGTCTCGCGCGCGTGGCCCCAGTTCGCGCAGGCCCACCCGTCAGTGACTGGGTCTGAGTTTGCCTGGGTGCAAAAAGTATTTCTCCGTATCTGTTTTTATTCAAATCTTTTCCAAATTAATTTAAATTCAAATTCTTTTCAGATTCAAATAATTTTTAAAATACAAATCCAAATAATACAAATAATATATGTTTTGGAATCAGAAAAATGTGAGGAATTCAAATATGCCCTTCAAATTATATTTTGAACACTTTAAATTTCGAGTAGATTAAAATTACAAGAAAATGCCCTTTTTACTTAATTAATTAATAACTTTTGTTTTATAACTCCAAATTTGACAAATAATATGTCTAAATCGATCAGCGCGACGAGCCCGTTCTATTTATGCAATCCTTGTTCTGAATTGAAGCATGCATCATGTTGTCATCTAAAATCTGAACCGTTTAAGACAATAAAACTTGGGCAAATAAATGATAAAATGCTTTACTTCTTGTATCCACACCTCACCTTGGCCATGCTACTTCAATGCCATGTAAATTGTGCATCATTCATCATGGCATGCTTGGTTGCTTGTTGCATTTCAATTTATATGCTTGCGCACTTTATTTATGTTGGCCCTTGTTTGTTTGGTTCTTCTTCGAATAGACGCCCAGCAGGAGAATTATCAGGAATCACAGGAGTATTACCCAGATCCATCTCTCGCTTCAACTGAGCTGCCAGGCAAGCACTACCACATGCTTGCATACATACAGTACCTATTGCCTCTATCTTATTCTTGCATCATTGAGTCGCGGTTGCATAAAATTGAATCCCAAGTACTGCATAGCCTTTACTTTTAAACCACATTAAGCCTGTTCCGGTCCCATGAGCCATTACTACAGGAGTTGTTTGAGCCATGCGAGTCGTAGAAAAGCATGAGTAGGGTATGTGAGTGTCGGATGGATAACGAGGTACCTAAATAACATAACCTGAGTAGTAATGGGATAACTAAAGAAAGAGGCACCGGTGAGCAATATCTGCTATTTGGTTTTTCCTGCTCACTTGTGTCCCGTAGGACCCCGAGTACTTGATTCCTGTTCCTTGACTATTCGCACTATCCACATCCGGGAGGCCTATGGACCCCCCTGAGCCAGAGCTTGATTCAATCTTATTTCTTGGGGCCACAAGTAGTTTGGGGCTTTATTACTATTCTGTACTTATGCCATGTTACTGCTTTATTTAAGATTGTGCGTGGAGCACCTGTACTGTTTTGGATTGTGGAATGTTTTCGCGGTATCGACAAGCCCAGTCACATTTTCGGGTTCCCAGTCGTTTACAGCCATTGACACAAACCTTGGGTCCGTCTCGGAGCCGGCCAACTTCGTTGCGGGTAGCTTAATGGGGTGGCCCCCTGAAATATTTCTGAATCCTGTGATTGCTTTGTCGTGAATGCCTCGTTGGGTTTTAATTTGGTTTTTCCGAGGTTGATCGAGTGTGTGTTGCTATTCGTGCACCCCTGCAGGGTAAATCTTTCTGAAAGCCGTGTCCGCGGTTATGGACGACTTGGAGCACAGTTTCTCGATCATAGACAAGTATAACTAAAGTACCGCTTTCAAATTGACTCAGTACTTGACTAGTAAATAGTGCAATACTCATGGAATGGTTAATAAAAACTGTCAACGGATGATGGGGGTTGTTTGTCCGCTTCCTTGTTGGTAAGCGAGGAGGAGGATGGATCTGATATTTATACTGTTATAACTGTTGTTCTTAATTCACGGACTTCCGTCTATCTTTGGTTAGGCGGAAGGTTAGCGAGTCTCTATAGAATTGTTAGTTATTATCTTTTGCTGCAATTGCGTCACCCCAGGTTGTGTCCCCTTTAGTGGCATAAAGACTTGCTGAGTACCCCTAGGGTCTCACACGATAAATTGTTTGATTCAGATGAACAGGTGTACCCGCAAGATGGATACTGGGTGGAAGAGTCAGATGATGTGGGCAACGATCATTCGGTGTAGAGATTCCGGGAACGGGGATCCGTGTGATCTGTGGGCGGGATGTGTTTATTTATGGGGCATCTTATGCCAATTTGCTTCTTATCCGTACTCGGATCTTGTTTTCCGCTTCCGCCTGATACTCTGATGTGTGATGTATGAGGAGCTATCCTAAATTATTATATCTATCTAGGACATTTGGATCTTGCCGTATGGCGTTGCAATATTTCTATTTCTTTTAGATGGAATGGCTCTGATGTACTGTTGTATGTGGCTTGCATACATACTCATTTGTGTATGTATTTGATCCCTTCGCCTGCCGATTACGCCGCTCGTTCTTGTCCCGTTGACTGAAAGTGGTTAGGACGGCCGAAAGGTCTACCGTGAGTGGCCCTGGGCCCCACCGTACTATTTTAACCACTTTCGTTCATCCAGGCATTAACTAAGAGCGTAATTCACCGAGGTAGTTACATCCTCCTGGGCGTCCTAGAAGTTGAGCTCCAACAAATTTTAGATGTGGGCGTCTTAGTAACTCCGACAGTGAATCGAGATCCCTCTCGAAGATAAGTTGACCTCCGTTTCCCAACTGATAGAACTTGCTGAACCGAGTCTCCATCTACAAGAATTAAGGATGAGGAAATTAGTGAAGTGATCAAGTGTGTCAAATTTTAAGTAGTAATGTAAGAATTTGAGGAACATGAATTTTTGAGAAAGAGTAAATTCCCAAGGATAAGAGAGGAGTTAGTTTTTCATAAATACTCACTTTGGGTTTTGCAATTAAGTTTTTGTTCGGACGTCCATTCTAACTAGGGTCTCCTATGGTCAGGATGGCTCTGATACCAACTTGTCAACACCCGGGTTTTTCATCCCAGATGCCTGTTATGCCATACCTCGTAATCCCAGGATTACCATTTTTGCGAGACATAAAAGATTGGATATCACAGTACCTCATCCATTACAAACCATACATAAGGTCTTATACAAATAAGGATCTCATGATCCAGTCTTAGTACAACAAGAAGCGGAATAAAATAATAAGCGTAGCGGTGGGGTCCATCTTCAGGGGCACAGGCAATGCTGATGAAGGCGGATAGTCCTAGTTATCATAGCCGTCCTGCTGGCCATCATTTTGATAGTCTCCTTCATAGTCTGGCCATGAGAATAGCCAGGGACAAAAGCCATGAGTACTCTTTAAGTACTCGCAAACTACCACTATCAAGTAGTATAGTTCTAATTTAAATTGCTAACTCTAAGTTTAACTAAAAAGTTAATTTTGAAACCTAAGCTGAGTTCAGAAGAAAAGAAAGATAAAATAAAGTTCTAGAATCACCTAAGTTGGGAAGCTAGTGTCATTGTCACAACCCTGTTGTGGTCAAGTCAAGTTCATCATTCATTTCATAAGTCATTTTGAAAACATCTGACAACGAAACAGTATGGCCACTCCAACTGTCCATAACCGCGGACGCGGCTATTCGAATAGTTTGACACTCTGCAAAGGTGGTACACTTTCACCACACGATTCGATACATCTGTCAGGGATAACCCTGAATCAGCATACTTAGTATGCAGATAATCAAACATAACTTTTCCTTTACACACCCTAGTATAAGCTCCTCTCCTATGAGTATGGCCTCCCAACCATGACCATCTATCATCTTGGGAACTGCATAGGTGGACAACATTGAGAGGTAGCCTCAGCTCAAACCTCTCCCGCGAGGGAACTAATACTAATGCATATAAACTTCCGGCTGAGCCTTACCCAATTCAGGTAGTGTGGTTGTACGGTAAATTTGGAATGTATCGCATCCGAATCCAACCATCAGTTTTGTAAAAGGGTTACGGCTCATGCCTCAACATTTTCATCATCATAAACCATTTGTGTTTCTCAACACATGTCAAAACATCTCAATAGAATGACTGATCATTCTAAGGTTTTCATATTTTCACCAAGTGTTCCCATCTAAAGTGACTCAATTTTTTATCTACTCTAAACTACTAAGTTAAGAGTGTTCACTAAGGTGGAAAGATGGGATCAATCTCATGCCATAGAATGACATCTAAAGTTATCTAGGTAGGTCAATTTTTATACTCTTTATGCTACCTTCAAAACAAGTAAAGGACTTTAGTGAAATAAAGGGAGTAAAGCTTGAAAAGTACTACTTTGGGTAAGTAATAGTCAAAGTGGTATAGACAAAGCATGCCTAATGCATTTTCTTAGATTATTTAACTTGCAAGGGTTAGCTTGCCTTGTGGAGTGCAGTGGTTGAAGTTTTCTTCCTCCTATGGATAGAACTCCTCCTCCTCGAAAGCTTGGTCGGTACTATCATCAATAAATACATACGGAGTACACAATCACCAAACAATACTTAACTAGTCTAATTATCACTATAAGTCACACATTTGTCGATCTATTATCATCACAAGCATCTCAAGATTTTATTAACTAGTTTCATTCTTTTTATTTATGAGAAGTAATTTCTACTCATTGAAAAAATAACTAAGATTTAATATTCACCACTTAAGATATGGGATCATGTGGACACATGTCATCACCACATATTCTAACATGTGGGAATGCGATTTAAGGGTTGGATCACATTTTAAATAAGTTTAAGTTTAATAATTAGTGATTTAAAGTGACTAGAAATGCCTATATAGCATTATTTTGGTACTAGTCCAAAGTCACTACATGCAAACGTTCATATTATTACATATTCAGATAGGTATGGTGAAATGTGATTTTTGAGAGTTGGAATCAACTCAAAATCTATCATGGTTGATTTTATAAAAATGTTTGAATGTGTAGAAGCTTCTGTCTTGTTATTTTTACTATGAGAGATCTCTAAGTCTAATTGAATTAAATCCAACGTTCTTGGGTAGATCTTTTCAGTATGTTTCTAACAAAATTGGAATCACTCCATTTGGATTTGTAAATCTCTCTGAATGGATTTTTAAACTAAGGAACAGAACTAAGTTCAAACCTAAATAGAAAAAGCTAAGTTTGAATTAAATGGGTCGCGCGGGAAGGAAAACGGGCCGGCCCAGTGGCGTTCCGCGGCACAGAGAACAGCTGACAGGGGGGTCCACCGGTCAGTGGCTCTTTACACGCGAAGCCGTATGGGGCAATGGGGGACGTTAGATTAAAAGGGAGATCTACGACTGAGGAGTGTCGTCTCCGACGAACAGTTCGCCGGCGGGAACTAACCCTAGCGGCTCGGTGGGGGTGCTAAGGGGGCATACCAGGGCTCCAGCTACTGCAGCGATGGGGGCGATCGAACGTGTTCTCGACGGCAGACTCAGGGGTGGTCGCGGCAGCTCCTGCGGTGAACGAAATCGACGGCGCCTTCTCCTCCTCTGCAGCGGGCTCCACCGGCCAAATTCCGGCGAACCCAGGCTCGAGCGGCTTCGGCGAGAGTGGGGAAGGATCAGTGAGGATAGGGGACTGGAATGGTGTGAGTAGTTGGTGCGGGGAAGGGCTCCTTTTATAGGCACGGCTAAGTGGCAGAGGAGCATGGGCGGTGCTCGCCGGTGACGACGGCACATCGAGCTAGAGGCGTGGGCAGTGCGCTAGGACGGTGGGTGGTGTCATGACGAGTGTCACAGCGGTAAGTGTGCAGTGGTTTGCGGTCACGGGGAGTGAATGGCACGGTGTGCACTAAGTCTCTGCCGACGGCGAGTTTCACGGTGGCCAGCGACTACAGGCACGGTCGGGGAAATGGGCGTGTCCGTTAGCTTCCTATGTCCGTGGGGATCGTGTAGGCGGGTGGCTGGAGCGAGGTGTGGTCTGGTCGAGCGGGGGACCGTGCGCGCTCTGCGGCAGCGTCGACATGGCCGACAGACTCTGGGCGCGGCGGTTCCTGGTGGCTTTGGTCGTTGTCCTCGGGCTGGGGCTGGTTCAACGGTGGAGGTGGACCTCCTGGACATGGTGGATGGCGATGGCGGCGGCTGTGGCGTGGTGTCGCCAGTGAGGTGCCCAAAATGGTGCTCGACCTTAATGGCCATGACCATTTGGTCATGGCATAGTGGGTGACTGGGCTAGAGAGGGGTAGGGGAGTGCACTGGGTTCATGTGGTTGCAAAATGGGGAACCAATTTGGATCAAACACTGCTCCAAATAGTGTTTTGTGTTTTGTTTCAAATATGTCCACCAAGTGTTTATGAAAATGGCCGAAAGAACTCAAGTTTGGAATTTTTGGATGATTTTTGGCGGGTTTGCTAGACACATGCTTAAGCCTCTGTGGTTGCCGGGGTTTTGAAAATGGAGCTCATTGGAGTGGTTTTTGAATAAGTGGGATCTTGATATCTACACTAGATTCAATTTTCAAGTGCCATTTAAATTTAGTGTTTGAAAGTTTTTGGCAGATCACAAAGTGGGACTTGGTACACTACTATATGTACTAGCAAGGGGTGCAAGGATCCACATTTATTTCTGTTAAGAAATGAGTCCTAGGAATAGCCAAAGTAGGCATGTTGATTAAAATGGTACAAATGATCATTTCTTTCTTTTATTCATTTTGGTTTGTTTTTCTTTGGGATTTGTTTGGGGATGATCTAAATGATGTTTATTTCACCTAAGAATCATTTTACGAGAAATGGATCACTTAAACAAGGCAAGCCAAATCAACTCCTATTTTAAATGCACACCCATATGAATGCTTTAATAATTTTGATTGGAAAAGTTTTTGTTAACCCTAATTTTGATGATTTGGATCTTAATAAACTTGGATTAAAGTTTTGGGATGTTACACCCTGGCATCCAAAGGATCCTCTTTCCTCTGCCCTCGCTCCCCTCGCTCATGGCTCGCAACTCATGCAGTTCGTCTTGGGCGGAATCAGGGTCGGCTCAACGCCGTCAGGCGGGTGCCCCCATCAGGTACCGGAGGGCGCCCTACGATTACTACCCCGATATGCTGTGTTTGCGCTATGAGAAGATGCCGAGATGGATTTCGTGGACCGACGAAAATACTGCAGGAAAATTCAGCAACTGCAGCATCAGAGCGGTAAGTTCGTACTGTAGGTACAATGGTAACCCGGATCCGAAAGCGTAATGTAATTCTTTTTTTGTTTCCTTCGATCTACTTTGCAGGAAGGGAGGGGGACTGGCTGTGACAAGTTTGTGTGGATCAAAAATCCACTGACAGGTTTTCACAAAGAGATTGTTCAGGATCTGCGTGATGCTGTGTGGGACAAGAAAGAGGAGATTCGTGCGATGGAGCGAGAGATTCGGGAGCTTCGCCAGGTGCAAGGGAGGCAGGGGTAGGGAGGTGGTGAGACAGATGGTCTCAAGATTAGGCCAGATAGTGGAAACAATTTCCTCATTATTTGGGCATTATCTGTTGCATTTGCAGTTTATGTTGATGTGTCGTTGTCCAGCAGCTGAAATAAGTTGCTGCTTCGTGGAGTGTAGCTGCCAGCTTAGAAATTGTTTTTAGCCCAGAAACATATCATAAGTGTAATGCCAATAGCAGGGATTTATTAAGCGCCTATAAATAATTCATGTCTGTTCCACTAACACCCATCGATTTTGGATACCCCTTAACCTCTCAGCTATCGTGATTGTTCAGATATTATTGGCATAGTCACTATTTTGGATTCAACTAGTGGTCTCAGCCGTATCCAATCCTAAAGTCGCGATACATTTTACTCCGAGTATGGGAGGCAGATTGTTTTGCCTGACAAGTTCCACGCACACAGCTCTAGTGTTTAACCGAACTACATATATAGGTTCAAGTTCAATACATCATTAGGCTTCTACACTGCTAACCTTCTTTCTCTACTTGGGTGCCAACTTTCTTCCTCTTGCCTTCACGTCCACTGGCTTCTTCATCTCCTGCCTTCTTCCTCTTCCTGGGTGCCAATTTTCTTACCTTCACGTACCCTGCATCTCCGGGTCGAGGGAAGTCAGGCCAATCAACACCATAATCTTGTCCAGCATCATCACTCCACTCGTTTTGGTTTTCTTCCCGCAGCAAAAGCACTGAGTCGGCGGTCTTGTTTCTTACCTTGTGCTTCCTGTAAAAAAACAGTACATGGATTACAACCTTATATCTACAAACTATAAACAATTTTTTGTGTGAATGTACCATCTCATACCTAGGTTTGGGAGCATTAATGGGACAGCCCGCTGCTCTATGGCCTATAAGATGGTAGGTCTTGAATCTGTTTTTGCCCTTCTTGGTAGCAAAGAAAGCTGAATCCTTCTTCTCGAGAAAATTCTTAAACCTATTCACCTGAGGTCTTCCTCTGCCCCTTTTTGTAACTGGCTCGCAAAGATCGAAAGATAGTTGGACTTGAGGCCACTGAGATGGGTCTGTACATGGCTCGACGGATCCAGCGTACGCAGCTCTGAACTTTTCCATAGAGTAGTAGTCTGACAAATACTGATCCAAATGTGGTAGAGTTTTTTTCTTCACCAAGAAGGTCAAGGCATGGTCGCAAGGTTTCCGGTATGCTGCCACTCTAAGCAGGTGCATTCTCGCAGCTGGATGTTCACAACATCCCTTTTTCCACTCTTGGACATATCGACCACCTCACAGCTGCTGCTGGTTGACGGCAGAAGCTTAAGATGAGCAAGTCCTCAGCTTCTCTTGTGTAGTTGCTGTACAACTGGTGGTAGCATATGTCCTGTAAGTCTCCTACCGATCTCTCTCCTTATATTTAATAGCTTATGATCATACCACGTATGCTCTCCATCAAGATATGAACAGGACACACTTTTATGTCCTTCACCCAGTTATTCGGGCATTCTGCAAGGTTGTTGTTTATGTAATCAACTTTGATGTCAGGTTTGAATTGACTCCTCTTCCATAACTGCGAATGATGGATGGCTAAGTACTCTGAAGTTCAGGGGCTTCCGCAAAAATCTTGCTCATGAAATATTCACTGCTAGTAGGTTTGTAAACTCTAGCAGCACGAAACATGTAACGAAATACGCTGCCTGCGTAGTGTGAGTACAAGTTGAGCATCATATGGGCATGGCATTCTCTACCTTCAGCTCGCGGGAACACCTCCTTCACTGCATTCGTTAGCCCTTTGCATGCATGCATGGATATATCCAATGGATCTATGTGGCCTATTGATCTCCTGAGCTGCCTCATAAACCCAGACCCAGTTTTCCTCCGTTTTTATTTCAAACAACCCAAATGCCACTAGGAACATCCAGTTGTGACCATCAAGTGTTGTGGCAGATGGCAGACAACCTTTCCATTTGCCAGTTAGGATAGTGTTGTCTACACTCAGATATGGCCTACATCCGTCCTTGAATCCCTGGATGCAAGGTTTAAGCGCCATGAAAAATCTTTTGAAATATATTTTATCACATACTGATTTGGTGTCAATCTCCACAACACTCCCCAGACACCTAGCTTGTACCTCCGCCTTGAAGTTGTACAACATCCTGAAGCTATTGGTCCAATCCCCGTGCAAGACCCCGAGACCTTTCTCTTTACCTATCTAAACCGTGTAATACAGTAGGACAATGTTGTATTTAGAACTGAGGCTAGTCTAAATATTCTTCGCGGTCTCCTTAGGATTATCCTTTAGTATGGACATAGATTGCATAGCCACCCACTCCGTATCAGCCATTGAGGTCAGTTTTCTGCCTATCGCACACATGTGTGGAGGGCCCATTTTGTTCACCTGCAGCACAGATTCATTTAAAAGATAAGCAGAGTCGACTAGTTGCCAGAAAGATATCACACATCAATTGTAGTTATAGAGTGAAAAGAGAGAAAGTTCTAATGGTTTACTGCATTCATTGCCCCAGTACCCTAATTGCCTTCGACACAGGTAAGGCTCTTGTTGTTATCCTCCATGGACAATGTACCTCGGCCCGTCCATTCATCCACGTTAACTTGCAAACGGCCTCATACCTCTGGGAGGTGTTCTTCAGTCAATAAACGTCGAACTCCCCCTTGATACAAAAATTCCAAAATGACATCCCGAACTCATGCATGATCCTGAACTCGGTGCCGACCGAAATTATAGGATACTCGTGGTCATGTTTCATTTCTTCTACTTTAGCACCCAAATCATCGACTGGAATACCAGCCTCATCGTTAAGTTCCTCGTCTATTTCATCATCACCGGATTCTTGATCCTCTACAGTGCCTTCTTCTTCATCATCTGATTCAGAATCCTCACCATCGTCCTAATGCCCAGTACTGCACACATCATATTGACTACCATGGGTGGGGCTGCATCATCGTCTCCACCCGGATGGACCGGAACATTGCCCCAATCCACCTCACCGGCAACTCTATTTTCTCCAAGACACTCGGTTGGTTCTTGTGCAACCACATGGGGTGGTCTTACGTTTGCACGCATCCCAGGTACTTTAGTGGACAAACAGCAGTTAGAATCAATTTCATCTTGACTGTACAGAACCCTCTTTCTCTTCCTGTGTACATCATCCTTCCTGATGTAATCTTTCCTGATGCTATTAGTAGGGCTTGTCATCTGCGTTCCATTCCCCATCGAACTAGGCTTTTTGTTGCCGCTCTTGGGTGTGATCTCCTTACTGCCTCCCCTCACGGGTGTTGGCTCCAGGGTGCTGGCATTATTGCCTGACCTCTGCGGCATGTTCTTCTTCGAATTATTCCTTTTGCTGCTACTATTGGGCGTGTTCTCCTTCGTGCTGGAATTATTCCCTGACAGCGGCGTGTTCCACTCCAAATTGGTATTTTTCTACTCCCACTGGGTGTGGTAGCCTCTATGTTGGCCATCTTCGCCTCTTTGCTACCACTCGTAGGAGTGTTCACCACCATGCTAGCCCTCTTAGAGTTTTTACTGCTACCGTTCGGTGTGGCATTTTGACTGGATCTCAGGGGTGTACTCTGCGGCGTGGTGCCTTTTTCGTGCGAATCTTGGGCGTCCTCTTCTCTAGCGTGGTCTCCTTGGTGACGTTCTTATTTGGGGTGCCCTTTCTGGGGATGCTCTTCCTTCTCCTCTTTATGACGCTCCTCTGTTTGAAGCTACCCTCAGTCTCACCAGCCCCAGTGATGGCATGGATCAGGTCACGGATGCCTTATAAAAGTCCATCATCTCTATTGTCGAGTTCCAATTCCACTCCAACCATTTGCACTATCAAGTGGAAGTACACTTCACCCCTATAATGTTTCCTTGTAAACGATACGACTAAATCCCTCGTATCTTTCACTTCGATAGCCTTTTTGCTCCTATAACCAAAATATAACAAACGTGCTTCCTGGGAGGACCCCCATAGCACCTTCACATGTAACGATGACATCAGGTTAGATAACTCTACCACTTCAGGATCGTATATGCCAAGGATTACATCAAACTCGTCATAGAATTTTTCTATGCCATCATCTAATTTTGCAGTATAATCCGCGACACTGATACGAATGATTACTTTGCCATCATCAGGTTCTTCAGGATAAAAACGTCCGAGAAGTTCGAGAGGTGGGGCAGCACCATCAGACCCAGCCCCAATGCCACAGTTGCCATCACCAGCGTCATCGTTAGCTGGATCAACCTCGGTGGAAGTACCAGGACCAGGAGCAAGGCGAGGGCCCTTAGCAGTGGGAGCTACATTACATGGTGGACATGCAGGGCCCCTTCTAATGACAGCCACAATAGGATCAGCTGGTACCATGCCATATCGACGATTAGGAGCAGTTTTGACAACAACAGTATTTTGAGTGCTAGCAGAGTCCAGACCATGAGCTACCTCCAGACCAGCAGTTTGCTGAACCTGAGCACGGGTTCGAGGAGGATACAAGGCATCAGACTTTGCAACAACAGTGGGGCAGCCTCCGGAAGCCTTAGTTTGCTCAACAACGGCATGGATTGGGTCAACAACGGCCGGATCAACAACAACACGAGGATGACCGGTATGAGCATATTGCAGAGCACGGGTTCGCACAACTTGAGGATGGTTTCGAGGAGGAGAAGCACACAAGGCAACGGTCTTGGCAACAACAGCGGGGCAGCCTCCGGACGCCTTGGTTTGCTCAACATCGGCATGGATTGGGTCAGCAGCAGCCGGAGAAACAACACCACGGGGACGACCAGTACCAAAAGATTCCAGAGCAGAGTTTTCCACAACGGCAATACGGGTCCTACGAGGAGGTTGCCTGACAGAAGCATGTCACGAACGAGGAACCACATTTTGCTCAACAACAGCAGGGGTTCGAGTTAGATCTCCCTGTCCAATAATAGCTGGGCGACTCCCAGTAGCAGGAGCCTCCTCATCAAGTATGTTACAAATCAGCATAACCACGCGAAGCCCAGCATGCTGTTTCATCAACCCAATTAGCTGACGGTCACACACTATAGGAACCTTGAATCCTCGTTCATCAAGGATGCTGAACCGTGTAGTCTGCTCCGACCTCATTTCAGCAAGTTCACGCACATCAGCAACCAAACCAGGGATAGTGCATAACTTGAGCTCATAACAGGCGCTACTTCCATCTTCAGAATGTGAGCTTGATTCCAGGTGCCCTTCCCATCTGCTAATTTAATGTGGTAGCCGCAGATGGTGACCAGAATCGTGTATTTGGGTTCAGCGGAGATCCTACTTGACAGAAAATTGGAGACAAAAGATAAGAATTGTTTGTCAGCGTCGTGCTAGCAAACAATTCTATGTTTGATATATCTCTATAATGCCAATAGCCAGCTAGCAGTTATAGGTAGTGCGAATAGCAAAGAGAAGAGTAGCTCACCCGCAATTATCTAGAAGTACTTCTTCCTCGGCAAATGGATCTGCCATCCTTCGCCCTGCTCAGCTCGTCGGCAGTAGAGGCGGGCTAGATTGTCGCAATGGCTGGCACGGCATTCGGCATTAGAGCTTGGTAGCAGCGAGTAGGCGCAGCAACTTGGCACCGGAAGTCAAATGCCGGAAGAAATCATTCTGGTTGGAGAGGGGATTTCGACGCCGTCGGTGCTAGGAGTTCATCCGAAAGGAGGGAGGGAGTGGATTTGTGAATTTGGTCAACGCACCATGCTCCTTTAGTCTCTCCTTTCGCCTACCTAGTTGCCGTGTTGGCGCTCGCGTCATGAAAATATTACTGACATGAGGGTCCTGACCGTCTAGTTCATGGGGGCAGTTTCACATAATGTTTGCATTTGGTAGGGGTGAGATGAGTTTGCATCGAAATGGCCCCTCTTGGTAGTTGGTGGCCCAACATTTCGAAATGCGGCAATTTTAGGCAACTTAGGTACCGTGGTGCACTGGCCCGGGAACTTTGGTACCGCGGATGAACATGCCCCATATCTACATCATACTTCATGCTGACGATGATCACATATCCAAGAATTTCATACCGCCAAAATTGGCTATATTTTGAAAACAAACAAAGAGGAAGTACTATGAAGAGTATGGTTCGATCAGCTGCTCTCTCAAGAAGGAGGTGCACCCGACTATTTACCTTGCTTAATTTTAGGGTGCTTCGTGCTAAATGTAAGGACCTCAATGTAATTTCCCCCTTTTAGGTTCTTTATGTAAAATGTACTCCCACCGTCCGTGTAAAATTTGAACCTAAAAGTAAGTGGTAAATTTTAAATTAATTTCAGGTTAGTTGGGAATGATTACGGACATTCTTGGTTTAAGATAAACGACCAAGGTCATGGCCATATCTACATCATACTTTATGCTGATGATTAATGATCCCATATCCAAGAATTTGCATTCCACCAAATTTGGCCATACTTTGAAGAAAAACGAACAGGAAGTAGCATGAAGAGTTTGGCTCGATCAGCTTCTCTCTCGAGAAGGAGCCAAGCATGGTTGTTTTGCTTGCTTAATATTAGGGTCCTTCATGCTAAATATATGGATGTCGATTTAATTTTACCTTTTTAGGTCCTTGGTGTAAAATGTACTCCCACCGTCGGTGTTAAATTCGAATTTAAAAGCAAGAGGTAAAATTTAAAGGTATTTAAGATTATTAGTTGTCAATGAGTATGACCATCCTTGCATTTCAAGCCGAACGACCAAGGTCATGGCCATATCTACATCATATTTTATGTTGATGATGATCACATATTCAAGAATTTCATACCACCAAAATTGCCATATTTAAAAAAAACAAAGAGGAAGTACTATGAAGAGTATGGCTTGATCAGCTACTCTCTCGATAAGGAGACGAACCTGACTGTTTTATGTGCTTAATTGTAGCGTACTTCATGCTCAATGTATGGACCTCGATGTAATTTTCCCCCTTTTCAGGTTCTCGATGTTAAATGTACTCCCATCGTCTGTGTAAAATTCGAACGTAAAAGTTAGTGGTAAAATTTCAACGAATTTAAGGTTAGTTGTGAATGCTTATGAACATTCTTGGATTTCAAGCCGAACCACCAGGGTCATGGCCATATCTACATCATACTTTATGCTACTGATGATCCCACATCCAATAATTTGCATGCCACCAAATTTGGCCATATATTTTGAAAACAAACAAAGAGAAGTAGTATGAAGTGTATGCCTCGATCAACTTCTCTCTTGAGAAGGTGTCGAACCCGACTATTTTACTTGCTTAATTTTATGGTGTGTCATGCTAAATGTATGGACCTCAATGTAATTCCCCCCTTTTAGATCCTTGATGTAAATTGTACTCCCAACGTCCGTGTAAAATTTGAACCTAACAATAAGTAGTAAAATTTAAATGTATTTAAGCTTAGTTGTCAATAAGTATGAATATTATAGGATTTCAAGACAAAAGGCCGAGGTCGTGGCCATATCTACATCATACTTTAAGATGATGATTCAAGATACAATATCCAAGAATTAGCATGCCACCAAAATTAGGCCATATTTTGAAAACTAACAAAGAGGAAGTAGTATAAAGAGTATGGCTCAATTAGCTTCTCAACCTGAATTTTTTTCCCTTTCTTAATTTTAGGGTGCTTCATGCTAAATGCCTGGACCTTTATGTAATTTCCCCACGTTTTAGGTTCTTGAAGTAAAGTATACTCCCACCGTACGTGTAAAAATTCAAGTCTAAAAGTAAGTGGTAAAATTTGAACGTATTTAAGCTTTGTTGTCAATGAGTATGCAAATCTTGGATTTAAATCCAAAAGACCAAGGTCATGGCCATATCCACATCATACTTTATCTTGATGATGATCCCATCTACAAGAATTTGCATGCCGCCAAACTGGGCCATATTTAGAAAACAAATGAAGAGGAAGTAATATGAAGAGTATGGCTCAATCAACTGCTCTCTCGAGAAGGAGCCGAACCCGATTGTTTTCCTTGCTTAATTTGTGGGTGCTTCGCATAAAATGTATGGACCTTGATGTAATTTTACCTTTTTTAGGTCCTTCGTGTAAAATGTACTCCCATCACCGTCCATGTAAAATTCGAACCTAAAAGTAAGCGTGATAGTTTGCTCTTACAGTTTTCCAAAAATCTTTTGATGCTAACCAGGAATTCAGTACATCGAAAAAAACCAAAAGTTCTGAAAAATTCATGTTCTTGCTATGCATCTGCATCCCGCCAATGTTGACACGGTTTTGAAAACATTCAAATAAAGAATAGAAATAATAATATTTCTTGTGTGGCATCCTATTACATGTATCTAGAAACACGCGTTATGAAAAGTATAATACACATTATTAATTAATATTTGGTTTTGATAAGCTTAGTTGTCAATGAGTATGAACATTCTTAGATTTCAAGCCGAACAACCGATTAGGTCATGGCCATCTCTACGTCATAGTTCATGATAATGTTCCCATATTTGGTAGATGGGTGCGTCTTTCCATGGTAAACAATGTTGGGGTGGTAGTTTCAAACTAGTATTAAGGAAAACATGTTCAAATTTCCGAGTGTATCTTTAGGGTCCATGTTGTAAAAGTGTAGGTCCCAAATGCATTTTGGTTTTCTTTTTGAACCGCTATGTAAATTTTATGCCCACCCTTGGATTTTGACGCGCACCTTCTTGGTACTTCTTGGCTGATTCCTCGTTAGAAAGAAAAAGAAAAAGTTCCCGGTGACCAGAATTATTTTGCTATAAAGCAAGAACGAATATTTTGGATCTAAATGCCATAGATCAAATTTTCATTCAAAGAGGACTATTGTGTAAAAATCGAGTAGTCCGTACTTCTACTGAACCAAGGGCACCCGAAAATTAACCCCAAAGCGGCTAGGAGAATATACTAAAACGGGTGGCAGCGTGAGAGCAGCGAAGGAAGAGTTGAAGGCGGTGCGATGTTAAAGTAAAGCTAGTTTGACGGGTTTCTGTCACGAGGTGCAGGTACCTACTAGTAAATGTTTTCTCTCTCCTACACTGTCTCTCACCATCCATCCTCCCTCTCCCTACTGTGTAGAGCCCCGTGCACACTGCCAGGCAGATATCTCCCTCGTCCCGCTGCGTAGCGCCGCGCACGTGTGCCCTGGTATGGCCGCGTTGTGTGTGTGTTTGTCTCTGGTGTGTTTTTTAAAAAGAGTCTCTAGCGTGGTGGTTAGCTGTTTTCGTGTACATATATAGGAAGAGGAAATCGCATATTTCTCCATGTCCTACTCCGTGTGTTTCCTAAACCATCACATGGATAGTTTTTTTGCAGTTTTCACTAGCTGTTAGTCTGACCGTTGCAATTTCCACCACTTGGTCATCTGACCTATTTAGCTCAGCTAACAACATAAAAGACAGTTGGGTCCATCTTGTCAGTACTCCCATTAATTAACAAATTTGTTAAAACTTACATATTCATAAAAGGTTAATAATTCATCTAATATTTATATTTTTTTAAATGATCTGTTGAATGTAATAGTCTCTACTCTATATGCATCACCATTTTAGGGTTTGCTGGCAGGAGATAGTATTAGAGCCGGTGTTCAAACTTTCCCAATTTTGAAATTTCCACTTCCTCCCCAAACATCCAAAGGGAAGGTTATTCAAAAGACAGTGGCGCACAAGGGATTATTTATAATGTATGCAGTACGTACCATCGCATTCGATGCACTTCTTTATGATCTAGCCAACTTTCTTACTATACTCGGTATTACTCCATTCTCGTTTCATTTCACACCCTGCGAATAGGAAGCCACCAAGCTCACCCGCAACACACTTGTTCGAAAGTACAGTAGGAGTAGTAGTACGAAGGGTATGGCTCAACTGCTAAATTTAGAAGGACGCGACTGCTTTTCATTATATTGCTTCATTTTAGGCCCCTTTTTGCTAAATGTATGGACCTCTATGTAATTTTCTATTTTTTCCGGTCTTCGATATAAACTATACTCCCACCGACGGTGTCAAATTTTAACTAAAAGTAAGAACAATAGATTGCACTTAAAATTTTCCAAAAAACATTTGGAGCTAAGAAGGAACCTCTATCCCGATGTAATTTCCCCCCTTTTTAGGTCCCATATGTAAAATGTACTCACACCATCCGTGTAAAATTCGAACCTAAAACTAAGTAGTATAATTTAAACATTTTGAAGCTTAGTTATCAATGAGTATGAACATTCTTGGATTTCAAGCCGAATGGCCAAGGTCAAGGCCATATCTACATCATACTTTATGCTGATGATGATCCCATATCCAAGAATTTTCATGTTTTCTAATTAATTTTGCCATATTTTGAAAATAAACAAAGAGGAAGTAGTATGAAGAGTATGACTCGATCAGCTCCTCTCTCAAGAACGGGAGATGAACCCGATTGTTTTCCTTGCTTAATTTTAGGGTGCTCCGTGCTAAATGTATGGACCTCTATGTAATTTTCTGTTTTTAGGTCGTTGATGTAAAATATATTCCCACCATCCAAGTAAGTTGTAAAATTTAAATGAATTTAAGCTTACTTGTGAATGAGTATGAAGATTCTTCGATTTCAAACCGAACAACAAAGGTCATGTGGCCATATCTACATCGTACTTTATGCTGATGATGATCCCTTATCCATGAATTTGCATGCTACCAATTTGGCCATATTTTGAAAACGATCGAATAGGAAGTAGCTAGTATGAAGAGTATGGTTCAATTAGTTGCTCTCTTGAGAATTCAAGGACCTCACATGACTATTTTCCTTACTTAATTTTATGATGCTTTGTGCTAAATATATGGACCTCGATGTAATTTTACCTTTTTTAGGTCCTTGATGTAAAATGTACTCCCACCATCCGTGTAAAATTCAAACCTAAAAGTAAGTGGTAAAATTTAAATGTATTTAAGCTTAGGTTATCAATGAGTATGAACATACTTAGATTTCAAGTCGAATGACCAAGGTCATAGCCATATCTACATCATACTTGATGCTGATGTTTCATGATCCCATATCCAAGAATTTGCATGCCGCCAAATTTGGCCATATTTTGAAAACAAACAAAGAGAAAGTAGTATGAAGAGTATGGCTAACTCAGATTCTCACTCAAGAAGAGGCCGACCCGACTGTTTTCCTTGCTTAATTTTAGGGTGCTTCATGCTAAATGTATGGACTTCAACGTAATTTTACCTTTTTCAGGTCCTTGATGTAAAATCTACTCCCACTGTCGTGTAAAATTCGAACCTAAAAGAAAGTGGTAAAATTTAAACAAAATTAAGCTTAGTTTTCAATGAGTATGAATAGTCTTGGATTTCAAGCCAAGCGACCAAGGTTATGTCAATATCTAATTCATACTTTATGCTGATGATGATCCCATATCAAAGATTTTTGCATGCTGCCAAATTTGGCTATATTTTTAGAACGAGCAAAGAGGAAGTAGAATGAAGATTATGGTCCGATCAGTTGCTCTCTCGAGAAGGAGCCGACCCCACTATTTTCCTTTCTTTATTTTAGGGTGCTTCATGATAAATGTGTGGACCTCGATGTAATTTTACCTTTTTAGGCCATTGATGTAAAATATAGTCCTACCATCCGTGTAAAATTCATACATAAAAGTAAATGGAAATTTTTTAACGAATTGAAGCTAGTTGTCAATGAGTATGAGCATTCTTGGATTTTAGGCTGAGCGACCAAGGTCATTGCCATATCTATATCATACTTTATGCTGATGATGATCCCATTTACAAGATTTTGCATGCCTCCAAATTTGGCCATATTTTGAAAACGATCGATGAGGAAGTAGTATGAAGAGTATGATTCGATTAGCTGCTCTCTCAAGAAGGTGCCAACACGATTGTTTTCCCTACTTAATTTTAGGGTTCTTCGTGCTAAATGTATGGAACTCGATGTAATTTTACCTTTTTAGGTACTTGATGTAAAATATACTCCCACCGTTCTTGTAAAATTTGAACCTGAAGTTAGTGGAAAAATTTAAACAAATTTAATCTTAGTTGTCAACGAGTATGAACATTCTTGGATATCAAGCCGAACGACCAAGGTCATGGCCATATCTACATCATAATTTATGTTGATGATGATCCGAGATCCAACAATTTTCATGCCACCAAATTTGGCCATATTTTGAAAACAACCGAAGAGGAAGTAGTATGAAGAGTATGGTTTGAGCAGCTGCTCTCTCGAGAAGGAGCCGACTCGACTATTTTCCTCGCTTAATCTTTGGGTGCTTCGTGCTAAATGTATGGACCTCGATGTAATTTTACCTTTTTCGGTCCTTGATGTAAAATGTACTCCCATCGTCTTTGTAAAATTCGAACCTAAAAGTATGTTGTAAAATTTAAACGATTTAAGCTTAGTTGTCAATGAGTATGAACATTCTTAGATTTCAAGCCGAACGACCAAGGTCATGGCCATATCTACATCATACTTTATGCTGATGATGACCCAAGATCCAAGAATTTGCATGCCGACAAATTTGGCTATATTTTGAAAATGATCAAAGAGGAAGTAGTATGAAGAGTATGGTTTGATCAGCTTCTCTCTAGAGAAAGGGCGGACCCGACTATTTTCTTTGCTTATTTTTAGGGTGCTTCGTGGTAAATGTATGGACCTCGATGTAATTTTACCTTTGTTGGTCCTTGATGTAAAATGTACTCCCACCGTCCATGATGTTCCCATATTTGGGAGTAGATGGGAGAATCTTGGAATGGTAAACAATGTCACCACTGGTGTTTCTAACCATTAGGAAAATAGAAAATTCCAAGTGACAAGAGTGTATTTTATGTATAGCAAGTAGGAAGAATATGTATTTTATGTAGGAGGTAACTTGAGAGAGCATCAAAGAGGAGGAGGTGAAGGTGATGCGATATTATAGCAAAGTTGTAATGGCTTCCTGACACAGCGTACAGGGTATAGTCACCTAGTAGTACTTGTATTCGCAAAAAAAATCTAGTAGTATTTGTAGTACGGAGTAGTAGTAAATTTCACGACCTTTACTATAGTAGTACTCGCTCTGATCCAAATTAACATTCTCAAATTTTTCTAGATTCGGATGTATCTAGCAATAAAACATGACTATATGCATTCGAATCTAGATAAATCTGAGAATATTATATGGATCGGAGGGAGTAGTATATTTGCACTCAAAACAAATTGTTTTTTCTCTCTCCTTCAGTGCCTCATCACCATCCCCACACACAAAACAAATTTGAGGACATTTCAAACTTTTTTCTCCGGCACGGTGTGATTTTCTATGCCATAGCTACCGACAGGAAAAACAGTAGCGCCTCTAACTAGCGGCTAGCGTTGCAGTCCAGAGCGTTTAAGAAATATACTAATTTTCTGTTATTATTCCTTTTTTGCATAAGCATCTATGTTAACGTCCCGCGATAGGTTTTCCCTAATATGTCGGGTCAGAGGAGTCGATCCGCAACTGCAGGAGCACTGCCCACCCCCATCTCTTTTTGCTGAGAAACCGCGCGCCCCTCATCGTCTTCCTCTGCCGCTCTGGCCGCTTGTGTACCATCGTAGCCTCTCTCCACCATTGCAGAAGGGTAGAAACCTCCAACCCATCTCGACTAATCTTCTGTAGTAATATTCCCTAGAACGACATATGGAGCAATGAAGCGTAAGATATCTTAGCGCTACGGCCAGGCAGTGGGATTGGGCAACCTCCACTACGGACTACTGAGCAACATCACCAGTCATGCCGATCTTCTGAGCACTGCTTGTCTGGCTCGCGGCATGGTTGGCATGCATCGAGGGATTGCGTAAGATCCTAGTCTCCCGTTTGCTTTGCCCGCCCTACTTCATCTGACCCACAGACATGGCCACTAGACCGTGACAAGCAGGTAAAAATCATTTTTGCATGATTTTTGTATGATTCGAATCCTTAGATTCTTTCCTATGGATTGCATTTGGATCAAAGGAATCATGGTACCCAAATTCTTTTGAACTCCACCCACCATGCTTAAATCCCATAGGGATTGCAACATCTACTTGATCCTCAACTCTCATCACATGCATAGGATCGAAACATGCCATTCACGTAGGTAGTTTTCCTATGTTTTACAATCGCCTGTTTTACACTGGAAAACCTGTGACATTCCTATGTTCTCAATCCTGCGATCCAAAGAGGCCCAAGACTATTGACACCAATAATGGAAGGTGTATTGGCCAATCAAGGTTGTCGTTCTATTTAAGTTTCATGTGTTTTACAAACACAAGATTTCTATAAAAAGTTGGCTGTTTGGTTTGCATGAATACAAAAAACATAGGATTACTTTAAAATATGATAAAATCAAAGTCAAACCTCACGCGAGAGTATATTTATGATGTTATCGTGTCTCTTGGGACCTCATTCTTGTTATTTTCACGCGTAGGAATTTGAAAATGACATCAAAGTTGGATATGAAGAATTGCATATGAGTTTTTGGGGATTCTAACCCATTGGAGTTTGGAAGATATCAAATTCCTATGGAGTCACTTCCTAGTTCCTATGCCCTCCATTCCATGTGAATCTAAACATGAGCTCCAACCTCATTCTATTTACCCTTTGAGACGTCCAATGCGCTCATACTATATTCCTACAAAACTTCTGTGTTTGTTTCATATTCACCATCCAAAGACACCTGTTACAAAATTCATGCGTTTTTAATTCCTAATATGAATTTACTATACCTGCCATGTCAATTCTGTGTTTTTCCTGTTCCTACCTTTCTTTAAAACCATTGATCAAAAGAGGCCCCTAATCTTGTTAATCAATCATAGGAAAATTGCCTGCATTTTTTCGTCTGGTCCATTCCTCTGAACCAAACGGCTGAATAGTTCCAACATAGGGAACTTTCCTATTCCTACAATTTTTCGTTAATGCAAGCAAGACCTTATTCCTTGGTGTGTTTGTCTGCATGCATTCATGATTTATTCATCACGTTTCTGCATCTTTCTAATAGTAGTTTTCCGCAAAGCTAGCTAGCACACCCCCTTTGTAAAACACCTTGCATGCCCCTAGATATGAAGAAAATCTATTCCAGGGCATTGACGCGTTGATGATGCCACTAGACAATCCAACATTAGAAGCATTTATACCAGTTGATAATGGCATACCCGGAACTTGGGATGATGAAGGATTTGAAAACAAGGGTCGTTGGGTTGGTGCCAATGGAGAATGGATTGCGATTACAAAGCACCCGGGGCGCTGGTACCTCCAAAACGTCTACAATAAGGCACATATTGATCTACCACGTGTGCATCGTGTTGATATTTATCCATCGGGTAACTAGCGTTCCCCCCATGCACTTACATCTACAAGCACGCGAGTATCGAGATGATGAAGGTACAAATAACAAAGAAATAGTATAGATTTGACAACTAATGGTACTACAACGTGATGGTGGTGTTTGACAAATTAATTGCTACCATAGATTTTCCTACTCACAGGGACTGGATTATCCTTCGAAACAACTATCTTGCACCAGCAACTTATGTTGATGCCATTGCCACGAGTCTAATCAGTGGTTCTATTGGTCACATATATGCGGTGACAGAACCGCGGGATGTAATTGTTTGGGAACCAAACTAGTGGAGTGAGTCCCATTATTTAAAAGTAAAATTTATAAATTACTTACAACTGCATTGTTCGTGATACTTTTGCTAACTGAAATGCACACACAGGTATACTTGCAGGCCTGCGTGTCATACATGCTCCAGTATTTGAAGAGTCGGCAAACGTCCAAGCTGGTGATGATGTCGAGGCTAAAGATATTGCATTACTCAGCTGGTACTTGGCAGAGCTTGGCTAGGATATCATGTGGATTCACATGAGGGGTGCATGAACCAGCAATCGTGGTGATCCTGTGTCATACATGGGTAGAGAGTTGATCTCTTATCCCTCGCTCTGCTGCCACGTTTTCTAGAGGACCATTAATGTGGATCACTCTGTAGCACCAGACTAGATTAGAAGGGATAATCTTGAACAGAGGTTAGTGTTTGTGGGAATTAACCACCCATTCATCCTCAAGCCCCCTACAAACACCGAACCTAGTGCTACCGAAGTTGACGAAGTTGTGCTAGTGTTCAGAGCAGTGTGTTTGCTACACACGTGCGATGCGAACATCGCCCACAGCCAGTTCCAGATTGGAGCCGCATGCACGCCAATGGGGGGCTTCCATATGTTCATCAGTTAATTACACTGGAGCGAAACATCAGGAGCAAATGTTCGAGGCGCCAATGTCGTTCGTGCCAATCCTGCCTCGTTAGAACTATGTGAAGTTTGACCAAAATGAAGAAAAGCTGATTATGAGCACTCGCATGCAACATCATTTCTATAGCTAGTACTTATCACCATGTAATGTACAATACTGCATTCATAGTACTTTCATACTATATTGTAGTATCAACACTTGCAACATCATTTCCACTATTGCTTATACTAGGAACCATGTACGCAATAATACACTTTCATAGTATGTGTTTGATGTTTCCCTATTCAAGCACTCAAGCTGTCGTTTCCAATTTTTTAGGCTATTAATTTTGGCATGACAATTAGTAGTACTATATTGGTGGCCATTGGATTTGCAATACGGTGGATATTGCGGCGAAACTACCACGAAATAAAGGCAAAATTTGCTTTTTCCACAGCATACGTCTGACCTCGCCGCATTTAATCCCGCCCAGCCCCTGCCCCGGCCCTCTCTCACACAACACTCCTTAATCTCCATAGCGCTTCCCTCCATTGATGACCACCACCGGCACAACTTACTCATCTTAGGCGGGTCGGCTGCGGGCGGTGAGCCCTACAACCTCATCTATAGAGTCGTCGCATCCCTCAGACATCATTGTGGCAGTGCGATATGTACATAATCCTCGAAACCCTTGATCTTGATGATGAGATGCAGTCAAGCTTTTATTAGTGCTTGGTTAACATTGGGTTGGTGTTGGGTAGTTCTCATCTAGTGTAGTTAACCCGTTTGTATACTAGAATATAGTTTAACACATGCAAGCTAGTTCTGGGGCTAGATCTATGATGAACTCTAATAATAAGTTGAAATTTTTTATTGATCGATCCATGGTTGAGGATGATTTGGGAGGCCACTCGACATGTTTTGCTTGGTTGGTCTTAGGGGCAGAGGTCCCTTTAATTTGGGAAAGTTAGGGAAGCTGCTTCCCTACCCTAATTTTTGCCAAAATTTCAAGTATATTTTTGCATCTCTAGCATCAACAGCATACATAGCTCATCTTGTTTGTCCGTTCGTCTATTCCTAGGTGTTCGGTATCTATACTTCTCGATAATGAACTGCACTAATGTGATGCCTAGAACTTGGCAGTACTAATATAACTGGCGTTCATGCTAGCTAGAGTTAAGACTTTGTGTATTTCAATAAGAAAATTGCTCCACTATACTTTCTTAGCTGATCTTGTATTGTACTCTATCAGCTAATACTGTACTAGTATTTCACAATTATTGATAGCTGGTAGAGACATTATCTGTCTAGGGGATTTTTTTTTGCAGTGTTCGGGCAAGAATCTCAAGCTTGGAGAGACTCATCATCGAAGAAGACAAGAGAGCCCTGTGCAGTCTGGATGGAGGGGCGAGCTAGGAACACCCACGAGGAGAACACATGTGACGAGTTCTGCAAGATGTTGTTAATATCGGGAGGGTTAGACGTGCGGAGCATACCTAGCCCCTTTTTGCCAACGTTTGGTGGTGAGTATCTAGAGGCCATCAAGCTGAAGATATGCAAAGGCTGCAGCTGGGAAGTCATCCTGAAGAAGCAAGTGGCAAGGAAATCCTTGACAAAGCATGGCTAGATTTTGTCAAAGCACATGACTTGAAGGTAGGGTAATTTCTAGTATTCAAGAAGCTTGCCACCACTTCCTTTTAGGTGATAGTATTTGATCATGATAACTGCGAGAAGCTGATCAGATGTGCAGGTTATCACCCATCATTTGGTGAAAAATTTACTATATCATAGGTGTATTAATGCGGTGACTGTTCGCTTCTAATTATAACTACTCTATAAAGAGGTGGTATATAACTATACCCCTCTAGTCATGCATTGTGTTGGAACACTTTGGTACTTGATGGCGCTAGGCTCCAATGTGGAGGTATTTACTATACTATGTTTGCAAAAAACTTCAAAATAAACATCTAGTGTACTACTGCTAGTATTGTACTACCTCTATTCCACAGTATAATCCTTTTTAGCAAAATAAACAATCATCTTGTTAGTTCTGCTGCATAGAAGAGTTGTACTCTAGTACTAGTAGTACTAGTATTGTACAATTACAAGTGTATTACTACTAGGTAGGAGTACTATTTTTAGGTAAATATAGTAGAAGCTTTCAATAAACATCATCTGGTCAAACATGACAGTAGTAGTAACTCTAGTCGGTGTACATGGCAGCGTGCCGGCCTAGCTATAATGGACTAGGATGTGACATGGTTAATTTAGTGCATGGAAGCGTGCCAGCCTAGCTATAAAATGTGCTAGGATTTCAGATTGTTAATCAAGTGCACTGCAACGTGTCAGCCAAGCTATAGTCAGCATCCTGGATGCAGCTCCAGACGCCTTGCAAAAAAACATCTTTCAAAGAGCCATCCCATCTTCCCATCTCGGCTGTTTTTATCAACACTCGCCAACGCCGCCTAGCCACATTTTGGATCATCTCTAGTGCGCACTTTGCAAATTTTCCTTGCTAGCTCCCCTGCATCGGATCTTGGAGGTCGCACCACCTCTCTCCAAAAGTCCCCCACTCTGGTTTGACCTCTTCCCCCAATCAATCCCGATGTCGCAATCGATCCATAACCCGCTGCACGGCGTTTGGAGCAAGGTTGGCGACGATGTTTTCAAAAAAATCGCTATGCTTTTGGACACTACCAGCACCACCCGATTGGCCGCATTATCCAAGGAGTTGTACCACCAATTCACAGGAAGAAAAGGTAGCAGATGCCCCAACGACCACTGCGGGACATTCGTCCCCTACAACAACGTCTACGACCACATAATCTGGTGCTTTCACAGCCAGCAAGTCTGCAAAGAGCTTGGATGCAAGTTCATCACATCGTCGGTAGAGCTAACACCTATGGTAGAGCTCGTCCGCCACCTCTGAGTTGCCCAGTTGAGGACTGCAGCCATAATGCCCTATAGCCACAAACACTGGGAGCCGCCTCAGTCGGTGCTCACAAGAGGCTCGTGAAGAGCGGATATCATCGGCATCGGGAAAGAGGGCACCGTGTTCGTCGCCCAAATTGATGGCCACACCACGGACATCGTCATATCCCCTATTTTTGTCAGTTCAGGAGCGGGCGAATCGCCACGGTACAAGGTGAAGCTTTGGTCGATGTCTCTATGGTATGAGCTCCACGCGGTCGAAATGGTGGTGACATCTGAGCTGACAAGCAGTCCATCATCGACCGAAGTCACCCTGGAAGGGCCTAGGTCGTACTTGTCGTAGCCGCGGTGTTAGCTGGAATCTTCTGAACCGTTTGTCGGAATTCCATGTGGAATAGGAGTATTGCATCGACAAGTTTCAAAAGTGAGATAAAACATCTAAATCCTCCTGTGATGATCCCAATGTTAAGATATGTAACGTCATACTAATTAATTACTACTTTATGTTGGTGACATATTCAATTGTATGGGGAGAGGTGGAACAAGATTGCAGCAATGTACACCTATTTCCAATGTACATTGCTGACATAGTGGGCCCACAGGCGAAGGTGTGACAAGGAAAGCGTAACAGGCAGGAAAGAAAGCACTACCCGGCAAGCACTTGGACGTTGTTGCGTTATGCCGAGTATTTTGTATGGAGGTCTGCTACTGCTAATCTATTTTGTAGTAATACATATGTACTGGAACTTGTTTAGATCGACCGATCGAGTGCTAAATATGGACTCTCTATCCCTTTGAGTCATGGCCTTGCTACAACTATTGAATTTCAATGTCTGCATTGTTGAATCTGTCATTTCTTTTGGCCATTGTCTATACTGCTAAATCGGTCACTTTGAAATGATGCTGAATCTATGAAGTGATGCTGAATATAAACTAGGAATCTGTCAATATTTTTTTGGTCTTATTCTGTACTAATCAATCTTTAAATGGTACTCAATCTTTCAAGTATCATGACGTTACTATTACTAAGGTATTTTCTAGAACTAATACTGATGTACTAGTACTTGTTTAGATCAAGTGAAGTAGATGGTCTTACTTTTATTTTTAAACTTGGCCATGTCACAATCTCGATGAGGCATGGGAATTTTGGGATGCATATATGGGGGTCACACTGGTATTGATGTGAAGAGAAGGTATGCACACAAAAGCATACTTGATCGTCAGTTTTACTTGCTCCAATGATCGACTTTGTTTGGACAAAAGGGAAAACTGATCGTGCGACAAGGTTTTTAGAGCTGAAACATGAACGGGTTCCCTCTGTACTTCTATTGAGTTTTAGTGTATGTATTGCTCAAACAGTCACATTGGAATGCTGCAGAATCAGTCAAGTGTTGTGATAGGTCCATTTTGCATCACTATTCTATAGCATAGTTCACTGTTATTCATTGATATATTTCATATTAAGAGATGATACTTATGTTATTTCATGTGTTTTTGCATGGTTGATGACTTTTGGAGCATGGACTGCTGCAGTCAGGATTTTGATGGAAAAGGTGTTGTTTGGAGGCAAAATTCACGAAGATCGGAAAATACGGGAAAATACATGGAAAATCCTATTTTTCCAGAAGACGAAGGAAGCCAGAAGAGGAGGATGGGATGGGCCACAGGGGCCCACACCACCCCCTGGTGCGGGTCAGCCTAGGTCACACCACCAGGTGGTGTGGCCACCCTGGTCCAGCCTTGGCTCTCCCCTCTAGCATATATTATCCTCCCAAAACCCTAAGACTTGGGGAGCGACCACAGAAAGATTCCGCCGCCTCTGCGGGGCGGAAAACACCGAGAGAGAAAGATCTCTCCGGCAGACAGAATTCTGCCAGGCGAATTCCTTCCAGGAGAGGGGAGATCGTCGCCATCAACACCACCATCAGGATGGAATTCATCGGGATCATCATCATCATCACCACCACCATCATCTCCATCAGCACCATCATCACCATCTCCATATCGCTATAACAATTGGGTAGAATCTTGCATAGTTCTTAGGGGAAACTTTCCCGGTGTTGATTACTCTTTGTAGTTGATGCTATTGAGTGGAACCATTGAATTAATGTTTATGTCCAGGTTGTTATACATCATTATTTCATCTCTGATTATGATCCATATGATGTCTTGTGAGTAGTTCGTTTTGTTCTTGAGGACATGGGAGAAGTCATGTTGTTAGTAGTGGAATTGTGCTGAGAAAGATTCAATAGTTTGATATTTAAGTTGTGGTGTACTTCTTCTAGTGGTTTCATGTGAACGTCGACTATATGACACTTCACCTATATGGGCCTAGGGTAATGCATTGTGTATTTGGCCACTAATCATAGGGGTTGCCGAAGTGATAGAAACCTGAACCCCCGTTAGGAAACCATTGCACAAGGGACGTCAGGGTCTTAGAGTTTAAAGCTTTGGTTAGGTTTCTACCGTAATTACTTTCTTGTACTTGTGGATGCTTGCAAGGGGTATAATCACAAGTATGTATTAGTCCTAGGAAGGTCAGTACATTAGCACAGGTTCACCCACACAACATTTAGCAAGCTAAACAAGATTAATCAACTATATGAAGCGAAAGCACTTGACGATATTCCCATGTGTCCTCGAGAACGTTTGCTCAACTTAAGTAATACAACCGGCTTGTCCTTCACTGAAGAAAGGATTGGGACACTTGCTGCATTTATTCTTATTGTCTTTTATTTACTCGTACTTTATTTTACTTGCATTATCAAAACCCCTAAAAATCCGTTTGCTAAGTATTTGCAGAGAATTCTTGATCCATACCACTAGCCAGCACCTTCTGCTCCTCGTTGGGTTCGACACTCTTACTTATCGAAAATACTGCGCTACACCCCTATACTTGTGGGTCATCATGCTGCTGAATATCAACTAGGAATCTATCAATATTTTTTTATCTTATGGCATACTACTAGATCTTTCAAATGCTACTGAATTTATGAAAAGATTTGTCGTAGCTGTTGGGATGCTTGCACTAGAGCTTTTGCTTGTGTGTAATCGGAACTGTTGGATGTGTTTTGGGCAGAGATGAGAGGGTACCAAGTGAAGTCATTGCATACCAGTCTAGTTTTGGCGCACATGGTCTATGTCCCTTGTTCTTTAGATATTTTTACACGAATATCTGTTAAAAGATTTATCGTTTTTTCCTTCGGTATTGAGGTCTGTGTTCCAAATCCGCCCGAGCCACAGCACAATGCAAATTTTACTAACGAGGAGATAAAAACTAGCCCATTTGGCCCCTCTTCAACACAGAACAATTTAATTCAGCCTTTTAGGGGTCAGGGGACTTGCTGACCATAGCCCATTTAAATTTTTATCAAGGAGCCCAAGGTGAATAGCGCATGGAGTATAGCCCATTGAGTATACTAGATGTAGAATATCCCAAAATATTTAATTCAACATTTTTGGAATTTCCATTTAAAAAAAATCTGCCTACAAATGTTTTGAAGAAACTACTCTATTATGTGGCATTTAATAAATTGAGATGCCAGGATCGCTTTCCCTTTATTTTAAGAGAGTTAACATGGACACATAAAATGTTTTTAAGAAGACTAATACATAAGTTATATGTACTCTAAAGCTTTTAATGATAATGTTTATCTTATTTGTTTATCGTACTGGCAACGCCAGCCTACAGCGTCCCTCGAGTTTGATGGGTGGGTTTGAAAAAAAAAGTTAAGTACTTGTAGAGAGAGGCTGGCGTCGGACAGCCACAAGCCAGAACATACCAGGGAGGCTGACATCCACAAGCCAAAACATACCAGGGAGGCTAACATGTGGGCCCCATCAGCAATACTATACACGGCTGCTGCATCGAGCAACGTTGCCAAGGTCAAAACAATAGACGTAGCCGAAAGAAAAGTCCATTATACACACGTTTCATTTATAGAGATATTGACATGTGGGATCCAGTAGTGAGACCTTATATAGGTGCTGCATCTAGAAATGTGTACCAATTGAGTGGAAGAATTAACGAGAGCCAATGGAGCACTACTAAGGCTTTCCCCTGTTGAGTCACTTTTTCCTGAGCTTCTAAGAAGTTCGAAACAGGGAGGGGCGAGCGAGAAAAAAGTCCAGCATGCACACGTTTCTTGTAATGAGAGACTGGAATTGGGGACTGCTGACCACATCCCAGAGAAACTTGAGAAAGCAGCCCATGGAGCATAGCCCTGAATAGATTTTAGTTCGGCCTCTTAGGGATCAGGGGACTACTGAGCACAACCCACTGAAATTTGAGAAAAGATCCCATGTAGATAGGCAAACTCTTTTTAATTCGGCCTTTTGGGCATTGCTCCCCACCTCTCAAGATAAGAAAAAGTCTTGCTACCCATGTTTTAAACTGCTCCATTATGTGGCATTTTATAAATTGAGATGCCTAAGCGCTGCCATTTTATATTTTAAAAGAGATAAACATAGACACACAAAATATTTTTTAGAAGACTGATACATAAGTTGTCATCTAATATCTATAAATATCTTTAGTAGAGTGGAAAACACTCAGTTTATGTCCATTTGATTTGATTTGAAGGTCTTTAGTTCAAATCCTGTATGTGTACATATATATATATATCTTGGGTTTACATTTTTTTGAGAAAGGGTTTACATTTTATATCACATTACGGAGAGGATGACATCACAGACCCACCAGCCTATAGCATCCCTCGAGTTTGAAAAAAAAGTTAAATACTTGTACAGAGATGCTAGCATCGGGGACCCACCCGCTAGAACATACAAGGATGCATCAGGGACCCACAAGCCAGAACATACAAGAGAGGCTGACATGGGGGCCTCAGCAGCAAGACCATACTCGACTGTCGCATCGAGCAACGATGCCAAGGTCAAACCAATGGACACGACCAAAAAAAGTCCATCATACACAAGTTTCATTTACAGAGAGATCGACATGTGGGATACAGTAGCGCGGCCTTATACAGGTGCTGCCTCGAGCAACGTTGCCAAGTTCAAAACAGGAGGCGCGAGCGAGAAAAAAGTCTAGCATGCACACATTTCTTCTAATGAGAGGCTCGCATGGGGGACCCAGCAGCCTAAAAAGGCTGATGCATCGAGCAATGCTATCAAGTTCGAAACACGGAGGCGCAACCGAGGGCAAAAAATCCATCATACACACATTTCTTCTAATGTGTGGATGACATGTGGGGCCCAACCGCGTGATTAAACGGTTGATGCGGCGAGCAATGCTATCATGTTTGGAACATGGTGCCGCGATCGAGGGAAAAAATTCTATCATACACACGTTTCTTCTAATGAGAGGTGGGGTCCACGAGTTTGATTAAATGATAGATGCATCGAGCAACGCTATCAAGTTCGGAATAGGGTAATGTGAGGCTAACATGGGGGACCTAGCAGCGTAACTAAACGGTAGATAGATCGAGCAACGTTATCGAGTTGAAATCAGGGAGGCAATACCAAGGAAAAAGTTCCATCATGCACACATCTCTTCTAATGAGAGGATGACATGTGGAACCGGGCAGCCTGATTAAACGGCAGATGCATCGAGCAACTCTATCACGTTCGGAACAGGGTAGCGTGAGCGAAGGGAAACAATTCCATTATACAAATGATAGGCTGACATGTGGGACCCAGCACCCTAACTAAACGATAGACGCATCAAGCAACATTATCTAGTTCAAATCAGGGAGGCGTGACCAAAAAGTATGGTCTGCTAGAGACACTGATGTCTGGGACCCACACGCCTCAAAAAACTTTGGCAAGTCAACATCGCGCAAGGACTGGAAATCTTGCTTCTGCCACGCACCAACCGAGCTTCCTCCATGTTTTTAGCAGTTCCGTCGTAGTAGAGGGCCACAAAACCAGAAAAAAAAGTTTTCCATCTGCCACAGTCGAGCCGAGAAATTTGTTGTGGAAGACGTGCCTTCTGCGATGACTATCATGCAGTCAATTCACTCAAGACAAGTGACACTTTGAGTGTGATAGAAACTGATATGGGTTTCTAGGTGGATTTACCCTTGAGGTGGCCCGATCATCCCGAATTTGAGGTGGGGAGTGAGGGGAAACGCGATGCACACAACTCTAATGCAAGGTAAAGATAGAAACACATGCCAAATCACACCCGATTTGATATGCTACCGTTGGTTCGAACAACCAATCCAATATAATCCTCAGCGAGAGACCTTGCGATAGAATCACAGAAGGAGAGATCGGTAAGCGGATGATAGAATGCAAATCAAGGAGAGAGTAGCAACCAAGTAAAATCCCAAAGGGGAGAGACCAAGCACTACTAGAATCCTTGACAAGGAGAGAGCAAACGCTTGAGGAGGGTCTTGACAACTTGGATAAGGGCACCGACTCCAAGGCCTTGTACAACTCATAGATCTATTATAGAGAGGGGGTTACCATCCAGGGTTTGGCGCATGCGTCAATTTATTGTCATCTCTGCCTAGATCTGAGCCACAAGGAGTCTATATATAGTACTAGGGGCGAAGGGGTAGGTAGGAGGAAATATTCTGGGCATCAAACCCTTCATAGTGCACAGACTGGCATTCCCGATGATAAGTCCAATCGTGCCGGAATTGGTGCCCGTATTTCTGGCGGTCGCCAGTTTGCTATTCTGTATAGCGTTCCGGTGTTCGCCTCTTTGCTTTGGTGGTGACCGGGAATTCCGACAGTGATTTTGGTCGGCCGGACCTGGCACCAGAAGTTCCGGCGTGGATTCCGGCAGCACCTGGCCTAGTGTTGGAATCCTTCTTCCATCTTAATTTCTAGTCTTCTTGCTTGGGTGTCTTGGCTCCAGGTTCATCCTTGTCGCCTCCTCTTGGCATCATGATCATAGGCCTGGTCACACAATAGGTACTTGGCTCAAGTAGGATCCCATTCACACGATAGCCAACAGATGGTAAGAGATGGAAGGAATTCACCTTTGTACGAGTGGTTGGTGTACCATGATGTGGACCAATGGTGAATGCCGAGTGTTGGGCTGCATCATCTCCCCCCGCTTGAAAACGAGTCGACCTCGATGATGTTCTTTCATCATGCAATGAAGGAGTTGTGCCCTTGGCCTTGTTCTTGGACACCCACGGTTCATCGGTGTCGAAGGCATTCTCAAACATGTTAAAGATCTTGTGGTACTTCTTGCCATCATGTTGTGGTTGGAGATCTTGTAACATGATCGTTGAAGGTGGTGGTCTATCTTGGGTACCTTGCAAAACCGACAAAAAAGAGAGAGAATTGTATGATGGATTGTTAGTATGGGTCACACTCAAGTTTCTCTTCTCACATTTGGTGGCTCGTGTCGTGGCACTCATGATTTTTCCACTCATTTGGGGCTTGTGGCACTCACTCTTGTGATAGTGGTTCACTCTCTCATCACTCATCTCACAAGGGTCCTTACCTTTCTTTATCTTGTGAACGGATGTCATGTTTGATGCAATAACTTGGCTTGGCTTCATTGGTTGGAGCATGAATGCTTGGAAGTTCCACTTGAAGGAGTATTGGTTAGTTCTACCATGATGTATGGCCCTTCTATTGTGTTGCCATGGTTTCCCAAGTAGCATGTGGCACACGGACATTGGCACGACATCACACTCGACGGTGTCTTCATATGGGCCAATCTTGAAGGAGACGTTGACCTTTGATGTTATCTTTAGTTCTCCATTGTCATCAAGCCATTTGACATGATAGGGGTGAGAATGCGTGATGTATTTCAACTTGAGTTTCTCACAAAGCTCCGTACTTGCAAGGTTGTGGCAACTACCTCCATCAATGATCACCTTTATGGACTTGCCATCGATTCCGACACGAGTTTGGAAGATATTGAGGCGTTTCTCCTCTCTTGGTATGGAGTTTGTTGTGTAGACCTAAGCAATGGCTAGGTAAGGGCTTGGATCGTGCTCACATATAAGGGTGTCATCCACTTCCATCGTGGCTTCCCTTCCAATCACTCGTTGAGTCAACGCTTCATATTCCTCTTCACTCACGGAGTAGGTTGCACCATTCTCATCCGTAAGCATCACTCGTGTGTTGGTGCACTCATATGACTTGTGACCCTTCACTCCACACTTGAAACAAGTGACTTGACTATTCGATGTCGTGTTGGAGGAGGATGTTCATGGTCTTTTCTTGCTTGGATGAGCTCGGTCCTTTGTTTGTTGGATTGTTGGAGGCATTTGAATGATGGACACAAAGTATTCATTTGTCTTCTCATAAGCATTCTCCATTTGCAAGTGACGCTCAGCTTTGGTAGCTTGATAGAGGAGCTCGGTGAGGTTCTTGTATTGTTGGACATCAATAATCTTCCTTATTGCGGCAGCTCAAACCTTTGAGGAACCTTGCAATTGTTGCTCTTCGACCTCTCGCACATTGGCTCGCATCATAGTTTTCTCCATTTCCTTGTAGAACTCTTCAACTAACTTTGTGCCTTGCCTCAAATTTTGTAGCTTGTCGAAGAGATCTTGTTTATAATTCTCGGGGACGAATCTCTTGTACATGACTTCCCTCATTTCCGTCCAAGTTTCAATTGGAGGCTCATCTTGATTCTCACGGTGTTTTTGGTAGTTTTCCCACCAAACATTTGCATAGTCCTCAAACTCAAGGGATGCCATTGAAAATTTCTTCTCTTCAGAGTAGTTGTGGACTCAGAAGATTTTATCAGCTTTGAGCTCCCAATCAATGTATGCATCAGCATCTTCTTCTCCCTTGAACTTGGCATAATGAACTTGAGTTTTCCAAACTTACCATATTCATGATCGCGGTGGTAGTTGCGGCATTCTTGTATCATGATTTCTTCACTTGGTGCATGTGGAGGAGGAGGAGGAGCTCGATTGTCTCGAGGCGGTGGTGGAGGAGGAGCTTGATGATTCGCAAAGTCTCTTCTATGCCTTTGTTGGGGATCATTTGCATTCATTGGTTGTTGATGATGATGGTGGGGTTAAGCATAGAGGTTGTTGCGTCTCACGCAGCATGCATCCTCATCATCATCACTTGTATCCCATTCCGGTGATCGATTGACTTCTTGTGGTTGGCGATTGTCATGGTGTGGGTGTTGGCGCCTATCATTGCAATGGTCTTCACCATGATGCTCTTGTTCTTGTGGAGGTTGCGCTTGTACCATTTCTTGTTGTGGTGGGAGACCATGTCCATGTTGTTGTTGTGGATGTGCATGATGGGCATGGTGCCTATGATGTCTTGTGTGTTGCGGTTGTTGAGCTTGTGGATCAACCGCTTGTTCTTGTCGATGACGAGCTTGGTGTTTCCCATTGTGGTGGTGGGGTTCTCCATGATGTGAGTGTGAGCGCAAAGCATTGCCATGACGACTTGAGGAGCGCGTACGAGACAAACTTGATGAGCTTGAATGATCTCCATGATGGTTGCCAAGGTTGGCAATAACTTGGTGAACAGCTTGGAAGTGAGCATTATGCTCCACTTGGCGTTACCAGTCATGGCAGCGCCAAGTCTCGAAAAGTTCATCAAGCCGGTTCTAAATCCTCTCAAATTGGACATTGAATTCTTTGCGTTGCACCCATAAGTCGTGGCACATGGATAAACTATCTTGGTTGTTGAAGTTGCCATCTCCGCTTTCTCCGCTTCCCGTAGACATGTTGTATGACCACAGTTGAGAGGATGGGTAGTATTGGTGGTATGGTATGTGCTACCTTGCCTCACCAAGATTTTTTTGGAATAGTTGTTCTTGCCGAGACCAAAGAGAATACACAAGACACACACACACACAAAGGCCTATGGTGGTATGTTAGGAAGGCGGATAGAAAAAGGAACAACCAAATGAAAACGTTATTGTTAAAGGTGGTAGAGAACCAAAGATCAAAATAAAAAAGGATACGATCTACAAAAACATGAAGGAACATGCATGTGGAGACTGATGTGGTTAGCACGACTATGAAAATGAGCACAAAATGTCCTAACAAAGACTAAGCTCGGTTGTCGTGCCAACGCAAGGAGAGACCATAACTCGTTTGCCAAAAGAGGATAAGAAACAGATTTGTGCAGCTCCCTGGGTCACGCCCTTTCTCTCTCTCTCTTTGCTTACAAGCTTGATACTCTATTTGTATTGGGAGACTATGTATCCTTCTATTTTTCTTTTGCTTTTCTTGATTCTTTTCTCTATTTCTCCCTTTCTATACTACTATGTCAACTTTTTTATTTGCTTACACACTCTCACTTTCCAAGGGAAAGTGCACAATACTTAGGCAAACACAAAAAGAGCTACTCTCATAGGATAGATACATAGAAAGGAAGAAGGGTTAACACGGTGGAGCAAGTTACACCTTTGGTATTGCTGTCGACTTGCTACCGGTGTTGGGAATGATTTTCGGGAGTCGCGGTGTTGAGGAGTGCGGGTTGTTATGATTTGCGGAAGCTTGATGTTAGTCAGGGCGACACGCAAGCGAAACACAAACAACTCAAGAGGAAAAACACTCAAAATTGGGGCCAGAAGAATTTTCGGCGAAGAAGCCAGCGACGCCGGTTCTGGCACCGGAATTTCTGGTAGCGAGGTCGGTCTATCGGAATGCTCGTAGGAAATTTTGGCGGTAGAACCGGTTCGTCGGAATTCTTGCCGAAATCAGTTTGTGATGAACTCCAAAAGTCAAATCTGTGAAAATTTCGAGGGGAAGGTCAAAGGAACGTAGATCGACACCCCAAGCAACAGATCTATGGACCAAAACCAAGAAAAACTCACGAAAATTGAGAGATCAATCCAAAAGCAATTTGGGGCTATATTTTTGGTATTTTTCAATTTATGGCTGAAATCGAAGAATAAATTCAAATCTGTGGCAAGCAAAAGCTGCTCATACAAGTTGATATGGGTCTCCTTGTGGATTTACCCTTGAGGTGGCCCGATTTTCATGAATTTAAGTCAGGGAATGAGGGGAAACGCGATGAACATGATGAACACGACTCTAATGCAAGGTAAAGATACAAACACACACCAAATCACACCCGATTCAATTTTCACCCGTTGGTTTGAACAACAATTCCAATAGAATCCTCGGCAAGAGATCTTGTGGCAGAATCACCAAAGGAGAGATTGACAAGAGGATGATAGAATCCAAATCAAGGAGAGAGTAGCAACCAAGTAGAATCCCAAAAGGGAGAGACCAAGCACTACTAGAATCCTTGACAAGGAGA
This sequence comes from Avena eriantha, assembly GCA_910589775.1. Classification (NCBI taxonomy): domain Eukaryota; kingdom Viridiplantae; phylum Streptophyta; class Magnoliopsida; order Poales; family Poaceae; genus Avena; species Avena eriantha. The sequence goes on from OU342744.1 coordinate 332,897,960, forward strand.
GACCAAACACTTGAGGAGGGTCTTGACGACTTGGAGAAGGGCACCGACTCCAAATCCTTGTACAACTCATAGATCTACTATAGAGAGGGGGTTACCATCGAGGGTTTGGCACATAACTCAATTCATCATCATCTCTACCTAGATCTGAGCCACAACGGGGCTATATATAGTACTAGGGGAGAAGGGGTAGATAGGAGGGAATATTCTGGGCATCAAACTATTCATAGTGCACACACTGACATTCACCGCGATAAGTCTGGTCACGCCAGAATTAGCACCTGTATTTCTTGCGGTCGCCGGTTTGGTTTAGCGGGCGCCGGTTTGCTATTTTGTATAGCATTTCGGTGTTCGTTGGTTTTCTTCGATGGTGACCGGGAATTCCAGCGGTGATTCCGGCCGGCCAGCCCTGGCGCCGGAAGTTCCGACGTGGATTCTGGCGGTGCCGGGCCTGGCACCGGAATCCTTCTTCCATCTTCTTTTCTAGGCTTCTTGATTGGGTGTCTTGGCTCCAAGTTCATCCTTGTCACCTCGTCTTCGCATCATGATCATAGGCCTGGTCACACAATAGGTAGTTGGCTCAAGTTGGATCCCATTCACACGATAGCCAACAGACGGTAAGATATGGAAGGAATTCACCTTTGTATGAGTGGTTGGTGTAGCATGATGTGGACCAATGGTCAATGCCGAGTGTTGGGCTGCATCAGAAATGCCGGAGATAAACATTTTCCTAGGCTCCTTATTGGGATCGATATCAAAAATGGAACTAATACTTCCACAAAACATACTCTGATGAACCCGTGCTCATGTAGGCCATCAAACTATTTTCTAGCGCTGTTGCCAGGGAGCTCAGTGTTAAGTGTTTGTTTCTTGACATTTGTAAGTGTTGAAACTATCCATGATCTATGTTGAAGACAGAGGTACTACAAGTTTCGGAAGAACTTATTTACCTCCTTATATTGAACATGTACCATTGAAATATGCCTAGAATTCATTGAAAAAATCTAACTCACATTCTATAGACGTGAATAGTTTGATTCCTTTGATGGTAGATTTTACCATCACCCAAGGGGTGAAAGACCCTGAGAAATTATTGGGAGATTATGAGAATCCATCTAGGCATATTAGAAAAATACCCATTCTCTGTCCTAATCTAGAAAACATGGAATTTGAAATATATCCTGAGTTAATCTGTATGATGGAAGAACTTGCTTTTGCAGGAACAGAACATGAGGATCAAAGTGATCGTTTGATGAAGGTCCATCACCTTTGTGGTACTCTTAAACAAGCAGGGCGACCAAAAGAGTTTATACTTCTTAAACTTTTCTGCTAGTCATTAAAAGGCAAAGCTTTTACTTGGTTATAATCCTTTCCTAACCACACTATAAAAATCTGGGTGGATTGCATTCGAGAGTTTATGAAAAAATTCTGCTCATTTACTAAGATTATTTATATCAAGCTCAGCATATCAAATTTCTTTCAGAGAATTGAAGAAAAAATTCTCAAGCATGGGAAAGATTTTATGGGATGATTATGAAAGTCCCAAATCATGGTTTTGAGGAGAATTTAATCATACAATACTTTTATAATGGGCTCACTAATGATTTAGAACAAATGATTGATTTAACTGCAGGAGGAGCTTTGAGTAATTTGATGCTACCTGAACGCATATATATTTTCGCGATAAGATCCTTCAGTGGTAAACAGTAAAATTTTGGTGAAGATATCAAACCAAGAAAAGGTATGCTTCATGTACCTTCGAAACTTATGCCTGAAGTTAAAAATTCCATGGAAGAAAAATGAATAGCAACAGAACTCATAAAATAAAATCAAGTGGATGTTCTCCAAAGTTTTGTAAATGAATCTTGTTTTGCAAAAATTTAAACGTCAACAATGTCAGTTTTTTGATAGATATTGTAAACACCTAGTTCTCCAGAAGAAAAATATAAAACAATATTTGTATGTAGCCTTTCATGATCTAGGACATGCCACTAGACATATCATAAACATACTAGTCTGGTTAAAATACAATGTGATCAAATAGATAAAACTCAAGCTTTGATTTTAAGTCAAAGTAATCATGATTGTAATATCGTGTCTACTAATACTGTTACAAGACGTGGTATAGAAACACATGAACCGCTAGGTCCTCCATTGTATTAAGAAGAACATGCCCGAAAAGCAAGGGAGACTCAATAAACGAGTCAAGTAGAAGAGGAACTTGTTGATCCACAAGATGATATTGATCTTGAATCTCACATCAAATTGAGGGATTCAACCATGGATTTCAGAAAATAAGGCATGGATCGCGTGAGAAACTTATCGGTGTGAAGATTCGCCCACTCAGACGAATGAAACCAGTGAAGAAACAAGGATTCTAGGAGGTTATGGTTTGAGTTTGAGGGATAAAGAGAGAAAATCAGAGGAAGAAGATGCCTGGCTGGTTTGCCCAGCCGACACTGTCGTTTTTCAATGGCTACGCACTCGGTACTGGCGGGCGGTACAGGCACATCCTTCCCATACAGATGGTCGTCACTGTTGGATACACAATTAGGTTCTCGAGATTAAACCTGAGCCTCAATACGGGTGCGTGGTACGGCCATATCCGGTTGTACTGTAGGTTGTTACTTGTAAAGTACCTTGGGAGAAACTTCATTGGCTTTGTCGAGAACCAGTATGGGTGGATAGTATGGGCCTTCTGTTCATACCGTTTCTCGTTAAATCTTCTGTACCAAAGATAAAATTTCTTGTTTTCTCTGGGCTTTCGGTATGGGCGGAAGGTACGGTCCATTCTGGTCATACTAGGGCTCGTTAAAGGTTCAAAATACCTCTTGTTCTTTGCTTTTTCAATTATTTCCTTCAAACTTGAACCTTAGCTTCATATTAGCCTGTTTTCTCTACAAAAATTGGCTACGAGAGTTTTATTAGAACAACTAAACCAAAACACAAAAATGTATATGCTACTTTATTCAAGGATGGGTTGACTCCCATTGAGAATTTATTTTAAAATGGTTGATTCTACTTAACTAACCTCTAATTCTCTAGCACATACCTTGGGATGACCTTTATCGAGGGTACTTACCACTTGAACACGTTTAGGTGGCGGTACATATTTTCCACTTTGTTCTCGTTTTTTTGGGAAATAACGAACAATTTGATTATCATATATGTTGAAGACAACTTTTCCACTAGAGCAGTCAACCTTAGCCTTTGTAGTGCTAAGAAAAGGTCTTCCAAGGATGATTGAAAGTTTGTCATCTTCGGGAACATCAAGTATAATAAAATCAGTAGGTATGTCATGTTGATCAATTCTAAGTAAAACATCTTTGATCATACCAATATGTTGTTTAGTGGTTTTATCAGCCATTTGCAAGATAATTGATTTAGGAGAGTAATCTTCGAGATTTAGTTTCTTAAAAAGGGAATATGGTGTGACTCTAACACCTACATCTAAATTACATAGAGTATTGAGTATGTTAGCTTTTCCAATAGAACAAGATATAGTTGGTATACCAGGATCCCCAAGCTTAGCCGAAAGCTTGTCATCACCACTACAATCTTAGTTACCATCTTCTTTCTGTTAAGGATATCTCGCATCCACTTTGATGAGTAGGAACTTGAATTGCATCACCCAGAGGAAGTTCTAAACAAAGATTACTTAGATCCTCAACAAATGAATCATAGACACTCTTGTCAGGTTCATTGAACACAATTAGGATTAGGGATTTTCTTTTTAGTTGGTTTTACCTTTTCTTTTACCTTGGTCACCGGCTCAGCAAATTTTTTTGTAGGGGTTTCGCGCATGAAAACAATAAAATTTTACCCTACGCCCCTGAACCCCTGAAGCTGCCAGGACCTATCTATTAGTAATACAGTAATAGGAGGGGCTTTTCGCGAACTTACCCTTGAAGACCAAAAAGAGTTGTCAACGCTCAGGAGAGCGTGGTTGATGTAGACGAGCCGAAGCCGACCTCAGGGTCGTGATGAAGTCCGTATGCTCCTTCTGGCTCCAACGACTTGAGTGCCTCAAGTACGACACCTCGCGGGGAGTTACACACATCTGGTGCTTGACGATGACTCCCGCTTCCCCGATCCAGTAGCAGTTGCGGAAGTAGAGCTCCTGGATCTGAATCCCGCAGCGCGACGGCGCTCCACGGTGAAGATGTCTCTCGCTCGCGCAATCTAGACTTGGGACCACGGTCATGAGAGAGAGAGGGGGAGAGAGAAAATATCAATTGGAGGTCCTCCCAAAAGTGGGGAGACCTTTATTGATTATTGGTGTATTATTCTAGGCCAAATACCCCACTATATATAGGGGGAGGGGAGGTACTACCTCTCTCAAAGCCCCTTTGGCCCCTCTCCCTCTCTCCTTTCCCTAATGGGCCCTCTCCCTCTGGAAATTGGCCTATTAAGCCTTTTTGACCTTTAATTGATTTTCTCTTTATTAAATAATTATGAAAAAATGATTAAATCAATATATAACATTCATTCACATATTATTCAACCTTCGTGGCCATGGAACACCTTCCACCTCCACTCCGGACATCCTCCAGACTTACCGAAACCCTTCCGTTTTTCTCCCTTCTTTTCTTCGGTGATTCTACTGATCCTATAAACACTCTCTAAGCATCATCAAGCCCTTAAGCATGATACCCCACGGTTCGGGAACACTCCAGACATGGTCGGGACACTCCCGTACCACTGATCAACAGAGGGACCTGGATGGCCATGTGACCCCTATGCGTTCCACGAAGATCTTTTGTCGTTTGAACCGGGACAATCGTGTCCTATTCCCTTTGTCACTCGATACCTGCATTGCTCGAGATCTGATCAATGGCATCACCATGTCGTGTTGAATCTCATTATTGAACAATGCTACTTGACTCGTTCTGACAAGTGATATCCTCGTGATCCAATCACACGCTGCGCAGCTTTTGGATATAACTTCTCCGAGTGGGCCCTTGAGTATCTTCCCGTCACATGGGCGGACAAATCCTGCTCTTGACATATATTTCCCCTACAGTTTCCTCCGAATACCTGAACACACCTTTATAGCCACCGTTTTACCAGATGGCGTTTAATGCTATCTAAGCACTCTCGGGAGACAGTGATTGATATAGCCTCACGGTTTAAGGAATAGTCTACGAGGATCCTTTTCTAATCATCATAACTTGAACTTCGTGACATGATCGAATCACGATGTTTAGGTTGGGTATTGGTTCATCATCTCATTCTTAGAATGAGATGACCTCATTTCCAACTGGCATAAATGCCACATGATCAGGAAACTTGATCATCTGTTGATCAATGAACCAGTGACTAGAGTTTCACTAGGAACCCCTGGTTTGTTTGTATATCACATGTGTATTGATGTTTCCACTGAATACAGTTATAGCATGATATAAAACTTAATCATAAACTATATGAAATATGATAATAGTCCTTACTACTATTTGTCTCTAGGGCATATTTCCAATAGTCTCCCACATGAACTAGAGTACAAATACACTAGCTGCATTTGTTCTTAATCATTGGCACCATATAACCGGTACCCTGAACATGCTTGCTCATGGAAGAGGTTGAGCCTTGGTTCTGTACTTTATAGTCCCAGATCATTTGCAACTTACTAATGTCTCCTTGATTGACATTAATACTTTATCATCACATGATAGCATCTGTGTGTATGCATCGTCGCTATGGTAGCAGAATGAGGCCTAATTCCAGGAGCCTATAGTGAAGTTAGATCAACCTCGAGGGATTTCTCATGGGCACTATGCCCTGGGACACATCATTCTACGTTAAAAGCGAATTAGCCCCGCCATAACATTATACAACACTTTAGATGGTACCCTTATCTATTATTATAAATGTATTCATCGAAACACTAGTGCACTCTGTGCATCTTTCGATGTTTTGTTCACCTTGCTTCCTACTTGACTTTAATTGGTATCTACAGGAGTTTCCAACATATTACCTTATAACATAACTCTTTATGCTTTAAGATATGTTATCCTATATGGATTTGGAGAATATGTCCATAGTTCTCTATTAGACACTGCGGACAAAAACTTAGCTCAACGTTCTGTGATTCGAACTTAATCACTTTCAAACGTTCCTTATTTGGATCACATATTATGCTAAGTTGTCATCATGGTTTACTAAGATAGAACCTATGTCTTAACATAGTGGATGACGATCATCCTTTTCTTTCTTTCAACCATCGATATTAAAACTTAATGCTATTCCTAATTGGAGTTATTAAGGATCATTTCCTTAATTAACTTCTATTCTGAAACCCTTTTCAGAATCCCTTAAGGAATACTACATAATATCATAATACACTTATTATCAACTTCTACATCTTATAAATCATTATTTATAAGTACTTGCGCTTTCATTCTTAACACCCTTAAGAATCACTCCTATAAGCTCCCACTCAAAATATGTTCCTACATATTTGAATTTGAGTCTTATATTGCTCCCACTCAAAAATATGTCAATCACATATTATTTTAGGAAGACTTTCATATCTCCCACTCAATTTTATGCAAATTGCATACCTCCTTATTATTTTGAATAACTTCAAAATCCTTTGATCAAATATCAAATTTTGGAGATTTACTATGAGATACTAGTACTTTACTAGTTTTAAATCCACTAGGCATTTAGCACACATGAATCAAATTCATTTGAATTCATCCAATACTTGACAAATTGTGCTTTTGTCATTCACCCTCTTTTTCCTACTATGGCTTTGCAGTCATTTGGGAAACTTCCAAGTAACTCCTTTTACTTATGAGATTCATCAACTAATTGCTTTCTAATCTCAAGGGAATTTTGCTTCTAGGATTTCTCATAGTTTAGTTTACCATTATTTCCTTTGTAGTTCGTAGGTATGTCATATTCCAAGAATCATGACAAATGATTCACAAATGTCTCCATACAAGATATGGATTACATTTTGAATCCTACTTAATGTAGTGAAAAACAATAGTGGAGGGAAAACACAATAATCAAAATCATTGATTATTTCCTTCCGTGTAGAGAATCATTTAGGACTGCTGTCCGTTGCGCTTCTCAACACTCTGATGCAAGGTTTTGGATCCTCTTCGTGTTTTACACTCTCTTCCATTTGCTCCATAATCGAGAAACATCACTAAAAGTGAGTGATGACCCACAAGTATAGGGGGTGTATCGCAGTATTTTCAATAAGTAAGAGTGTCGAACCCAACGAGGAGCAGAAGCTGCTGGCTAGTGGTATGGATCAGGAATTCTCTGCAAATACTTAGCAAACGGAATTTTAGGGGTTTTTGATAAAGCAACTAAACAAAGTATGAGTAAATAAAATACAGTAGGAATAAATGCCGCAAGTGGCCCAGTCCTTTATGCAGCAAAGGACAAGCCGGTTGTATTACTTAAGATGAACAAACGTTCTCGAGGACACATGGGAAGACTATTAAGTGCTTTCGCTTCATATAGTCGATTAATCTTCTTTAGCTTGCTAAATGTTGTGTGGGTGAACCTGTGCTAATGTACCGCCCCATCCAAGACTAATACATACTTGTGATTATACCCCTTGCAAACATCCGTAAGTACAAGAAAGTAATTAAGGTAGAAACCTACCCACAGCTTTAAACTCTAAGACCCTTACGTCCCTTGTGCAATGGTTTCCTAACGGGGGTTCAGGTTTCTGTCACTTCGGCAACCCCTACGATTAGTAGCCAAATACACAATGCATTCCCCTAGGACCATATAGGTGAAGTGTCATGTAGTCGATGTTCACATGACACCACTAGAAAAGTACACAACAACTTAAATAACAATCTATTGAATCTTTCTCAACGCAACTCCACTACTAACAACAAGACTTCTCCCATGTCCTCAAGAACAAAACGAACTACTCACAAGACATCATATGGATCATGATCAGAGATGGAATAATGATGTATAACAATCTGAACATAAACAATAATTCAATGGTTCACTCAATAGCATCAACTACAAGGAGTAATCAACACCGAGAAAGTTTCCCCTATGAACTATGCAAGATTCAACTCAATTGTTACAGCAATATGGAGATAATGATGAGGGTGCTGATGGTGATGATGGTGGTGGTGATGATGATGATCCCGATGAAGTCCAGCTTGATGGTGGTGTTGATGGCGACGATCTCCCCTCTCCAGGAAGGAATTCCCCCGGCAGAAATCTGTCTGCCGGAGAGATCTTGCTCTCTCGGTGTTTTCCACCCCGCAGAGGCGGCAGAATCTTTCTGTGGTCGATCTCCGAGTCTTAGGGTTTCGGGAGGATGATATACGCCAGAGGGGAGAGGCTAGAGTGGGCCAGGGCGGCCACACCACCTCCAGGCGCGGCCTATGCCTGCCCGCCCCATGGGGTGGTGTGGGCCCCCTATGGCCCACCTCCACTCCATCTTTTAGCATCCTTAGTCTTCTGGAAAAATAGGATTTTTCATATATTTTCCCGGATTTTCTGATCTTCGCGAATTTTTCCTCCAAACAGCACCTTTTCCATCAGAACCCTGACTGCAGCGGTCCATGCTCCAAAAGTCATCAACCATGCAAAAGTAGATGAAATAACATAAGTATCACCTCTCAATACGAAATATATCAATGAATAATAGTGAATTAAGACATATAATAGTGATGCAAAATGGACGTATCAGTGAGCTTTCTCAATAATGTACCAAAATCCAAGCAATACAAATTTTGCTTTCCTTTTAGTCTCAGCTATGGATTTCGTATTCAAAGTTTCCAATGAATACTCTACAAGGACTTATTCGCTATTGTTTTGGTTATATCGAATAACCCCAAAACTTTCACGAATTCAAATGGTTCACTACATTCTAATTGAGTGTTAACTATTTCTAACTAATGGTCTCTACATCTACACTACAACGATTTATTTGGTGCCTTCTATTCAACCCCTTTGATATCTAATATCACATTGTGATGCTTTGTATTTTGACATTTCAAAACACTTTGCATTTCACAATTACTTTTATGCAATTCTTATAAAGTTGAATTTCATTACTATTGATGAAATCACAGTAATTAGATTCTCTTTTATATTTATACCCTTTTATTGATGAAACACTTTGATCAAATCAAATAGTTTCATATTCATGTTTCCTTTGGTAAACTACTTTACACATTTAAACAATCATATAATGATAATTACCATTTTTGCTAAAACACAATACATCGAATATGTATTTACTTTTAACAATTCATTAAACACTTTGTATTCAAGTAATACACAGTGTTAAAGTTATTTTGCCAAACTTAGGCACAATATACACGTGAGAAGAAATCGAATGACTTTCACATATTATCACATAACTTTGAATTTAAACAATGGTTTCATTCATTAATGAACATATCATCTAAGTTGGGTATTTTAAATAAGGCATTTTTAATGTTTGACAAATGTTCATACATTATCAATTAGTTTCAAACAACAAGGATAATTCACAAGTAATCAAACAAGATATGAACACGCATAGAAATCATTCATAAAAGTGGAACAACTGTTTTTTACAAACTCATATGAATAACCGTCTCACGAAGTGTGAGACACACTAAAGAAGTTCACAATCTCTTCATTACAATAATCATCCTAAACACAAACTAAATGATAAATGTCGAGGGAGAGTGTCGTTGGCCATCATCATCATGCTCGCCATCAACACGCAACGTCACCTCCTCTCCAGCAAGCACCTCTCATGTAGAAGGACCTGTTTTCAGTAAAACAGAACAAGTATCAGATATACTTAACACTGCAATGCGTTTGCAAGATTATAACATTTATAAAACTTTATATCAAATATATACCTTTGTCTTTGACGACTCCAGGGACGTTGGGTGTTGGAGATATGCCCAAGAGGCAATAATAAAAGTGATTATTATTATATCTTTGTGTTTATGATGAATGTTTACATCACATGCTATAATTGTATTATTAGGAAACACTAATACATGTGTGTTTTGTAAACATATAAGAGTCCCTAGTAAGCCTCTTATTAAAACTAGCTTGTTGATTAATTGATGATCATGGTTTCCTGATCATGGAAATTAGGATGTGATTAATAACAAGGTTATATCATTAGGAGAATGATGTGATGGACACACACCCATAGTAAGCGTAGCATAAGATCAAGTCATTAAGTTCGTATTGCTGTAAGCTTTCAAATACATAGTAACCTATTCCTTCGACCATGAGGTTATGTTAATCACCATCACCGGATGGATACTTTGATGACATCAAACGCCGCTTCGTAACTGGGTGGTTATAAAAGTGTCATTGGGTATTCTGAAAGTATGTGTTGAAGCGCATGAACCAAGATTGGGATTTGTCCATCCATATGACGGATAGATATGCTCTGGGCCCTCTCGGTGGAATGTCATCTAGTTAGCTTGCAAGCGTGTGACTAGGTCACAAGGGATAACATATCACGGAACGAGTAAAGAGTACTTATCAGTAACGAGGTAGAACTAGGTATGGAGATACCGACGATCAAACCTCGGATAAGTATAGTATCGCGAGACAAAGGGAATTAGTTTCCTATGTAAGTGGTTCAATCGATCGCGAAGTCATCGTTGAGTATGTGGGAGCCATTATGGATCTCCAGGTCCCGCTGATGGTTATTGATAGGAGATGTGTCTCTATCATGTCTACATATTCACAAACCGTAGGGTGACACACTTAAGGTTCGAAGTTGTTTTAAGTAGATATGGAATGTGCGTTGGAGACCGAATGTTGTTCGGAGTCTCGGATTGGATTCGGGACATCACGAGGAGATCCGGAATGGTCCGGAGAATAAGATTCATATATAGGAGATCATTTTATGAGATAGGAAATGTTTCGGAGTGATTGTATGAGGATTCTAGAAGGTTTCGGAATGTTCGGAAGGTTCAAGAAGATATCTTGGAGTTTGCTTGAAAATCAAGATAGAGATCAAGGAGTCCTGGTGGGTCAAGATACGGATTCATGGGGGAGGAGGACTCCTCCCCCCACCTCCAATCCGCAGGCCTAGAGAGGGAGGGGAGTCCTACAAGGACTCCCCCTCCCTAGGCGCCTCCCCTCTTTAAATAGAGAGGCAGGGGCGCCCCCTCCTCCCAAGCTCTCATAACGTCCAATCTCTACCGCCTCTCTCCTCCACCATCTTCTTCACAGGCATAGGAGAAGCCCTGCAGAATTCTCTACTCCACCACCACCACCACGCCGTCGTGCTGCTGGGATTCCGTGGAGAAGATCTACTACCTCTGCTGCTCGCTGGAACAGGGAGAGGAAGGTCTACTTCGACTCCGCACGTGTGACCAACTGCGGAAGCGCTGCCGAATCATGGCGCCGGAAGGATCGTCTACTTGACCGACGGCGGAAGCGCTGCTGGAACGCGATGCCGGAAGGATCGTCTACACAATCTTGAGATTGGCAAGTGATCGACTACATCAACCACGAGATCTAATCTCGTTAACGCTTTCGGATCTACGAGGGTTAGTTCCCATCTATCTCGTTGCTCATGTCTAATATATTAGATCTTGGATTTTATCAAGATTAGATCTTGGTTTTGTTCGTTCTTGCGGTAGAAATTTTTTGTTTTCCATGCTACGAACCCATTGTGGTATCAGAGTCGTATCTATGCGTAGATCTGTTGCACGAGTAGAACACAATGGTTTTGTGGGCGTTGATGCTTTTGTTGTCGGTGTCTTAGCGTGTACTTTGCATCTTGCGGCATGGTGGGATGAAGCGGCTCGGGCTAACATTACATGTCATCGCACATGAGACTTGCTCCACGCTTGACGTGCAACTTGCCTTGCACAAGTGGCTTTGCGGGTGTCTGTCTCTCCCACCATAGTTAAGATTCAATTTACAATGAGCATCTTGACAACACTTGTATCAACACTGTAGTTCTTGTTCGTAGGTAAGATCGGTCTTATGCGAAAGCCCCAAACCACGTAAAACATGCAAAGAAAATTAGAGGCGTCTAACTTGTTTTTGCAGGGGTTTTGTGATGTGATATGGCCAACATGTGATTGTGATTGTATTTGATGTATGCAATGATCCTTGTTGTAATATGGCAACCGCCAGGAGCCTAATGGTTGTCTTTAATTCTGTTAAGACCTGCGTGTCTATTCATCTTGTAATAGCTTTATTCCAAGTAGTTGTCATAGTTACTGGTGATGATGGACAACCATGAAGCGGCGCCACTGACCTTGACGCAATGCTGGTGATGATGGAGATCATGTTCGTGCTTTGGAGATGGAGATCAAAGGCGCAATAAGAAAGGGCCATATCATATCACACTAATTATGAATTGCCTGTGATGTTAATCCTTTATGCATCTTGTATTTCTTAGATCGCGACGGTAGCATTATAAGATGATCCCTCTCACTAAATTTCAAGTAATAAAGTGTTCACCCTTAGTTGGCACCGTTGCTAAGACTCGTCGTTTCGAAGCATCTCATGATGATCGGATGTGATAGATTCTACGTGTGCATACAACGGGTGCAAGCCAGATTTGCACATGCGGAAACTAAGGTTGTCTTGACGAGCCTAGCATGTACAGACATGGTCTCGGAACACGGAATACCGAAAGGTAGAGCATGAATCATATAATTGATATGATGAACATGAAGATTGTTCGCCGATGAAACTACATCTTCTCTCGTGAAGATCGGACTTGGTGTAGTGGATTTGGTTCAAGTAATCACTAAGACAATAAGAGGGATGTTGTTTTGAGTGGGAGTTCACCCAGTTAGTTTAAGAATTAAATTTGAACTCAATTTATCATAAACTTAGTCTAAACTACTTGCAAATTGTTGTAGATTATGGCAAACCCCTCCATCAATTTCAATGCGTTCCTAGAGAAAGAAAAACTTAAGAACAATGGAAGAAATTTCACGGACTGGTTCCATGGACTGAAGATCGTCCTTAGGGCTGGTCAGTTGACCTACATGCTCGATGCACCGCTAGGTGACCCACCTGCAGATAATGCCACCGATGACGAAAAGAATTTTTTCGCCACTCGGAAGAATCATTACTCCACAGTTCAGTGTGCCATCCTATACGGTTTAGAAGCGGAGCTCCAACAGCGTTTTGAGCACCACGACCCGTTCGAGATCATTAAGGAGCTCAGGCTAATTTTTGAGACTCGCGCGGCCATGGAGAGCTATGAGGCCTCCGAAAAGTTCTTTAATTGTAAGATGGAAGAAGGAAGCTCCATTAGCGAGCACGTGCTCACCATGTCTGGGTACGCAAAGAAGCTCCAAGAGTTGGGAATATCGATTCCTAATGAATTGGGGATTCACCGTCTCCTTCAATCACTGCCACCAAGTTACAAGAACTTTGTGATGAACTACAACATGCACTGCATGAACAAGACGTTGCCTGAACTGTCGTCCATGCTGAAAACTGCTGAAGTGGAGATCAAGAAGGAGCACCAAGTGTTGATGGTCAATAAGATCACCAATTTCAAGAAACGGGGCAAGCCTAAGAACAAGGGCAACTTCAAGAAGGACGGCAAGAAAGCTGCCGCACCTGCTAAGAAGCCCAAGGCTGGTCCTAATCCTGAAACTGAGTGTTTCTACTGCAAGGGTGCTGGTCACTGGAAGCGTAACTGCCCCAAGTACCTGGCGGATCTGAAGAACGGCAACATCAAGAAGAAAGGTATATTTGATATATGTGTTATAGATGTGTATCTTACTAGTAATCGTAGTAGTGCCTGGGTATTTGATACTGGTTCGGTTGCTCATATTTGTAACTCGAAACAGGAGTTGCGGAATAAACGAAGACTGGCAAGAGACGAGGTGACGATGCGCGTTGGAAATGGCTCCAAGGTTGATGTGATCGCCGTCGGCACGCTCCCTCTACATCTACCGTCGGGATTAGTTTTGAATTTAAATAATTGTTATTTGGTGCCTGCGTTAAGCATGAACATTATATCTAGATCCTGTTTATTGCGAGACGGTTACTCTTTTAAGTCTGAGAATAAAGGTTGTTCGATTTATATGAGTAATATCTTTTATGGTAATGCACCTGAGATGAATGGTTTATTTTTACTGAATCTCGATAGTAGTGATACACATGTTCACAACATAGATGCTAAACGAATTAAATTGAATGATAATTCTACATACATGTGGCACTGTCGTCTTGGTCACATTGGAGTGAAGCGCATGAAGAAACTCCATTCAGATGGACTTCTTGAATCACTTGATTTTGAATCACTTGAAAGATGCGAAGCATGTCTAATGGGAAAAATGACTAAGACTCCATTCTCTGGTACAATGGAGCGAGCTACAGACTTATTGGAAATAATACATACCGATGTGTGCGGTCCAATGAGTGTAGCATCGCATGGTGGATATCGTTATGTTCTCACTTTCACGGATGACTTGAGTAGATATGGGTATATCTATGAAACATAAGTCTGAAACTTTCGAGAAGTTTAAGGAATTTCAAAGTGAAGTGGAAAATCATCGTAACAAGAAGATTAAGTTTCTGCGTTCTGATCGCGGAGGTGAATATCTGAGTTATGAGTTTGGCATGCATTTAAAGAAATGTGGAATACTTTCACAGTTGACACCGCCGGGAACACCACAGCGTAATGGTGTGTCCGAACATCGTAATCGAACTCTCTTAGATATGGTTCGGTCTATGATGTCTCTTACAGATTTACCGTTATCATTTTGGGGCTATGCATTAGAGACAACCGCATTCACTTTAAATAGGGCACCATCTAAATCCGTTGAAACGACACCGTACGAATTGTGGTTTGGTAAGAAACCTAAGTTGTCGTTCCTTAAAGTTTGGGGTTGTGAAGCATATGTAAAGAAGTTACAACCTGATAAGCTAGAACCCAAAGCGGAGAAATGCGTCTTCATAGGATACCCTAAAGAAATGATTGGGTATACCTTCTATCATAGATCCTAAGGCAAAGTTTTCGTTGCAAAGAATGGATGCTTTCTTGAGAAGGAGTTTCTCTCGAAGGAGGTGACTGGAAGGAAAGTAGAACTCGATGAGGTTGTTGAACCTTCTCTCGGATTTGAGAGTAGCGCAGCACCAGAAGATGTTTTGGTGCCGCCTGCACCAATTGAAGAGGAAGCTAATGATAATGATCATGAAACTTCGAACGAAGTTACTACTGAAACTCGCAGGTCAACGAGGGTTCATACCACTCCTGATTGGTATGACTCTGCCTTGAACGTCATGTTGGTGGACAACGCTGATGACCCTGCGACGTATGAAGAAGCTATGGTGAGCCCAGATTCTGACAAATGGCTAGAAGCCATGAAATCCGAAATGGGATCCATGTACGAAAACCAAGTGTGGACTTTGGTGGACTTACCGGATGGCCCTAAGGCTGTCGAGAACAAATGGATTTTCAATAGAAAAACAGATGCTGATGGTAATGTTACCGTCTATAAAGCTCGACTTGTCGCGAAAGGGTTCCGACAAATTCAAGGAGTTGACTATGATGAGACATTCTCACCAGTAGTGAAGCTAAAGTCTGTGAGGATTTTGTTAGCAATTGCTGCACATTTCGATTATGAGATTTGGAAGATGGATGTCAAAACGGCGTTCCTTAATGGTGACATTGAGGAAGAGTTGTATATGGTACAACCCAAGGGTTTTGTCGATCCTAAAGATGCTAACAAGGTATGCAAACTTCAGCGCTCTATTTATGGACTGAAGCAAGCATCCCGGAGTTGGAATCAACGTTTTGATAAAGTAATCAAAAACTTTGGATTTATACAAACTTATGGAGAAGCTTGTATTTACAAGAAAGTGAGTGGGAGCTCTGTAGCATTCCTAGTACTGTATGTAGATGACATATTGTTGATTGGGAATGATATAGAACTTCTTAATAGCGTCAAAACCTATTTGAATAATAGTTTTTCAATGAAGGATCTTGGCGAAGCGGCATATATTCTAGGCATCAAGATTTATAGAGATAGATCAAGACGCCTAATAGGGCTTTCACAAAGTACATACTTGGACAAAGTTCTAAAGAAGTTTAGAATGGAAGGTAGCAAGAAAGGGTTCGTGCCCATGTTGTCAGGTAAGACCTTGAGTAAAACTCAAAGTCCAGCTACGGCAGAAGATAGAGAGAAAATGAATAACATCCCCTATGCCTCAGCCATAGGTTCTATCATGTATGCCATGTTGTGTACAAGACCGGATATAGCACATGCTGTTAGTTTGACTAGCAGATATCAAAGTGATCCTGGAATGGAGCACTGGACAACAGTCAAAAATATCCTAAAGTACCTAAATAGGACTAAGGATATGGTTCTTTCTTATGGAGGTGATGAACAACTTGTTGTAAACGGTTACACCGATGCTAGTTGGAACACCGATCCGGATTACTCAAAGTCACAGTTGGGATACGTATTTATTTTGAATGGTGCTGCAGTGAGCTGGAGGAGTGCGAAGCAAAGCGTTGTGGCGAAATCTTCAACTGAATCGGAATACATAGCTGCTTCAGAGGCTGCACAAGAAGCTGTTTGGATGAAGGAATTCATTACTGAACTCGGCGTGGTTCCCAGTGCGTTGGACCCGATGGCCATCTACTGTGACAACACAGGTGCCATAGCTAATGCACAGGATTCAAGGTCACATAGCAAGCTGAAGCACATCAAGCTACGTTTCCACGCTATTCGCGAGTATGTCCGAGGTGGTGACATAAAGATTTGCAAAGTACACACTGATCTGAATGTAGCAGATCCGTTGACTAAACCTCTCTCTAGGGCAAAGCATGACCAACACCAAAACGCCATGGGTGTTCGGTATATTACCATGTAATCTAGATTATTGACTCTAGTGCAAGTGGGAGACTGTTGGAGATATGCCCAAGAGGCAAACATAAAAGTGATTATTATTATATCTTTGTGTTTATGATGAATGTTTACATCACATGCTATAATTGTATTATTAGGAAACACTAATACATGTGTGTTTTGTAAACATATAAGAGTCCCTAGTAAGCCTCTTGTTAAAACTAGCTTGTTGATTAATTGATGATCATGGTTTCCTGATCATGGACATTAGGATGTGATTAATAACAAGGTTATATCATTAGGAGAATGATGTGATGGACACACACCCATAGTAAGCGTAGCATAAGATCAACTCATTAAGTTCGTATTGCTGTAAGCTTTCAAATACATAGTAACCTATTCCTTCGACCATGAGGTTATGTTAATCACCATCACCGGATGGATACTTTGATGACATCAAAGGCCGCTTCGTAACTAGGTGGTTATAAAAGTGTCATTGGGTATTCTGAAAGTATGTGTTGAAGCGCATGAACCAAGATTGGGATTTGTCCATCCATATGACGGATAGATATGCTCTGGGCCCTCTCGGTGGAATGTCATCTAGTTAGCTTGCAAGCGTGTGACTAGGTCACAAGGGATGACATAACATGGAACGAGTAAAGAGTACTTATCAGTAACGAGGTAGAAGTAGGTATGGAGATACCGACGATCAAACCTCGGATAAGTATAGTATCGCGAGACAAAGGGAATTAGTTTCGTATGTAAGTGGTTCAATCGATCGCGAAGTCATCGTTGAGTATGTGGGAGCCATTATGGATCTCCAGGTCCCGCAGATGGTTATTGATAGGAGATGTGTCTCTATCATGTCTACATATTCACGAACCGTAGGGTGACACACTTAAGGTTCGAAGTTGTTTTAAGTAGATATGGAATGTGCGTTGGAGACCGAATGTTGTTCAGAGTCTCGGATTGGATTCGAGACATCACGAGGAGATCCGGAATGGTCCGGAGAATAAGATTCATATATAGGAGATCATTTTATGAGATAGGAAATGTTCCGGAGTGTTTGTATGAGGATTCTAGAAGGTTTCGGAATGTTCCGGAAGGTTCTAGAAGATATCTTGGAGTTTGCTTGAAAATCAAGATAGGGATCAAGGAGTCCTGGTGGGTCAAGATATGGATTCATGGGGGAGGAGGACTCCTCCCCCCACCTCCAATCCGCTGGCCTAGAGAGGGAGGGGAGTCCTACAAGGACTCCCCCTCCCTAGGCGCCTCCCCTCTTTAAATAGAGGGGCAGGGGCGCCCCCTCCTCCCAAGCTCTCATAACGTCCAATCTCTGCCGCCTCTCTCCTCCACCATCTTCTGCATAGGCCTAGGCGAAGCCCTGCAGAATTCTCTACTCCACCACCACCACCACGCCGTCGTGCTACTGGGATTCCGTGGAGAAGATCTACTACCTCCGCTGCACGCTGGAACGGGGAGAGGAAGGTCTACTTCGACTCCGCACGTGTGACCAACTGCGGAAGCGCTGCCGAATCGTGGCGCCGGAAGGATCGTCTACTTGACCGACGGCGGAAGCGCTGCTGGAACGCGACGCCGGAAGGATCGTCCACACGATCTTGAGATCGGCAAGTGATCGACTACATCAACCACGAGATCTAATCTCGTTAACGCTTTCGGATCTACGAGGGTTAGTTCCCATCTATCTCGTTGCTCATGTCTAATAGATTAGATCTTGGCTTTTATCTAGATTAGATCTAGGTTTTGTTCGTTCTTGCGGTAGAAATTTTTTGTTTTCCATGCTACGAACCCTTCATTGGGTTCATCTACCACATTTTTGAAATGTGATATGAACTCGAGGAAATCCAGTGTTTCCGTGTCACCTCTCATAATGCAGAACCTGACTTGTGCTTGGAAGCTTGGAGGAAGCGACCGTAGCACAACTCCCATCGAAAATGAGCTTGAGAACCAGTTGTCTAGGTAGTATGCCCGACTCATGTACGCATCGTAGAGGCGCAATAAGTGCTCATTCAGTGAGGAGCCCTCCTCCATCTTTATGGAGAGGAAGTCCCCCATCAGCTCATACTCCCACATGCGCACTTGTTCCACGAAATGTGCTCTCAGATGTGCCATGACCATTCGGGGCTTCAGACTCCCCACCATTGGCCATAGCCCATCCTCCATTCCGAGGTGCATGGTCACTGATATGAATGTTGCCATCACACGACGATGATAACGCAGATCCCGCTGCTCCTGGGTATCATGAGAATAGGGTGGCACCAGATACATCTCGCAGTTCATGTAGTCAGCTACATTGTTCTCCCCAAGGAGATCAAACAGGCGTATGACCCATGCAGAAAAGTTGGATCCATCTAACTTGAGCTTTTCTCCTTTTAACCAATCGTCGATAGGAAAGGTAATCTCGGGAAGAACCATTTTCTACATTTATAATTGCAAAAGGATTTTGACTAAGTTTATAATTAAATGAGTTAATAATAACTCCACTCAGAAACACCTATCCCCAGTGAGGGTTCCTAGTGATAACACGACCCCTATCAGCCACATCTCCCCCAATCGTCATGGCCATCAATATGGGTTCAAGGGTGGACGCTAAACGTCGGTCACATCATTTATGCGACTCGTGCTCGATCTTTCGATCATCTGTGTTCTGAGGCCACCCTTCTCTAGCGTGCTAGGATCGCCAACTCAACCTTAGTGTATTCGTTGTGCAACATGGCTTACACACACTGTATGCGAACGTAGATATGTATGACACCCAGGCTTGTAACCCTGGATCGCCTCATACCAAAGAACTTTCTTGGTGGTGCACACTAAGGGGGAACACAATCATTGGTTATTTTAACAGGGATCATCTTATTAGGCTATCGTCGAGTATCTAATACTAGCACACAATAAGACATACAAACAATAACATTGAATGTAAGTGCTATGTGATATGGTCCTTCATGTCGTGATCTCCATCCGCCGTCACCGGGTTCCGGCGCCATGGTTCCGGCGCCGTAGACACCAGGGTACCGGTGTCTTTCCGACGTGGTAGTTCGTCACCTCCGTGACTATCTACTACGTAACAAAAGGTAATCACTTTACCTTTGCCACAACCATATCACAAAGCAACGCCCCCCTGCAAAACAAAGTTAGACACCTCTACTTTATCTTTGCATGTTTTACGTGGCTCAATGGGCTTTCGCACAAGAACCGTTCTTACCTACAAACTTTTAGCACAACGTTGATCAAGTAGTTTTCTCTACTACACCCCTTTCAGGGCCCTCCATTGCAAATGGCATACCAACTAATGCTAGAGAGACAGACACCCCCCTAAACCACTTTATACGGTACAAGCCGTTGTCAAGCGTGGACCAGTCTCGCGAATGAACGCGTAAAGTCGGTTGGGGGCCGCTTCATCAAGCATTACTGCGGTATGCACAAGTACACGTGGGAGGGTAACAACTAAAAGATCAAGCCCACACGCTACATCTCGTGTGTTCTACCCGTACTAGCATTACTACGCATAGATCTAGCTCTGATACCACTTTAGGGGTTCCGCGCATGAAAACAATAAAATTTTACCCTACGCCCCTGAACCCCTGAAGATGTCAGGACCTATCTATTAGTAATACAGTAATGGGAGGGGCTTTTCGCGAACTTACCCTTGAAGACTGAAAAGCGTTGTCAACGCTCAGGAGAGCGTGGTTGATGTAGACGAGCTAAAGCCGACCTCAAGGTCGTGATGAAGTCCTTGCGCTCCTTCTGGCTCCAACGACTTGAGTGCCTCAAGTGCGACACCTCGCGGGGAGTTACACACATCTGGTGCCTGACGATGACTCCCGCTTCCCTGATCCAGCAGCAGTTGCGGAACTAGAGCTCCCGGATCCGAATCCCGCAGCGCGATGGCGCTCCGCGGTGAAGATGTCTCTCGCTCGCGCAGTCCAGACTTGGGACCACCGTCACGAGAGAGAGAGGGGAGAGAGAAAATATCAATTGGAGGTCCTCCCAAAAGTGGGGAGACCTTTATTGATTATTGGTGTATTTTTCTAGGCCAAATACCCCACTATATATAGGGGAGGGGAGGTACTACCTCCCTCAGAGTCCCGGGGTGTGACTAAAGGAGAGGAGGGGGTGGGGTGACTGCCGGCCAGCCCCTAGTGGGCCCCGCGGGGGGGGGGGGGGCTAGGCCCAGCCGGCCAGCTCCCTTGGCCCCTCTCCCTCTCTCCTTTCCCTAATGGGCCCTCTCCCTCCAGAAATTGGCCCATTAAGCCTTTTTGACCTTTAATTGATTTTCTCTTTATTAAATAATTATGAATAAATGATTAAATCAATATTTAACATTCATTCACATATTATTCAACCTCCGTGGCCATGGAACACCTTCCACCTCCACTCCGGACATACTCCGGACTTACCGAAACCCTTCCGGTTTTCTCCATTCTTTTCTTCGGTGATTCTACCGATCCTATAAACACTCTCTAAGCATCATCAAGCCCTTAAGCGTGATACCCCACGGTTCAGGAACACTCCAGACATGGCCGGGAACTCCCGTACCAATAATCAACAGAGGGACCGGGATGGCCATGTGACCCTGTGCGTTCCACGAAGATCTTTCGTCGTTTGAATCGGGACAGTCATCTCGTATTCCCTTTGTCACTCGATACCTGCATTTCCCGAGATCTGATCAATGACATCACCATGTCGTGTTTAATCTCGTTACTGAACAATGCTACTTGACTCGTTCCGACAAGTGATATCCCCGTGATCCAATCACACGCTGTGCAGCTATTGGATATAACTTCTCTGAGTGGGCCCTTGAGTATCTTCCCGTCACATGGACGGACAAATCCCGCTCTTGACATATATTGCCTCTATGGTTTCCTACGAATACCTGAACACACCTTTATAACCATCGTTTTACCAGATGGCGTTTGATGCTATCTAAGCACTCTCGGGAGACAGTGATTGATATAGCCTCACGGTCTAAGGAATAGTCTATGAGGATCCTTTTCTAATCATCGTAACATGAACTTCGTGACATGATCGAATCACGATGTTTAGGTTGGGTATTGGTTCATCATATCATTCTCCGAATGAGATGACCACATTTCCAACTAGCATAAATGCCACATGATCAGGAAACTTGATCATCTGTTGATCAATAACCAGTGACTAGAGTTTCACTAGGAACCCCTGGTTTGTTTGTATATCACACGTGTATTGATGTTTCCACTCAATACAGTTATAGCATGATATAAAACTTAATCATAAACTATATGAAATGTGATAATAGTCCTTACTACTATTTGTCTCTAGGGCATATTTCCAACATTTTTATCCTTCTTCTCTATTGTAGGCTTTTGCTTCTCAACTTGTTTCTCCTTTGATATGATAACTTGTTCGTCTTGTTCACGACTAAGCTCAAATTCTTCTCTTGGATCGACAGTTTCAGCATCAGAGTTGTATTGTTTATATTTGTCTTCTTCATTTTTATTGGAAGCTTCTTTTACATTTCTTTGAGATTCAAGATCAATATAATCTTGCGGATCAACAAGTTCCTCTTCTACTTGACTCGTTTATTGAGTCTCCCTTGCTTTTCAAGCATGTTCTTCTTGATACAAAGGAGGACCTAGAGGTTCATGTGTTTCTATACCATGTCTAGTAACAGTATTAGTAGACACGATATTGCAATCATGATTACTTTGACTTAAAATCAAAGCTTGAGTTTTATCCATTTGATCACATTGTATTTTAACTAGACTAGTATGTTCCGTCCTAGCTCACTGATCTTTATTTGTTTGTGCCATCTATCCTTTTATTTGTGAACTTTGCATTGAAGTGGGTCATTTCAATTTTCAATGCTCAGGCCATAATAATATCCCTTCTAATCCAATGAGTACTACAAGTTTGTATTGTTATGACATGATCACTCCTAATCAGCATGATGAACTTACATTATTTTTGGGGTGTGAAGTGTTATCAAGAAAAACCTCTTTGGTAGATATGGGTGCTTTTGATATGAATATTGTCCTGCATGGTTGCCATCTTTATTGTGTTGATAATTGCCACACAAATACTTACATACACAATATTATAAAAGATGAGGTGTTACCAAAATATGACAAGACTAATATGTGCTTTGATCTTATTAATGAAAAGATGGAATCCTCCAAAGTTTCTTTTATTGTCTGTAACAATAAACCAGGGTATATGGAGAAGCTTCCTTTCAAGACTCTCCCTCCTAAAGACAAGAAGAAAAAGAAGAAGAGGAGGAGTAAAAGGAGAGAGGAAACGGTATTTTTCCCTAAGCATGTTGCTCCTATTATAGTTTTTGATGAGTCTAAACTCGATGATGTTCCTATGCCTATTACCTATAGTAGTGATCATGGTTGGGAAAAGCACACTACTTTTGATATTGAAAATCTCTTTGGTAGAAATGCTGAAAATGATGATATTAATAATTGTTGTACTATTAGTACTATCCATGTTCCTTCCAATGAAGATATGTTTACAAGTGAACACACTTTGGAAGATAACTATTCTATTGCTTACAATGATACTATACCTCCAATATATGATGATTGCGATGATGAATATGATATTTTCAGTCCACCTACTATTGAGGAGAAAATTAATTATGATTACAATATGCCTCCTATATTTGATGATTATGGTGATGAGAATAATAATGATAGCTATTTTGTTCAATTTGCTCCCACTATAATTAATAAGAACGACTATGTTTATGTGGGGAGTATTAATTATTTTATGCATGTGGCTCACGATAAGAATGTTTTATGTGATATATTGTTAATTTTATTCATGATGCTACTGAAAGTTATTATGAGAGAGGAAAACATGGTTTTATGCATCTCAATAATATTAAGTTTTCCCTCTTTATGTGGAAAGTTTTGAAGTTGCACTTGGTTGCTTTCCTATGCTTGTTGCTTTGTGCTTTCATGACTTGTTTCTTTACAAGATTCCTATGCATAGGAAGTGCGTTAGACTTAAATGTGTTTTGAATTTTCTTCTTGATGCTCTCTTTTACTTCAATTCATATTTCTTATGTGAGCATCTTCTCAAACTATCATGCCTAACTTAAAGGCGTTAGAGAAAAGTACTTATTGGGAGATATAGATGAGTCTTGGAAGTTATTACCTCTCTAATAACTGCTCCCTATCCTTTTTATTTGCTTTTTGTGCCAAGAGTAACCTCTAATGAGAGAGAAGTAATGCTTGGGAAAGTTGTTGCCCCGAAACAGATTTTTGTGCTTCACTGTAAAAATTCATGTAAAATCAATATATGTCGTTTTGAGGCCTGAAATTTTATGCTTCTGCCCCAGGTTGTTGTCTAACTTTCGTTAGTTCAACATTTTTAGATTTGAGCAACAGAAGGTCTTCGAAAAAAATCAGTTTTTACATGCTGGTCTATTTTGATAGATTTCTGCCATTATTTGCATTTGCCTCTTTATTGATTTCTTTTTGGATTCTCTTTGGGAAATTGAGCTTTTTCAAGGAATTCCTATAGTAGCTTGTGTTTTTAATAAAAGTTTATCTGTTTTAAAACTGTCGTCGGATTAAGGACAAGTACGCCATGAGGGGGTCCTCGAGGCGTGCAGAAGAGAGGGGGTGAGACGTACGGTATTCTGGGACGGTGAGCACACAAGTTTACCCAGGTTCGAATCCGCCGGCTTTGTACAGATCCTACGCCTGCTAGCAATCCAGTAATACGGCAGAGCCGGAATATGGGTTACAAGGGTTTTGCCTGTGCGAGTTGAGATTGTAGACTATTGAGGTGTGCCCTAAAGGCTTTCCCTAGGACGGCTTATATAGATATCCGGCCTAGGGTTTACAGAGAGATCTATCCGGCTACGACTAAGAGTTGGTTATAGAGTACATCTTGAACTACAAGTAACATTATGGGCCTAAGTCGGTAAGTCTTCTGGGCCTTCCCGTAGCCGGATTGGACTCTGTCTTCCTCCCTGACTGGGACGCCCGTGAAGCAAAGCTCTAACCCAAAGTGGGCCAACCTGGTCAGTGAGGAACTGTGAGGATACCCGGAAAGTATATTCCCAACAGCAGCCCCCGGAGGCCTCCAAGATCCAATGTCGGATTTATCATCGTCTAGCTTGATCTTCGGCTTGCAGAATCTTGACGGGTTCCTCAAACTTCACAACAACAAAACGATCCGGGTCTTAAAAATAAGTTGGACCTATCAACAGGTTACTCGGATTTTCTAGCTTGATTTCAAACTAAGCCGGAACTTGGTCTCTAACGCCATCTGACACAAGTCATGGTCAAGTCACGTCATCTGACAGGCATTCCATCAGCACGACCATTGGTGGGTCCGCGGTTCACAGAACCGAGGTGCCGTTTCAATGCGTGCATGGAGATCAAGGCGACGTAATCATTGCGTGGGTCCTTCCCAGTTCTTTCCACGACGCGTGGCGGTTACACTGTAGCATTTGCACGAATCTTACCGCAGTTACGTGGATATAAGGGGTAAGGATTTTCTCCTTCTCCTTTCACCAGTCCTTTGCCTTTTCCTCTCCTCCCAATCTCCCTGTGTGCACAGAGCTCCCCCGTTCCTCCCCCAAAGAACTCCCAGCGCCGCCCATTCTGGGTCAACTGCTCGCCGGAGAAATGGCTTCATCTTCCTCTTCCGGCTTAGCGGCAGCAACGGCGGCGACGGAAGCGGTGGCGGAGAAAGAGAGCTTTCGCGGGCTCTGGATTCCCTGCGCGCTCAATGACGAGGGTCTCAAGAACGTGGAGAAGGAAGGGCTCCTCCGCGCCAGCGACTGGCGGAGCGACTTCGAAGAAACCATCCCCAACCCGCGTGCCAGCGAGCGGGTCCACTTCGGCACCCACCTCGACAGAGGTTTGTCGTTTCCTCCCTCAGATTTCTTTTCCGAGGTGATTGATCATTACGGAGTTCAACTCCATCATCTTCCTCATAACTCTCTCTTAGAGATGAGAGCTTACGCTTCTTTGTGTGAGGGCTTTCTCGGCATTAGGCCGAGTTTGACTCTTTTCCGGTACTATTTTCATGTCTGGAGAAACTCTATTACTGCCGGTGTTCCTTACATCACCAGTACAATTAGCTTTTCGCTTAGACGCGAGCGCGCGTACCCCAAAATCTTAGCTAGTGACTCGGTCAAACAATGGCCAGCCACATTTCTCTATCATAGGGATATTCTGGCTCCCGACAAAGCTAC
The DNA here is from genome assembly GCA_910589775.1 of Avena eriantha. NCBI lineage: Eukaryota > Viridiplantae > Streptophyta > Magnoliopsida > Poales > Poaceae > Avena > Avena eriantha. The sequence goes on from OU342744.1 coordinate 332,923,973, forward strand.
TGCTTCCCCGTCTTTTGTTGACGGAGCTACCACGGCCCAACCGTCCTAGGACGTGGCCGCTCCGGCTCTCACCAACGATCTGATCCTCGCTAAGAGGCGGATCGAATACTTGATCAAACACAAGGGACTGAAGGGATCCGACTTAGTCTAATGCTGGGTCTCACGCTGGATCTAGCCCCTTCAGTACCACGGGGATCGGCTAATGCACTCCATCACATCATCCAAGGAAGACTCCCTCCGCATCAGCCCCAAATCCTACACCACTCAGGGCTACATAAGCCAGATCAAGTGGCTAATCAGGGAACGGATCGAGAGGAGGATCTTAGTGATTTCTCTGGATATGTACATGGCGGAAAACCCCGTAGTGCCAGTAAGCTTCTATCAGTACACCTTTTTATGTTTTTCAATATTTGAGTTACACTGCAATGCTGATATGTTTTCTTATTTTCAGCTTGCTGACCTCCCCGAGTCGGAATTTGCTCCGCTCGAAGGATATCCTCCTGAGTTTTCTCAGGAAACACAGGTGGTCCCATTGCCGGACCTTGCGCTCAAGAAGCGTAAAGCTCCGACCATGGCTGTTGGCACAAAGGAGGTGCCCGTCATGAAGAGCTAACTTTCAATCACAACTTCTGCCTTTGTACTTTACTCAAATTTCTTTCCGAGATGTAATATTTCCGACTTTACTACATTCTTAGAGAAAAATCGATCATCAAGGGCAAGGGGAAGGGAACTTCTTCGAAGCCTATGCGACAGACGAAGCTCACCATAGCTTCTCCCGTCGTAGATCCTCCGACTCCTGTCCCTCAACGTTCTGCAACACCAGTGACCATTCCTTCTCCGGTTGTCGTAGAAGACCCGGCTCCTTCAACGGAGCCCGCGATCCTTGAATCGCAAACTGACATCACCATGCGTGAGTCAGGGCTAGATAAGGGTGAACCCTCTTTGGGTAAGGATCCCTCGGCAGAAACCTTCGGCGAAAACCTTATCAGCAATCCGGGACTTGCCAAGTTTGGCCTGTCCCGAAAATCTACTGAAGAAATCCAGCGGCTCACCAGGCAATGCATGGAGAAAAGAACTTTATCTGTCGAAGAATAAGCGCAAGAAGCAGAGGACGTCAAGCACTCCAATCTTCTTGAAAAAGTGCTTCTCCGCAACGAGAGGATCAGGTCCGGGGAGCTTCCAACTACTCTTGTGACCCCTCTAACTCTCGCTGAGAAGGTTGCCGTTGAGGTGAACACGAGTTTGGATAAACTCACTCGCGAACAATATGTAAGTCGGAATTCCAACTCCTGTTTTTCCTTTATTTCATATCATATCCTCTAGCCCCCAAGCATGAAGTAGGATAAATAATCCGGGTTTATGCTTCATTAGGATGCCAAAGAATGAACTAGTGTAGCCCCCAAGGCTCGTGCTGATATTAGCAAAAATATTAGCCCGAGTCTTTAGTAGCTTTCTGACTTTGGGTATTCTGACTTACAGAAAGTATATTCCTATAACCATGATTTATTGAAGAATGTCTGTGATAAGCGGAGAGAGATCAAGGCTCTCCGACTTAAAAAATGCTGAACTTAAAGTTGCCACGGATGAAGCCGAAGGTAAACATTCCGAGACTCAAACCTTGTCTTTGTTTTTTCAATGTCGACTTTTTCTGAACTGTTGTTCTTTTTGACTTACAGCGTTGGTGAAACAATCCAGCGCCATGATCGAAGAGGCCGAGAACCTCAAGACCTTGGTGGTGGAGAACAAGGAGCTTCGCCAAGAGCTGGATAAGCTCAAGGTGGATCATGAAAATAGCATAGCTCAAGTACTTGAATCCTCCTCCATGGCTACTGAAGAGCGTGATCGCAAGATCGCTGCTCAAGATAAAACAATCTCGGACCTCAAGAATGAACTTAGCAGAGAGAGGGACCTTTCCCAGGCGCTCAGGGCTGAACTCCAGAGTCTCCGGGAAGAGAAGACCAAAATTGACGACCTCATTTTCGGTACGTGCCATCTGTCTGACTTTTCTTTTTCTTCGACTTCTATCAATGTCGGATTTTTCTTAACTTGTTTTGTGTATAGGTCCTCCAAACTTGACGGACTCTTCTTCCACCGAGCCCCGCACCCACCGGCTTACCCAAGTCGGTGACCTGCTTCATGACTTCTGCCAATCCCTTCAGGACATCGGCGAAGCTCTCAAGATTATGGACATGCACAGCATGTCGGATTTTCAGGTGTGGGACAAGGCAAAGGAGATGCTGCAACTTGTCCGGGATTGGAACATGTCCTATGCGCGGACTGCGACGTAGAACACTCTCACCATGGTCATGAGCCACCATGGAAACATGGAAATATGGCAAGTGACCAGAGGGTACTGCAAAGTAGATGAAGATGGCCAAGAGCAAGACCTTCAAGCCATCATGCACTCCTGCGCCAGATATGGGTGTCATGTGGCTGACCTGACCAACTACGAGACCCCTTTCTTCACCCGCATGGATACCCTGCCTCCTCCTCCAGAAGAATCAGCAGAAGTTTCCGACGATGAACGCACCAATTTGGACACGGACATCTCGGAACGATACCAAGGCGGCGTCTCCAGCGAGCCGGCAGCTCCTTCATCTCCTCCTGCATCATAGATTACCAGAAACATTTTGTATTATCTGAAAAAACATGATGCGTTTGTAAATATGAAGTACTATTATTTTGCTAGTGCTAAGCTTTTAATCTATTCAACACTTTTTGACTTTTTTTTGTGTGCCTAAAATGTTTACACAAGCACTAGCATTTTTTTCATCTATACTTATCGTTTATCTGGCTTTCCGCCTCGTCCCTTTCGTGAGCCAGCTAAACCTTCTGCCGAAAACTTTGCCGAGCAACGGAGCTCAATTGCTAAACCAGTTTAAACTCGGAAACAAAGTCGGCTTCCAGTACCAAAAATTCACTACTCGGAAAATGCCCGCATCTAGCAATCAGACAAATAACCAAAGTAAAGACTAGAAATTTTAGAGTTATACCTGAAGGTAGCAATTTTAGAATCAGAAATCTAGACCAGAACGAACATGAGCATAAAGTACTTTCAAGCATTCTGGGATTTTTGACTATGACATGATCATTCGGAAATAAGATGGTAAAAACTTCTCAAAAAAACTTGAGGCAACCAAAAATTTTATTTCTCATAGAGCATGTACATATATATGCTTACAAAGAAGGATAAACTAAGAATAAAAGGGACGTAGCTGAGCAATATTCCACGGTCTGTCTAACTCATCCGGATTTGTACTGCCTCCACCTCTCTTTCTCTTCTTAGTAGCAGGTCTTTCTTTGACTGGCCTCATGTTAGTTAAGTAATACGATCCATTGTGCAATACTCGACTAACTAAAAAGGGCCCTTCCCATATTGGGGAAAGTTTGTGCTTTCTTTGTTGCACAAGCCGAAGAACCAAATCACCTTTATTGAAAGATCAATTTCGGACTCTCTGGCTATGATACTTGCGTAACTTCTGCTGATAGGCTGTAGATCTCATTTCAGCAACGACGCGAACTTCTTCGACTAAGTCGAGATCATTTTGTCGAGAAATCTCGGCATCCTCTTCGATATACGCGGTCACTCTAGGAGAAGTATGAATCAAATCACTAGGAAGAACTGCTTCTGCGCCATAGACCAAGAAGAAAGGTGTGTATCCTGTTGACCTGTTTGGAGTTGTTCGTAAACTCCAAATTACAAAGAGTAGTTCCTCTGCCCAAGCCCCCGCAACACGTCGTAGTGGTGCTTCGAGTCTCGGTTTTAGCCCTTGTAGGATTAAACCATTTGCCCTTTCGACTTGTCCGTTAGCCTGTGGATGTGCGACTGACGCAATGTCAAGCCGGATATTTTGCTCGTTGCAAAATTCAGCCAATTCTCCCATAGAGAAGTTACTCCCGTTGTCCATGATAATGCTATGTGGATAACCATACCGGATTATAACATCCTCGACAAATCTTTTGACTGTTGGTCCATCACAACTTGTGATAGGTTTAGCCTCAATCCATTTTGTGAATTTATCCACCATCACTAGGAGGTGAGTAAATCCGCTTGGAGCTCGTTTAAATGGTCCTACCATATCAAGTCCCCCGACCGCAAAGGGCCATGTTATAGGTATTGTTCGAAGCTAATCAGCCAGAACATGAGCTTGCTTGGCGTACTTTTGGCAGCCTTTGCACGTCTTGACTAATCATTCGGCATCTGCCTGAGCTGTAAGCCAGAAAAATCCGTGTCTAAAAGCTTTTGCCACTAAAGATTTGGCTGCAGCATGGTGAACACACTCGCCTTCGTGGATTTCCCTTAAGATTTCCACTCCTTCTTCCGGAGATACACAGCGCTGAAAAACCCCAGAAATACTCCATTTATGGAGCTCACCTTTAACAATAGTATAGGCTTTTGCTCGTCGGATAATCAGCCGGCTCAGAACCTCGTCTTCAGGTAATTTGCCATCTACCAGATAATCTAGGTAGGGTTGAGTCCAGCTGGGAATTACAGCCAGAACTGCTATCAAAGGTGAGTCGGATTTGGTCGGATATTCCTCATCTACTCCCTTTATTGAGGGAACTTTGAGGTGCTCTAAAAAAGCGCCATCCGGGACCTCTTTCCGCGCAGAACCTATCCGAGATAGTGCGTCTGCTTCCTCATTTTCTTCTCGAGGGATGTGTTGAACTTCAAACCCTTCGAACGATTTAGATAAATCATCCATGACAGCTATATATACTGCCATGTGTTTATTTGCATTACAAATATCCGACACTTGTTGGGCAACAAGATCTGAATCTCCGTAACACATCAAACGTCGGATGCCAATATCCTTAGCAATCCGGATTCCATGTAGTAGTGCTTCATACTCGGCAATATTGTTTGTTGCTGTGAAGTGGATCTGCAGCACGTATAAAAGTTTATCTCCTTGGGGTGATTTAAGCACCACGCCAGCCCCCGAGCCCCCTCGAGCCTTAGACCCATCGAAGAAAAGGGTCCAATATTCCGACTCAGGGAGGATCATGTTCTCCTTCGTCTCTATCCAATCAGCAACAAAGTCAGCAAGGATCTGGGATTTGATTGTTGTCCGAGGTTTATACTCAATGTCAAAAGCTGAGAGTGAAGGAAATATGCCCTGAGAGGCAATAATAAAGTTGTTATTATATATTCCTTATATATGATAGATGTTTATTTTACATGCTAGAATTGTATTGATCGGAAACATCAATACATGTGTGTTTAATAAACAAAAAAGGTTCCTAGTTATGCCTCTCTTATGGATTAGCTTGTTGATTAACAAGATGATCAAGGTTTCCTGATCATGAACATTCGATGTTGTTAATAACAAGGTCACGCCATTGGTGGAATGATGTGATGAACATTCATCCGAAGTATAGCATTACGATCAAGTCATTATGTTTATATTGCTATAACATCATACAAAGTAATCTTTATCCTTAGACTATGAGATCATGTTAATTGCTAACACCGGAAGAGTATCTTGATAACATCAAACGTCACACCGTAACAGGGTGACTATAAAGATGGGTTCAGTACTACGAAGGTGTTATGTTAAGGCTCATGGATCAAGAGTGGAATTTGTCAATCCAGATGACTGATAGATATACTCTGGGCCCTCTCGGTGATATCACATTAAGATAGCTTGCAAGCAAGTGATGAGATCACTAGAATGTTATATCACGGGAACGAGAAAAGAGTGCATGTCGGTAACGAGATCAAACTAGGTATGGAGATAATGATGATCGAATATCGGACATGTAATATATCGAGAGACAAAGGGATTTAGTTACAAGCGTTAAAGGTTCTCATGATCAGAGAAGTCATCGTTGAATGTGTAGGAGTCAGTACGGATCTCCAGGTCCCGCTGCTGATTATTGATCGGAGAAGGGTCTCGATCATGTCTGCATTATTCGCGAACCGTAGGGTCACAGACTTAAGATTTACCGGACACCATTTTGGAGCACATATGTTTCAGACGAAAGAATTGCAAAGCGCATGAATTGTTTCAATAGAAACCGGAAATTGTTTCGGGTGAAACTGCAGAAAGTGGTTCTGCATGTGATATTGAAATATTGCAAGGGGCTATATGTGAATGTTTGTTAATTAAATTAATTAACAAAATTCCGAACAAATTTAATAAAAAGAGTTTTATTAAATGAGAGAGCATTAAATTTGGAGAAATTTAATGCATTTAAAGTGGAGACTTTAAAAGGTAATGTGAAGAGGCATTTTAATGTGGAGGGGTTACCACCACATGAATGGGGGAGGTGAAGGGTCACCCCCCCATGCGCCGGCCATGGAGAGAGGGGGCACCCCCTCCCCTCCTCCTATAAAAGGCCACCCATTCCCTCCTTCATCCACACACCTCCTTGTGAAGGATCTCTCTCCCCCTCTAGAATTATTCCCCCATGGTCTCGGATTAGCGAGATACATGTTCCCGGTGGCATTTCGTCTAGAAGGAGTTGCTGCTTCCACTGGATCGCTGGAGCGAGGAGGTGGAGGTTGTCCGGTGGCTTGAACGTGTGTGCGAGTGCGGATGCACTGCTGAGTTGCGGCGCTCGGACTTCCTCACGATCTTGAGATCGGCAAGTGTACGACTACATCAACCACGAGTTCCTACTCGTTAACAAAACTCGTTGTCTTCGAGGGTAAGTTCTCGTTGGATGTATGTCCACCCGTTGCTTTGTACCTACTAGATAGATCTTGGCGTGTAGTTCACACCATAGGAAATTTTTTGTTTTCTATGCTGCGGACCCAACAGTGGTATCAGAGCCTGATCTATGCGTAGGTGCTTTGCACGGGTAGTACACATATGTTTATATGTGGGCGATGATGATCATGGTATTGCATCTTCTATGTATTTTGGATATTGGTGGCATATTGGGATGAAGCGGCCCGGACCAACCTTACATGTCATCGTACATGAGACCGGTTCCACGACTGACATGCAACTTGTTTTGCATGAGTGGCTGGCGGGTGTCTGTCTCTCCTACTATAGTCAATATCTGATTTACAACTAGTTTCTAATAACTTAGTTATCCTCGTTGTGGTTCATGTTCGTAGGTGAGAACGGTTCTATCTCCGAAAGCCCTAAGCCACGTAAAACTTGCAATTGATAAATTAGAGGCGTCTAGTTTAGATCGTTGTTGGGCTAGTGTATTGATATGGTATTGTTGTAAGTAGATGTATGATAGATACTCTTACAACACACTCAACGTGTAAGTTCCATAGACCTTGGCCTTACACACAAAGGAATGATAGAGATCATACCACGATGCAAGTGATAGAGATCAAATGCATGGACCATATCATCTCACTTTACACATTAGATGTTACCATCTTATATTGCTAGTTTGGCGCTTTTGGTAGCATTATAAGATGATCCCTCATTTAGATATCAAGATAAAAATGTGTTCTTCCTTAAGTATGCACCGTTCTGTGGATCGTGTTTTGAGACATCACGTGAGGATCGGGTGTACTCGAATCTACGCTTTCATAGGAACGGGTGTAAGACAGTTTTACACACGTGAATACTAAGGTTCTTACTTGGCGAGCCTAGCATGTACAGACAGGGCCTCGGAACACGGACCGAAAGGTTAAGCATGAGTCATATAGTTGATATGATGCCCATATAGATGCTCGCCTTTGAAGCTACATCAACTCACGTGATGATCGAACTTGGTGTAGTGGATTTGGTTCATGTAATCACCAAAAAGACACGAGGGATGTCGTTTTTGAGTGGGAGTTCATTAGTAATTTGGATTAGTTGAACTCAATCTATCATAAACTTAGTCTAAATAAACTTTACAAATTCTGTTCTAGATGGCACCACCTGCTTTTAATTTCAATGTGTTCATGGAGAAAGATAAACTTGCTGCGAATGGTAGCAACTTCACCAACTAGGCTATGGCTTTGAGGATTCTCCTCACTGCTGCACAAAAGAAATATGTGCTAGATGCGCCGCTAGGCCCCCCACCAGCTCCTGATGCCCCTGACGAGGAAAAGAATGTCTATGTGACTCGTCAGGAGGACCACAACTTAGTTCATTGCGGCATACTGTATGGACTAGAGCCAGAACTTCGAAAGCGTTTCGAAAATGGCAATGCCTTTGATACCATGGGAGAATTGAAAATGATTTTCGATACCCATGCTGCCATAGAGAGTTATAATGCTACAGAAAAGTTCTTTAGCTGCATGATGGAGGAAAACAGCTCCGTTAGTGAGCACATACTCAAAATGTCTAGGTACGCCGATAAGATTGTGTCCTTGGGAATAACGATTCCCATTGACTTAGGCATACATCGTGTTCTCCAATCTCTGCCACCTAGCTACAAGAGCTTCATGATGAACTATAATATGCATGGCATGAAGAAGTCTCTTCCCGAGCTTCTGTCAATGCTTAAGACTGCAGAAGTGGAGATTAGGAAAGAACATCAAGTGTTGATGATCAATAGGACCACCGGTTTCAAGAAAGACAAGAAAGGCAAGCACAAGGGAAATAAGGGTGGCAAGTCGATTGCCACGCCTGAAAAGAAACCCCGAGTTGGCCCTAAATCTGACACCGAGTGCTACTATTGTAAGGGGACTGGCCATTGGAAGTGCAACTGCCCCAAGTATTTGGCGGACAAGAAGTCCGGCATGGCAAACAAAGGTATATGTGATATACATGTTATTGATGTGTACTTGACTAGTACTCGCAGTAGCACTTGGGTATTTGATACGGGATCGGTTGCTAATATATGTAACTCAGTTCAGGGGCTACGGAACAAGCGACAACTAGCAAGGGATGAGGTCAGAATGCGGGTCGGCAATGGATCAAAAGTTGATGTGATCGCCGTCGGGACGCTACCTCTCCATTTGCCATCGGGATTAGTTATAAACCTAAATAATTGTTATTTAGTGCCTGCACTGAGCATGAACATTGTATCTGGATCGTGTTTGATGCAAAGTGGTCATTCCTTTAAATCTGAAAACAATGGTTGTTCGATTTATAAGAATGATATATTTTATGGTCATGCACCTATGTTGAATGGTTTATTTCTGTTGGATCTCGATAGTAATATTACACAATTTCATAATGTTAATGTTAAAAAGATTAAACTTGATGATCATATGTCTACATATATGTGGCACTGTCGTCTAGGTCATATTGGCGTTAAACGCATGAAGAAACTCCATTCTGATGGACTTTTGGAATCACTTGATTTTGAATCATTTGATACATGTGAGCCATGCCTTATGGGCAAGATGACTAGAACACCGTTTTCCGGTTCAATGGAACGGGCGACAGATCTATTGGAAATCATACATACTGATGTGTGTGGACCAATGAGTGTGTCGGCGCGAGGTGGATATCGTTATTTTGTTACTTTCACGGATGATTTGAGTAGATATGGGTATATCTATTTGATGAAACACAAGAATGAAACTTTTGAAAAGTTCAAGGAATTTCATAATGAAGTGGAAAATCATCGTAATAGAAAGATCAAATTTCTACGGTCTGACCGTGGAGGAGAGTATCTAAGTTACGAGTTTAGCACACACATGAAAGAGTGTGGAATAGTTTCACAACTCACGCCTGCCGGAACACCACAACGTAATGGTGTGTCGGAACATCGTAATCGTACCTTATTGGATATGGTTCGATCTATGATGTCTCTGACTGACTTGCCACTGTCATTTTGGGGTTATGCACTGGAAACAGCTGCATTCACTTTAAATCGGGCACCATCTAAATCCGTTGAAACGACACCGTATGAATTATGGTTTGGAAACAAACCTAAGCTGTCATTTCTTAAAGTTTGGGGATGCGATGTTTATGTGAAGAAACTTCAACCGGATAAACTTGAACCCAAAGCAGAAAAATGCGTCTTCATAGGATACCCTAAGGAAACAATTGGGTATACCTTCTATCATAGATCCGAGGGCAAGGTTTTTGTTGCCAAGAATGGATCCTTTCTTGAGAAGGAGTTTCTCGCGAAAGGTGTGAGTAGTCGGAAAGTAGAACTCGAAGAGGTTATTGAACCTTCTCTTCATGGAATGGCGAGTGGTGCAGCACCGGAAGCTGTTTCGGAGTTGACTTCACCTGATGAAGAGAGAGCTAATAATAATGATCATGAAACTCCGAAAGAGGACACTACCGAACCTCGCAGGTCAAGCAGGACACGTGCAGCTCCTGAACTATACGGCAATCCTGTTGTGAATTTCATGGTTGATGAAATGGATGACCCTGCGACGTATGAAGAAGCGATGATGAGCCCGGATTCCAACAAATGGCTAGAATCCATGAAATCCAAGATGGAATCCATGTACGAGAACCAAGTTTGGAACTTGGTGGACTTACCTCACGGCTGAAAGGCCGTTGACAATAAATGGATTTTCAAAAGAAAAACTGATGCTGATGGTAATGTGACCATCTATAAGGCTCGACTTGTTGCAAAGGGGTTTCGACAAATTCAAGGAGTTGACTACGATGAGACATTCTCTCCCGTAGCGATGCTTAAGTCGGTTAGGATTATGTTAGCAATTATTGCATATTTCGATTAAGAAATATTGCAGATGGATGTCAAAACTGCGTTCCTCAATGGTAATATTGAAGAAGAGTTGTATATGATACAACCTAAGGGTTTTGTCGATCCTAAGGATGCTAATAAGGTATGCAAACTTTAGCGATCCATCTATGGACTGAAGCAAGCATCCTGGAGTTGGAATCTCCGCTTTGATGAGGTGATCAAAGAGTTTGGATTTGTCCAAACTTATGGAGAGGCTTGTATTCACAATAAAGTGAGTGGGAGCAATGTGGCATTTTTTATATTATATGTGGATGACATATTATTGATTGGAAATGATATAGATCTTTTAAACAGTGTTAAAAGTTATCTAAATAGCAAATTTTCGATGAAAGACCTTGGTGAAGCATCATATATATTAGGCATTAAAATCTATAGAGATAGATCAAGGCGCCTAATTGGGCTATCGCAGAGTACATACCTTGATAAGATATTAAAGAAGTTTAATATGGACGAAAGTAAGAAGGGGTTCTTACCTATGTTGCAAGGCAAGACATTGAGTAAGACTCAAAGTCCGGCTACGTCGGAAGAAAGAGAGATGATGGATAAGGTCGCCTATGCCTCGGCCATAGGCTCTATTATGTATGCCATGCTATGTACAAGACCGGATGTGGCACATGCTATTAGTTTGACTAGTATGTACCAATCTGATCCAGGTTCGGAACACTGGATAGCGGTAAAGAACATCCTCAAGTACTTGAGAAGAACTAAGGATATGTTTCTTATATACGGAGGTGAAGAAGAGCTAGTCGCTAAGTGTTATGTCGATGCTAGCTTTGACACCGATCCGGATGACTCTAAGTCTCAATCCAGATACGTATTTCTCTTGAACGGAGCAGCAGTTAGTTGGAGGAGTTCCAAACAACCTGTGGTGGCTGGATCAACCATAGAGGCGGAATATGTTGCTGCTTCAGAAGCGGTGCAGGAGGCGGTTTGGATGAAAGAGTTCATTACGGAACTAGGTGTGGTTCCCAGTGCGTTGAACCCAATGGTGATCTATTGTGATAACAATGGAGCCATAGCCAACGCAAAGGAACCGAGGTCTCACAAGAATTCCAAGCATATTAAGCACCGGTTTCACTCCATCCGCGAGCATGTCAAGGATGGAGATATAAAGATTTGTAAAGTACACACAGACCTAAATGTAGCAGATCCGTTGACTAAAGTTCTCCCTAGGGCAAAACATGATCAACACTAGAACTCCATTGGTGTTAGATTTATCACTATGTGAACTAGATTATTGTCTCTAGTCCAAGTGGGAAACTGAAGGAAATATGCCCTGAGAGGCAATAATAAAGTTGTTATTATATATTCCTTATATATGATAGATGTTTATTTTACATTCTAGAATTGTATTGATCGGAAACATCAATACATGTGTGTTTAATAAACAAAAAGGGTTCCTAGTTATGCCTCTCTTATAGACTAGCTTGTTGATTAACAAGATGATCAAGGTTTCCTGATCATGGACATTGGATGTTGTTAATAACAAGGTCACGCCATTGGTGGAATGATGTGATGAACATTCATCCGAAGTATAGCATTACGATCAAGTCATTATGTTTATATTGCTATAACATCATATGAAGTAATCTTTATCCTTAGACCATGAGATCATGTTAATTACTAACACCGGAAGAGTATCTTGATAACATCAAACGTCACACCGTAACAGGGTGACTATAAAGATGGGTTCAGTACTACGATTATGTTGAGGCTCATGGATCAAGAGTGGAATTTGTTAATCCAGATGACGGATAGATATACTCTGGGTCCTCTCGGTGATATCACATTAAGATAGCTTGCAAGCAAGTGATGTGGTCACCATAATGTTATATCACGGGAACGAGAAAAGAGTGCATGTCGGTAACGAGATCAAACTAGGTATGGAGATACCGATGATCGAATCTTGGACATGTAATATATCCAGAGACAAAGGGATTTAGTTACAAGCGTTAAATGTTCTCATGATCACAGAAGTCATCGTTGAATGTGTAGGAGTCGGTACGGATCTCCAGGTCCCGCTGCTGATTATTGATCGGAGAAGGGTCTCAATCATGTCTGCATTATTCGCGAACCATAGGGTGGCACACTTAAGAGTTACCGGACACCATTTTAGAGCACATATGTTTCAGACGAAAGAATTGCAAAGCACAGGAATTGTTTCAATAGAAACCGGAAATTGTTTCGGGTGAAATTGCAGAAAGTGGTTCTGCATGTGATATTGAAATATTGCAAGGGGCTATATGTGAATGTTTGTTAATTAAAGTAATTAACAAAATTCGGAATAAATTTAATAAAACGAGTTTTATTAAATGAGAGAGCATTAAATTTGGAGAAATTTAATGCATTTAAAGTGGAGACTTTAAAAGGGAATGTGAAGAGGCATTTTAATGTGGAGGGGTTACCACCACATGAATGGGGGTGGTGAGGGGTCACCCCCCATGCGCCGGCCATGGAGAGAGGGGGCACCCCCCCTCCTCCTATAAAAGTCCACCCATTACCTCCTTCATCCACACACCTCCTTGTGAAGGATCTCTCTCCCCCTCTAGAATTATTCCCCCATGGTCTCGGATTAGCGAGATACATGTTCCCGGTGGCATTTCATCTGGAAGGAGTTGCTACTTCCGCTGGATCGCTGGACCAAGGAGGTGGAGGTTGTCCGGTGGCTTGAACGTGTGTGCGAGTGCGGATGCGCTGCTGAGTTGCGGCGCTCAGACTTCCTCACGATCTTGAGATCGGCAATTGTATGACTACATCAACCACGAGTTACTACTCGTTAACAAAACTTGTTGTCTTCGCCGGTAAGTTCTCGTTGGATGTATGTCCACCCGTGGCTTTGTACCTAGTAGATAGATCTTGGCGTGTAGTTCACACCGTAGGAAAAAATTTGTTTTCTATGCTATGGACCCAACAGAGAGCTCTATTCCCCATTTGGCAATGCATCCTGTGGCGTCACTGTTGTTGATTATATCTCTCATGGGAGTTGTGCTCACCACGGTAATTGGATGCTCCTGAAAGTAGTGTCGTAACTTACGGGATGCTAGAAAAACACAGTAAGCCAACTTTTGATAGTGTGAATACCGCTCTTTTGATTCTGTCAAGACCTCACTGACAAAGTAAGTCGGACTCTGCACCAGGTGTTCCTGATTTTCTTCTGGTCTTTCCACCACCATGACGATACTAACGACTTATTTGTCACAGCAAGATAGAGCAACATCGGTTCCTTAGGTTCCAGCGCTTCAAGGATAGGAGCAGATGAGAGTACTTTCTTCAGGTCTTGTAGTGTAGCTTCAGCTTCGTCTGTCCAAACAAAATCCTTGGTCTTTTTCAGGAGTTTGTATAATGGTGCGGCTCTTTCACCAAGACGTCTTACAAATCGACTGACCGCAGTGATGCAACCAGTTAATATTTGTACGTCCTTCAGGCGAGTTGGCATGGAAATATTGAGTATAGCCTTGATTTTGTCCCGGTTCACCTCTATGCCTCTTTGAGACACGATGAAACCTAACAATTTTCCGGCTGGTATTTCAAAGAAGCATTTCTTCAGGTTAAGCATGATGTTGTATTTTTGTAGATTGGCAAATGTTTCCTCCAAGTCAGAAATCAGTGTTTCCTTCTTTTTGGACATTACCGCGATATCATCCATGTATGCATGTACATTGCGTCCGAGTTGGTCATGGAGGCAACGTTGCATCGTGTGCTGGTACGTAGCTCCTGCGTTCTTCAGCCCAAAGGGCATCGTAACAAAGCAGAAGGTTCCGAAAGGGGTTATGAATGAAGTTTTGACTTTGTCAGATTCCTTCATCCGGATTTGGTGATAGCCAGAATATGCGTTGAGAAAACAGAGGAGTTCCGAGCCTGCCGTAGAATCGATAACTTGATCAATTCTAGGCAGAGCGAACGGATCTTTTGGACAAGCCTTGTTCAAGGCAGTATAATCAACACACATCCTTAAATCAGTGGTGTCCTTTTTAGGGACCATTATAGGATTAGCCGACCACTCAGTGTGGATGACCTCTTCTATGAATCCGGCTAACTCGAGCCGTGCTAGTTCCTTAGCTATTGCCTTACGCTTTTCATCGCCAAACCGTCGTAGGGACTATTTGACGAGTTTAGCGTTTGGGTTTACATTTAGAGAGTGCTCGGCAAGTTCCCTAGGTACTCCGGTCATGTCAGATGGCTGCCATGCGAAGATATCTTGATTTGCTTGGAGGAACTTGACGAGCGCCCTTTCCTATGCGCTACCTAGGCCTACGCCTATCTGGCTCACCTTGGAGGGGTCATCATCATTCAACGGCATCTTCTTCGTCTCTTCTGATGCCTTGAACTCCGGATTTGGCTTTGTCACCTCCTTCTTCGTTGCGGGCATCTCGCACGGATCTATGCTCTTCTTGATCTCCTGGTACTCCTGGGCGTGTAACATGGCTTCGGAAAAGGCAGCATTTCCATCCTCGCACTCTCGCACTTTCTTCGGGTCTCCCCTAATGTTGATCATGCCGTTGGGACCTGGAATTTTCATCATATTGTAAATGTAACACAGACAAGCCATAAAAGCCTATTAAGTCGGACGTCCGAATATAGCGTGGTACGCGCTCTTGAACGGGACCACTTCGAAGGAAACTTCCTTCGTCCAATTGTTCTTTGGAGTTCCAAAGGTAACATACAAAGTAATATCTCCTAGGGAATTAGCTTGTCTTCCTGGGACAACTCCGTGAAAGATCACAGAACTATGGTTCAGCTGGGTTTCCGAGATCTTCATTCGGCATAGCGTTTTGACATAGAGAATATTGATGCTGCTACCACCGTCCATGAGGGTCTTGGAGAAACCATAACCGTCAATAAGTGGGTTGACAATTAAGGCGTATTTTCCTCGCCTGTACAACTTAGGCGGATTATCAGCGCGGTCAAATGTGATTGCCACTTCCGACTAGTCCAAGTATTGGGGGACAGCCGGAACTGTTGGATTGAGCTCGTGGAGAACTTCTTTTTTGACCTTTGTTGGTTGAGATCCGAGGAAGGTGACGTAAGTGTCCTTCTTGGTGGGAAAAGTTTTCTTCCCTTCCGGCTTGGGATTTGAAGCATCAGCTTCCTCCATGTCAGAATCTTCCTTGGTCTATTTGTCTTTTTCGGGATTCTTCTTTCCCTTCTTCCGCTTAGCTTTGTAGCCCGTGGTATCATCTCTTTTGATGTCATCATTGAAACGACATTCAGCGTTGGTGTGGGACCAGCCTCCATTGGCGTCTAGGTGATGCACACATGGATTATTGGCAATGTCGGCCCAACAGTATGTTTTGCCTGGTTGCTGTTCTCCTCTACCTTGGACCCTTGAAGTCCCATGGCCACGCCCGCGGCCTCCGCCACGTCCTCCTCGTCCTTCAGACCCAGAAACAGTAGTAACCACCGCTGGTTTTGTGTTGGGTTTTTCTTCCGAGGTATTTTTGCGCTTCTGAGCTTGTTGCTTTGGTTGTCTTGCCGACTGAGGAACAACTAGGACACTGAGTAATCCCTCTGCATCGTCGTCAGCATCTGCATACTTGCTCGCTGTTTCTATCATCTCTCCCAAACCAGTGACCTTGTCACACTTCAAGCAGTGACGTAGTAGACCAATTGGGAGCCCTGCGATGAAAGCTTCAATCGCGCTTTGATCGTTTACTCCTTCACAGGAGTTCTTGGTGTCGATCCATCGTCCGAGGTAATCGCGGCAAGTTTCTCCGGCTTTCTGGGTGCAACGCTGTAGGTCTCCGACCGAACAGGGCCTCCGATATGTGCCTTCGAAATTCCGAAAGAACGCACTTTGCATGTCATACCAGTTATGGATGGTGTTCTCCAGAAGTTCATTGAGCCATGATCGCGTTGTATTCCGCAACATAAGTGGGAGATATCCAGTTGCGACCAGGCTGTTTCCGCCTTTGGCGATGCAGCAAGCTTGGAAAAAATCCTGTAGCCAAGTATCTGGCCGAGCAATGCCGTCATAGGCTTGGATGTGCCTTGAGATAGCAAATCCTTTCGGGAATCTTGTAGCTCTGTTGCGTGGTCCGAAGCACTTTGGGCCCACGTAGATATCATCATTTTCGTAGCGCCGCGCCTCTATATTGGAATTGATCCTGTGCCTTGCGTCGTTCAGGGATAGAGATCGTCCTGAATGCCGGCTGTCGCTGCGGTGCCTTGGAGCCGGACTTCGGCTTCTGCTGCCACCTCCTCCGCCACGTCGTCTTCCTTGTCCTCCTTGGGAGCCGTTGTGATGACTGCTTGGTGGAGAGGGTGGAGCAGCTGAATTGTTTCCGGCTGATCGCCGTCCTCCGTCCGGAGCGTCATTATTCCGGTTCTGGGGAGGGTCTTCACTATGACGGGCCCCCTGCCGGCTTGTACCAGCATGGTTTCCATCGTTCCTTTGTCCGTCATTCCCACCACGGTGAGGTTCAGCTGGACAGCTTGTATGTCTAGTAGGTGGCATATTTTGACGATCCTCCTCCCGACGTTTCTCTTTATCTTCTCCCCTTCGATCGTTAGACTCTCGTCGGGGAGGATTCCTCGGATTCAGTGCAGCAATGGCCTCTTTTTCGGTCGTTGGAGCGACGTTGCTCCAGTTACACGTAATTCTGTAATGATGTCCTGACGATCCGGTTCTTGAATAATTGTCTTCCCGGTGCTCAGGGCGATGATACTGCTCCCGGACGTGATGGGGTCTTACGTCAGCCCATGCCAGATCTGTGCGACATTGGTCGGAATCCGAGACCAGTTTTTGACTTCCGGACAGGGCGACCTTTTGCTGTTCTAGTCCCTTGTTGAGTAGTTTGATACCCAAATGGATCTCCTCCGGTCCTGGATTAGCCGATAGAATTTCTCGGGCCGCCACGGTATTCTGTACTGGGGTTGGATATACCCAATCCCCTTTGCTATCTTTCCGTGGCTTCCCCATCTCATCCCCGAAAAGGACGGCACGGACATGTGGGAATTGGTCGTCATTGGTGTGACGCTTCTGTGTCTTCTGATGCAACCGAGACATGTAATCCTTAGTTGCCATGCATTTCTTCTCCTCCTCGATGTTTTTGGCTTCATCTAGGAGTTGTTGACGACGCGCTTCTAGGGCTTCGGCCCTTTCATCCAGCTCTTCAGCAGTAAGTTCTGCAGCTGTAGGGATACATGTGGTTAATGCAGCATCGATGAGTTTACGTGCACCTTCGGTGATCACGTGTCCATCCACCGATTCTTCTTTTATCGGCTCTTCTAGGATAAGTGCTCCATCCGAGTCTTCTTCGTATTCCTCGGCAATCACCTCCTCTATTAGAGGGTCTTTTGCCGGGGTCTTGTTCTTCTTGTTCTTCTTCTTTGCCTTCTTGGCAGCGCCAGTAGCAAAGATGGCTTTGGGTCCGTTTCCCAGAGTCAAGCTCTGATCGGTACTTTCAAACATCTGGACTTCGGGATTATCTCCAACGACCATGTCATCCTGCGCTTTGGGAGAGTGTTCCCCGGATCCTTCATCCATGGCTTCTCCTTCTTCTGCAGCTTTGGAGTTATAATCCTCTTCATATTCCGCGGAGAACTTTCGGAAATCTGCTGACGTCATCGATTCATCCGAGGATACGAGTACGTCGGCGTTTGTTCCAATTACCTCTAGCACAGAATCGGTGTTTTCTCTAGCATCGGCAGAGCCGGATCCGGATCCCACGTATCCGACGAAGAGCGAAGTGTGCTTCCTGAGGTACCTATGGCTTTCGCGATCAGCCATGTTGAAACTTTTGATGGTCTCGAGGATTGCATCCGCGATTTCGCCTTGCAGTATCATGAGTCTCAGTGTATACCTCAGGAAAGGCCTGTCTGTCCTGGCGTCATCAGAGCCGGAATCAGTGTCGTTGTTATGCTCCTCCTGAATTTAGGATCCGACTTCTCCAAGGAGATCCACTCCAGATTTGACTTGGACTGCTAGGTCTTCTTCAGGCTCGGATTTCTCCACTATCTCCGCAACTGGTGCGGGCTGGGTGGGATTACAGTTTTCTGAGATCCGGAACTCTGCCGCCTCCGCGGACAAAGCGGACCCAGAAGATTCTTCTGCCTCTATCATCACCGCTGGGGTGGGTTGGGCAGGTTTAGCGAAACCAATGTAAACATCGATCTCTCCAAAAGACATGGTTGTCTAGGCAGTCACGGCCTCCCTAGCCGGAATCCAAGTCTCGTCAAGAACGATGAGAGGGACGTCGCTGGTGTAGAGGATGCGACCGACGGCGATAGTCTCGCTGATTCCAATTCTTGCAGATTCCGCTCGGAACACATATCCGAAGCTCACTAGCCCCACGGTGGGCGCCAACTGTTGTTGGATTGAGGACAAGTACGCCATGAGGGGGTCCTCGAGGCGTGCGGAAGAGAGGGGGTGAGACGTACGGTATTCCGGGACGGTGAGCACACAAGTTTACCCAGGTTCGAATCCGCCGGCTTTGGACGGATCCTACTCCTGCTAGTAATCCAGTAATACGGCAGAGCCGGAATATGGGTTACAAGGGTTTCGCATGTGCGAGTTGAGATTGTAGACTATTGAGGTGTGCCCTAAAGGCTTTCCCTAGGACGGCTTATATAGATATCCGGCCTAGGGTTTACAGGAGAGATCTATCCGGCTACGACTAAGAGTTGGTTATAGAGTACATCTTGAACTACAAGTAACATTATGGGCCTAAGTCGGTAAGTCTTCTGGGCCTTCCCGTAGCCGGATTGGACCCCGTCTTTCTCCTTGACTAGGCCGCCCGTGAAGCAAAACTCTAACCCGAAGTGGGCCACCCTGGTCAGTGAGGAACTGTGAGGATACCCGGAAAGTATATCCCCAACAAAAACTAAACCCCAAAGGTTTATTATCTTTTGAATGCACTAATGTTGCTAATGAAGATTGTGTGAAGTTTTGTATGAAGGAAATTTTCAGGTGTAGGGAAAAAATGATGTAATGAGATGAAGAATGGACAAAAGCTCAAGCTTGGGGATGCCACCCCGTGTCACCCCAAGAAATATTCAAGCGGTACACGCGTCAAAGCTTGGGGATGCCCAAGGCATCCCCTTCTTCATCAATAAAAATCTCAAGTCTTTTTAGACACTTCGTTTTTATTATTTCATGCACAATTGTGTTGTTCTTGGAGCGTCTTAGTCTTCGTTTTTTTCTTTTGCTTTGTTTGCTTGCATAAGTTGGTTGGATTCCAGCACACTCTGTTTTCATTGCCTAGAACACTCTAGTTCTCATTCTTATTGTTCTGTGAGTATTCTCTTTTGCTAGCACTGTGTTTAGCCTTAGTTTTCTTGTGCTTTCAGCTTAGAAATTTTTAGTTCTTCTTTGTGGATTTGTGAGACAAGCTCACTGATCTTTATTTATATTATCTTTGTGAGTTGTTTCAAATAAGGCGATTGGTGTTGGAAAGGAGTAGGAAGCTTCATGCTTTAGAGGTACAAAAGGGAGCTTGTTTTAAATGTGCCTTAGACTTTGTCATGCCATGCTTGATATTGTTTTGGCTTTATGCTTAGTGATATTTGTTGTCGCATGATATGTTATAAACAATTGAGATTGCTTAATGCGCCTTGAAAGAATCATGCGTTGTTTTAGCATATTAAAGCATAGTATTGTGGTATTCTCCTTTGATGCTTTATTTGGGTTGACTTGGCGCATGCTCACACCATGTTAAGACTATCCCAAGTCACCATAGCCTCTATGATCCTTTAGTTTTCGAATTGTAATATCACTTTATACTTTAATTATTGATGTTTTTTCGCTTTGCATGATTATGGCCATTTTTGCTTTCTTAGTTGGTTGCTCCCAGTCTTTTGCTAGCCCCCATAACCAAGTATGAGTTCCACTCATGCATCCAACTCCAAATAAAACCAAGTTATTTCAAAGAGTCCACCATACCTACCTATTAGAATTTGCTATTCCAAGTATATTCATGTTTTTATCTACCTTCCGAATTAAACTTGTTATGTGAAAATTAGTGATTAAAGCTCTCACGAACTTGATGGCACACTTTACTTTTCTTGCACCTAATAAACTTGAACCATTGTGTCATCTATGTTGTATATGCTTGCACTTATATGTTGGGGATTAGCAGAACCATGCTGTCATGGGGAACGCTTTAAACATTGCACTTGTAATTTGTACCTAGTTGATATCATGCTCTTTTGTCTATGGATGTCATCGGTGTGAAATGAAAGGGGAGCTTGTAAGTCCATGGAGTTATGTTTGTGTGTTAGACAAACGCCTGGGCTGCCGGTCTAATTCATGCCTAATCATGGTGGAAACCTGCAGTGTAACCATAATGAGCTATCTTTGAAGCATTCTTCTTATAAAAAAAGAGTCAGATACTGAGAAAAGGAGAAAAAAAAGAGATATGAGAAAAGAGGAAAGAGAGAAAAAAGCACCATTTTCCCATGGTAAATAAGAAGATTGATGAGATGCTCGTTGCCTGCTTGCCTTGTCATTTTGATATGGAGATTCTTCCGTATCATCGGGCAAGGGGTACCCGGTTGGCGGTTCTCTAGGATACACATGTACTTACTATGACAAGAACTTACCGGTAACTAAACTTTAGTAGCATGAGGATAGGCCCTCGTATTCAAGGAACATGAGATTTCCAACTTATACTTTGTCAAGCATATACTCCATAGTTTGTTCAGTTTAACCTTAATCACTTCAAGATGCTTATGATAGGGGCAATGAGAGCTGAAAGCTAATAAGTACCATAATTTTTGGAAGCTCTTGATGAGACTTCAATCCTTGCTTCCTTCTATGAAGGCCTTTCTTTTACTTTCATGTTGAGTCTCCATCTTCTATCTTTATGCACCTATTGATAGAGCATAGTGGCCATTCTTAGTTTAATGTGCATTGTCCCAAGACTTGTTGAATGATTCATAACTTTGATATTGCTTGTTCTTGAACTATTTGTATCTAGTCACCCTTATGAACTTTGAAGGTGTCCTATGCATTTATGTTTTGCTACTCCATGAGGGACAAGCTGAATGCCACTATGCTATGTTTTTTTATGTGAAACAAACAAACGTCTTACAAAGCATTGTTATTCATGAATCTTTTGTTTGTACCTTTTCATGTTACAACATAGTTGCTATGTCTTATTGTTAGAACTATATCTTTCATGCTATGTTAAAGTACTATGATCCCAGCTATCAATGTTTTACAAATACTTTGATCAAGATTATGATGGTGCATGTCACCTCAAAAATTATTCTTTCTTTTTATCACTTACCTACTCGAGGACGAGAAGGAGTTAAGCTTGGGGATGTTGATACGTTGCAAACGTATCTATAATTTTTTATGTTCCATGCTTGTTTTATATCTACTTTCTTATGTTTTGTCCACACTTTGGAGTATTTTTATACACTTTCTTGAACTAACTTATTAACAAGATGCCACAGTGACAACTGCCTATTTTCTGCTGTTTTTGGTTCCAGGAAAGTCAGAAAATCAATATTCTCGGAATTGGACAGGACAAAAGCCAAAGTCAATATTTTACCAGAAGACACATGGAGTCCGAATGAGAGACGAAGGGGGGCCACATGGCGGTGATGTCTACGCAGTTCTATTCTTGTAGACAGTTGTTGGGTCTCCAAGTGCAGAGGTTTGTAGAACAGCAGCAAGTTTTCCCTTAAGTGGATCACCCAAGGTTTATCGAACTCAGGGAGGAAGTGGTCAAAGGTATCCCCTCTCAAGCAACCCTGCAATCAAGATACAAGAAGTCTCTTGTGTCCCCAACACACCCAATACATTTGTCAGTTGTATAGGTGCACTAGTTCGGCGAAGAGATAGTAAAATACAAGTGGTATGGATAATTATAAGTGGTAACGGTGCTAGAAAAGAGCTTGATGACGTGGAAGAGACTAAAGGCAAACTGAAATAAATATGGAAGCAAGCAAACATGTAACATATCTAGTTGCAAACGGTGTTTCAATGTTTAGAAACAAGGCCTAGGGATCATACTTTCGCTAGTGAACACTCTCATATAAATATCTTCTCTTTATGATACTACTCTGAACTACTCTCCGGTTGGACACTCTAATCCATGGTAGGGCTATAACAGCACACCTCAAAGTTTGATTTCCCCATCTAGATAACCCCACAATATCACCTTGAGCTCTAGATGGTTCCAACAAACACCACAATTTCATAGAGACATCCAACTACAAATATAACTCATAACAAGAATTTGTAATCTCTAGCCTAAGTGCCACCATGGCGTGCACACTGTCAACTTCACACACATGGGGGAGAAGAGATATAATAAAGCACTTGAGTAGAAAGGTAGATCTACTTGATAACAAAGCCCATGATCAGAATATGATCATGCATAGAGAGAGAGATGAACACATAGCTACCGATAGAACCCTTAGCCTCGAGAGAGAACTACTCCCTCCTCATCATGGGAATCAGCAATGGCGATGGAGATGGTGGTGGAGATCGATGGATGTGGCTCCGGGGGCACTTCCCCATCCCGGCAGGGTGCCAGAATAGAGACATTATGTCCCCCGAATCTCCTCTTCAGTGGCGGTGGCGCTGCGGAACTTTTCCTGGCTGGAGGCTGGTCGATTTAGGGTTTTTTTGCATAGGAGGCTTCTTATAGGCGAAGAGACAAGGTCGTTCGGCGGCCAGGGGGCCGACACCACCTGGTGGCGCGGCCAGGGCTAGCCCGCACCACCATATGGTGTGGCCACCCTTTGGCCCCTCTCCGTCTTGTCTTCTGGCTCCGTGAGTCTTCCGATAAAATATCGACTTTGGCTTTTGTCTGGTCCAATTCTGAGAATATTGATTTTCTGACTTTCCTAGAACCAAAATCAGCAGAAAACAGGCAACTGGCACTGTGGCATTGTTAATAGGTTAGTCCAAGAAAGTGTATAGAAAGTACTCCAAAGTTGGAACAAAACACAAGAAAGTAGATAAAACCAAGCATGGAACATAAAAAATTATGGATACGTTAGCAACGTATCAACATCCCCAAGCTTAACTCCTGCTCGTCCTCGAGTAGGTAAGTGATAAAAAAAAGAATAATTTTTGAGGTGACATGCACCATCATAAACTTGATCAAAGTATTTGTAAAACATTGATAGCTAGGATCATAGTACTTCAATCATAACATGAAAGACAAAGTTCTAACAATAAGGCAAAACAACTATGTTGCAACATGAAAAGACATAAACAAAAGATTCATGAATAACAATGCTTTGCAAGATGTTTGTTTGTTTCACATAAAGAAAACATAACATAGTGGCATTCAGCTTGTCCCTCATAGAGTAGCAAACATAAATGCATAGGACACCTTCAAAGTTCATAAGAGTGACTATATACAAATAGTTTAAAACAAGCAATATCAAAGCTATGCATCAAACAACAAGTCTTGGGACAATGCACATAGAACTAAGAATGGCCACTATGCTCTCAAAGTAGGTGCATAAATATAGAAGGTGGAGACTCAGCATAGAAGTAAAAGAAAGGCCTTCATAGAAGGAAGTAGGGATTCAAGTCTCATAAAGAGCTTCCAAAAATTATGGTACTTATTAGCTTTCAGCTCTCATTGCCCTATCATAAGCATCTTGAAGTGATTAAGGTTAAAGTGAACAAATTGTGGAGTATATGCTTGACAAAGTAAAAGTTGGAAACCTCATGTCCCTTGAATACGAGGGTCGCTCCTCATGCTACTCAACTTTAGTTACCGGTAAGTTCTTGTCATAGTAAGTACATGTGTATCATAGAGAACCGCCAACGGGGTACCCCTTGCCCGATGATACGGAAGAATCCTCATATCAAAATGACAAGGCAAGCAGACAATGAGCATCTCAGCAATCTTCTTATTTACCATGGGAAAATGGTGCTTTTTTCTCTCTTTCATCTTTTCTCATATCTTTTCTTTTTCTTTTTCTCTTTTTTTTTCTCAATATCTGACTCTTTTTTTTATAAGAAGAATGCTTCATAGACAGCTCATTATGGTTACGCTGCAGGTTTCCACCATGACAGCATGGATTAGACCGGCGGCCCAGGCGTTTCTCTAACACACATACATAACTCCATGTACTTACAAGCTCCCCTTTCATTTCACACCGACGACATCCATAGACAAAAGAGCATGATATCAACTAGGTACAAACTACAAGTGCAATGTTGAAAGCGTTCCCCATGACAGCATGGTTCTGTTAATCCCCAACATATAAGTGCAAGCATATACCACATAGACGACACAATGGTTCAAGTTTATTAGGGGCAAGAAAAGTAAAGTGTGCCATCAAGTTCGTGAGAGCTTTAATCACTAATTTTCTCATAACAAGTTTAATTCGGAAGATAGATAAACAAGATGAATATAATTGGAATAGAAAATGCTAATAGGTAGGTATGGTGGACTCTTTGGAATAACTTGTTTTTAGGAGTTGGATGCATGAGTGGAACTCATACTTGGTTACGGAGGCTAGCAAAAGACTGGGAGCGAACAACTAAGAGAGCAATAATGGCCATAATCATGCAGAGCGGCAAAACATCATTAATCAAAGCATAAAGTGATACTACAAGTCGAAAACTAAAGGATCATAAAGACTTTGGTGACTTGGGATAGTCATAACATGGTGTGAGCATGCGCCAAGCCAACCCAAATAAAGCATCAAAGGAGAATACCACAATACTATGCTTTAATATGCTAAAACAACGCATGATCCTTCCAAGGCACATTAAGAAATATCAGTTGTTTATAACAAGTCATGATACATCAAAGATCACTAAGCATAAAGCCAAAACAATATCAAGCATGACATGACAAAGCATAGGCCACATTCAAAAACAAGCTCCTTTTACCACTTAAGCATGAACTTTTCCTACTCTTTTCCATTCCAAACCAAACTATTTGAAAACCAATGTATGAAAGAGGGGGTCCAACCAATTTATTCAGCAAACTAAGAAAACCAAGCAAACGAAAAGCCAAAATGAAAACGAAAAAGAAGACGCTCCAAGAACAACACAACTGTGCATGAAACAATAAAAATGAAGTGTTTGGAAGAAGCCTGGGATTTTTATTGATAAGGGCATCCCCAAGCTTTGACGCTAGTACTTCTTGGATATTTCTTGGGGTGACATGTGTGGCATCCCCAAGCTTGAGCCTTTGTCCATTCTTCATCTCATTACATTATTCTTTCCTTACACCTGAAATTTTTCCTTCATACAAAACTTCACACAATCTTCATTAGCAACATTAGTGTACTCAAGATAATAAGTCTTTTTGGTTCAGTTCCAACACAAGTAAAACTTCCATTAAAACAAAATCTACTGTAGCACTTCCTTTAAAAAGTTCAAATGATCAAAGAGAACTCAAAGAGAAAGAGATTAATAGGCAAATGCAAATACTGGTAGAAATCTGTCAAAACAGACCAGAAGGTAAACACCAATTTTTTTGAAGACCGTATGTTGCTCAAATCGAAAAGTGTTGAACTAGCAAAAGTTAGATAACAAATTGAGGCAGGTGCATAAAAATTCACGCCTCAAACTGACATACAGAGATTTTACAGGAATTTTTATGGTGAAGCACAAAAATCTGTTTCGGGACAGCAACTTTTCCAAGCATTACTTCTCTCTCATTAGAGGTTACGCTTGGCACAAAAAGCAAAATAAAAAGGATAAGGAGCGGTTATTATAGAAGTAATAACTTTCAAGACTTATCTAAAACTTTTGGGTTATCTCCCAATAAGTACTTTTCTTTAACGCCTTTAAGTTAGGCATGATAGTTTGAGAAGATGCTCACATAAGAAATATGAATTAAAGTAAAAGAGAGCATCAAGAAGGAAACTCAAAGAACATTTAAGTCTAACCCACTTACTATGCATAGGAATATTGTAAAGAAACAAGTCATGAAAGCACAAAACAACAAGCATAGGAAAGCAAAACAAGTGCAACTTCGAGACTTTCAACATAAAGAGGGGAAACTTAATTTTGTTGAGATACATAAACCCATGTTTCCCTCTCTCATAATAACTTTCAGTAGCATCATGAATAAAATTAACAATACAACTATCACATAAAACATTTTTATCATGAGCCACATGCATGAAAGAATTAATACTCCCCACATAAACATAGTCATTCTTATTAATTGTAGTGGGAGCAAATTCAACAAGGTAGCTATCATTATTAATCTCATCACCATAATCATCAAATATAGGAGGCATATTGTAATCATAAGTAATTTTCTCCTCAATAGTAGGTGGACTGAAAATATCATATTCATTATTGTAATCATCATATATTGGAGGTGTAGTATCATCATAAGCAATAGAATAATTATCTTCCAAAGTGTGTTCATTTGTAAACATATCATCAATGGAAGGATCATAGATATCACTAATAGTATAGCAATTATTAATATCATCATTTTTAGAATTGGTACCGAAGATATTTTCAATATCAAAAGTTGTGTGCTTTTCCCAATTATGATCACTAATATAGGTAATAGGCATAGGAACATGATCGAGTTCAGACTCATCAAAAACTATAATAGGAGCAACATGCTTAGGAGAAAATACCGTTTCCTCTCTTCTTTTACTCCTCCTCTTCTTCTTTTTCTTCTTCTCTTTAGGAGGGAGAGGCTTGAAAGGAAGCTTCTCCATATACCTTGGTTTATTGTTAGAGACACTAGAAGAAACTTTGGAGGATTCCTTCTTTTCATTAATAAGATCAAAACACATATTAGTCATGTCATGCTTTGGTAAAATCTCATTTTCTATAATATTTTGTATGTAAGTATTTGTGTGACAATTATCAACACAATAAATATGACAACCATGCAGGACGCTATTCATATCAAAAGCACTCATATCTACCAAAGAAGTTTTTCTTGATAATTCTTCACACCCCAAAAATAATGTAAGTTCATCATGTTGATTAGGACTGATCATGTCATCACAATAAAAACTTGCAGTAATCATTGGATTAGAATGGATATTATTATGTCCTGGGCATTGAAAATTGAAATGACCCACTTCAAAGCAAAGTTCACAAATAAAAGGATAAATGGCACAAACTTTTTTACCAAGATCATTTAAAGCCCTATACCACTTTCTAGTTTTTTCATTCCTGTGGGTGATACAATATTCTTCTTCAATTTGATTATCCTCACAAGTTCTATGTATTCCACAAAAATTAACATGCTTATAAGAAATAGTACTTTCAGAGGTTTGAGCATGTTTATTGCTATCATTAATAACAATTTCATTTTCCATGCAAGTGTCTTTAAAAGGCTCATGATACATGTCCCATTTTTGTTTAGGAGCATTAATATGAGAAGCAAGGGTTCTAAAACAATCAATAATAATTTGAGGATCAAGACCATATTTAGTACTAAGCTCTTGAAAATCGGCAGTTTCAACGAAAGACTTAATGCAATCATACTCATAGTTTATACCTGGTTCTTTATCTTTGTTGTTATCCCAATCTTCGGTATTGCTTTGAATTGTTTCAAGAAGATCCCACTTAGCTTTGGCCTCCTTACTTGTGAAGGATCCCTCTAAACAACTATCTAGATAGTCCTTGTAATGTCCAGAAAGCCTTGCATAGAAATTATTAATAACAATATTACTGGGGAGCTCATGAATGGGACATTTGAGCATTAGTGACTTCAGTCTCCCCCATGCTTGGGCAATACTTTCCCCATCATGTGGATGAAAATTATAAATGTCATTCCTATCTTTATGAATTTCATGAGGAGGATAAAATTTAGAGTAAAAGAGAGATTCAAGTTCCTTCCACTCCAAATGATGAGGATCATCTAGTAGCTCATACAACTCCCTTGCTTTGCCCTTATGTGAAAAGGGAATAGCTTCCTCTTAACTTGGTTCATTGAAATACCTGCACACTTGAACAACTCGCATAATTCATGTATAAAGAGTAAATGATCACCAGGATGGACAGTTCCATCTCCAAAATAGCAGTTATTCGTAAGACGTTCAACAATTTTTATAGGTATTTTAAACGGGATGCTTTCAGTATGTGGATTTAAAATATCACAAGTATCATTAGAATTACCGCATATGGGAGTTAAAGTATCATCAGAGCACATTTTCTTCTTTAAAGCTGGGGAATTAAAAAGATCATTTTCATAAAAACTAACTTCCACAAGCTTAGACGTTTCCATAGCATTAGTAAGAAAGGTGTTTAAAAGATTCATACTAATAACATTATTATTAGCATGCAAAGAAAGTTCCATGGGTTTTTTAATTTTCTTTTCAGACAATTCATGTTCTACATTAGGAAAAATACTAAAAATCTCTCTAATTTTGTTGTTGTTTTCCATTAAGCCTAACTAGTGAAAACAAGAAACAAAAAGACAAAATTGCAGAATCTAAAGGAAATAACTTCGAGCACTCACACCGGAGGATTGGGTACCTTTTACCTTACCTCCCCGGCAACGGCGCCAGAAAATATCTTGATGTCTACGCAATTCTATTCTTGTAGACAGTTGTTGGGTTTCCAAGTGTGGAGGTTTGTAGAACAGCAGCAAGTTTTCCCTTAAGTAGATCACCCAAGGTTTATCGAATTCAAGGAGGAAGTGGTCAAAGGTATCCCCTTTCAAGCAACCCTGCAATCAAGATACAAGAAGTCTCTTGTGTCCCCAACACACCCAATACACTTGTCCGGTGTATAGGTGCACTAGTTCGGCGAAGAGATAGTAAAATACAAGTGGTATGGATAATTATAAGTGGTAACGGTGCTAGAAAAGAGCTTGATAGCATGGAAGAGACTAAAGGCAAACTGAAATAAAGATGGAAGCAAGCAAACATGTAACAGATCTAGTTGCAAACGGTGTTTCAATGTTTATAAACAAGGCCTAGGGATCATACTTTCGCTAGTGAACACTCTCATATAAATATCTTCTCTTTATGATACTACTCTGAACTAGTCTCCGGTTGGACACTCTAATCCATGGTAGGGCTATAACAGCACACCTCAAAGTTCGCTTTCCCCATCTAGATAACCCCACACTATCACCTTGAGCTCTAGATGGTTCCAACAAACACCACAATTTCATAGAGACATCCAACTCCAAATATAACTCATAACAAGTATTTGTAATCTCTAGCCTAAGTGCCACCATGGTGTGCACACTATCAACTTCACACACATGGGGAGAGCAGAGATCTAATAAATCACTTGAGTAGCAAGGTAGATCTACTTGATTACAACGCTCATGATCAGAATATGATCATGCATAGAGAGAGATGAACACATAGCTACCGGTAGAACCCTTAGCCTCGAGAGAGAACAACTCCCTCCTCATCATGGGAATCAGGAACGGCGATGGAGATGGTGGTGGCGATCGATGGAGATGGCTCCGGGGGCACTTCCCCGTCCCGGCGGGGTGCCAGAACAGAGACTTTCTGTCTCCCGGATCTCCTCTTCAGTGGCGGCGGTGCTGCGGAACATTTCGTGGCTGGAGGCTGGTCGATTTAGGGATTTTGCATCGGGAGGCTTCTTATAGGCGAAGAGGCAAGGTCGGTGGGCGGCCGGAGGGCCCAACCACCTGGTGGCACGGCCAGGGCTAGACCGTGCCACCATATGGTGTGGCCACCCTGTGGCCCATCTCCGTCTCGCCTTCTGGCTCCGTGAGTCTTCCAGTAAAAAATCGACTTTGGCTTTTGTCCGGTCCAATTCCGAGAATATTGATTTTCTGACGTTCCTGAAACCAAAATCAGCAGAAAACAGGCAATTGGCACTGTGGCACTTGTTAATAGGTTAGTCCAAGAAAGTGTATAGAAAGTACTCCAAAGTTGGAACAAAACACAAGAAAGTAGCTAAAACCAAGCATGGAACATCAAAAATTATGGATATGTTAGCAATGTATCAGGCGCCACACCACCCCTTGGCACGGGCAATCCCTAGGCCACGCTAGGGCATGGTGTGGCCCACCTGGCCAGCCACCGACCTTGCCTCTTCGCCTATAAAAAGCCTCCCGATGCATAAACCCTAGATCAAATAGCCTCCAGCCACGAAAAGTTCCGCAGCGCCGCCGCCACCGAAGTGGAGATTCGGGGGACAGAAAGTCTCTGTTCCGGCACCCTGCCAGGATAGGGAAGTGCACCCGGAGAAATCTCCATCGATCTCCACCACCATCTCCATCGTCGTTGCTGATTCCCATGATGATGATGGAGTAGTTCTCTCTCGAGGCTAAGGGTTCTACCGGTAGCTATGTGTTCATCTCTCTCTCTATTAATGATCATATTGTGATCATGAGCTTTGTAATCAAGTAGATATACCTTGCTACTCAAGTGATTTAATAGATCTCTGCTCTCCCCATGTGTGTGAAAGTGACAGCGTGCACACCATGGTGGAGCTTAGGCTAGAGATTACAAATACTTGTTATGAGTTATATTTGGAGTTTGATGTTTCTATGAAATTGTGGTGTTTGTTGGAACCATCTAGAGCTCAAGGTGACAGTGTGGGGTTATCTAGATGGGGAAAGGGAACTTCGAGGTGTGTTGTTATAGCCCTACCGTGGATTAGAGTTATCCAACCGGAGAGTAGTTCAGGGTAGTACCATAAAGAGAATATATTTATATGAGAGTGTTCACTAGTGAAAGTATGATCCCTAGGCCTTGTTTCTAAGCATTGAAACACCGTTTTCAATTAGATATGTTACATGTTTGCTTGCTGCCATCTTTATTTAAGTTTGCATTTAGTCTTTTCCACGCCATAAACTGTTTTCTGGCACCGTTGTCTAATATCCATACCACTTGTATTTTACTATCTCTTCGCCGAACTAGTGCACCTATACACCTGACAAGTGTATTGGGTGTGTTGGGGATACAAGAGACTTCTTGTATCTTGATTGCAGGGTTGCTTAAGAGGGATACCATTGACCACTTCCTCCCTGAGTTCGATAAACTTTGGGTGATCCACTTAAGGGACACTTGATGTTGTTCTACAAACCTCTGCACTTGGAGGCCCAACAACTATCTACAAGAATAGAAGTGCGTAGACATCAGAGCTCGAAGGGTTGTGCGGTGAGAGGAAGAATACGATTCAGGGGAAATGCAGGTGAAAGATTTGGCTTCGGCCATAGTAACAATTTATAACCCCTGGCGTCAAGATTCGTGAACAGGAGATCTAACGGTCACCGCATTGACAACATGTGTGTGAACATGCGCGGTAATTTCTCCATGTCCCCTGTTTTCCGCTTAATTTTTCGAATTTCACGCTCAAGAAAATCACTAATGATTAAACCGCGGCCATATGTGAGTTTCGAGGAAGCGTAGGCTGTAGCCTACGTCACTCCTACTGAGAGTGGCAGGGAAGTAGTCACATCTGAAGATTCTAGTATAGACGGACACTATCTGACTATGGAAGCATTGAAGATTCTCCGCCTTACATATTGAAGACAGAGGAGATTTGCTGGGTTCTTTGGTAAGACTTTGAGATGTTGCTTGACGATTTGCCGACATCATCTAGACGGAGTATTCAAACTTTGAAGGGCAAGACGGCACAACATCTCAAAGTCCTCTAGGGCTACTGTTGGGGATATGCTAAATGGGTATTACCATTGCATGTCTCTAATCCAGCTAACCCGGGTGGCCCACAGTTGGTAGCGGGGCCTATGGCCTGCTGGGCGGCCCAGTTAGACAGATCTAGAAGGGAGGCCCATGCCGGAAGAAGGAAGGCTACGGTGCAGTTATTGACCAACCCGAAGCCTTGGAGTACAAGACCCGAAGACTAGTTAGTATTAGTGTAGGACTCTATAACCTGTCCAGCAAGGTCATTTCCCTGTAACCCTAGGTTCTGGCGCCTTTATAAGTCGGACATGTGGGAGCCTTTAGGGCATGATTCATAATACCTCGCATAGCAAAATGATCTCTGTAACTCGGCGTAGTGCCATTATAGTGATTTATAGCAGGTGTAGGGTTCCGCCACTTCGTGTGACTTGGACCTGGGTAAGATGTGTTACCTCATACCAGTCAACTCACAGCCTTCCCCCACCTCTCTAAACACGCTCTGTGAGGACCCCTCCATGGTGTACTTATCAGTAATACCATGACAACACTTAAGATCTCCACTGGGCGCTTGATGTGTATATTGCTGGATTGGACGGGATTCGGTCGTGTGAACCCTCTTTTATGCCGTGCGGCTTCAGGAGGGTGTGACACGAAGCTTCGTTCTTTTTTGTCATCATGGGGCCTATCAGCGTTTCAATTTCCATGGTGAAGCCAGCGACGAAGAATGTCATGTCGGTTGAGGTCTGAGGTCTAGTAATGGTGGACCGGGTCTTCGACGAGATAAGGACTTTGCGTGGTGGTTCTTGACTTGTAGCGGTGGCATCGGCAAGCAGGGGCGGAGCATAGGAGGAGTACATTATCTTACCTTTCAGGATGAAAATTCAAGGTATGGCCTTAATTGGTTGTGCCTACCAACTACCTTACTAAATGCATTGTTTTGAGAGAGCGAGCTTTCTCCAGGGTGAAAACCTAAGATCTATGGTCGCACAATGATGATATATCTGCATTGTTGCTTCTTGGAGGCTTCACTTTTTGGA
The DNA here is from genome assembly GCA_910589775.1 of Avena eriantha. Taxonomy (NCBI): domain Eukaryota; kingdom Viridiplantae; phylum Streptophyta; class Magnoliopsida; order Poales; family Poaceae; genus Avena; species Avena eriantha. Next base: position 332,957,074 of record OU342744.1, read on the forward strand.
GAATTTGGAATCTGGGTGTTGTCTTAGTAGTGATTTGTGTTGCATCTATAAGGTTTTATCACTGTAGCAGGATCATTTGTTTTCTTCTTCTTCGCCGTGTTTTTGTTATAGGTTGTGTGTATTCATAATTTGTTTGGTCATTTATCTATTGCAGAGTTTGAATGTAATTGATATCTCCACGATATTTATATATAATATTTGTCGAAAATCTAATAGACGCAAGTTGTAGCGTGCCTCTATAGGTTGATTTAGTGCATGATTTGCTACCGCTTGAGGACGCAAGTTGTAACGTGTCTCTATAAGTTGTAGCGCGCCTCTATAGGTCCGAGTAGGATATGGACGCCACTCGGTTATCTTGAGCCCTTCTAGGCCTATTTATATTTTTATCCATACTCAGATGCTACTTCGCTTTCACCATGATTTATATCTTTATATTGTAACAATTTATGCTCTTGGCTCATTGGAGTCAGGGGCGGAGCCCAATGGGCCGACCGTGATGCACAGGCATCAGGGTCCAAAAATAATTTTAGTAGTACTTACCATCAAGAAAGGGCTTGTGCATCAGGGTGGGCTGGATGTTGTGCATCAGGGTGGGTTGGATGTTGTGCATGGAATTGATGGGCCCAAGTAGTGCATCAAGGCTATTGGGTGTTGGCCTTCCCCCCGCCCGCGGCTGCCGAAGACCCGTGTTCACGACACAGTGTGCACTTACGACTTCAACTGCTCTCTCCTCACGTACCTAGCGACTCAAAATAGAAAAAACGTGTAGCGACTCCGCTTGATCGATCAAGCATCGAAGAGGAAAAAATAGGAAACCAAGCGTCAGGCGGCGAACAGGAACCAAACAAGATCTCCATAGGCTCCGCACGCACTACGTAGGGCGAGGCACAAGCAGCAAGCCGGCAGGCGTGGAGATCTTCCAATCTGATCTTCCTTCATTCGCCCATGGTCAATGGTCCTGCTTATAGTGGCCGGTGCTGTGATTATACAGATTCAATTCCCCACCGGTAAACCCCTAAATTTATTTGTTGCAAAAGTTGTTGTACCTGATATCTCAAGAAAACTGTAGCTAGGATTTATGTGCCACATACGTATGTATATGAGTTTATTGGACAAATTCTCAGTATTTATTATCAAATGTAGGTACATCATGGACAATCTTCTCAAGAAAAAAATCAGCAGCACAAGATTTGCCAACAAACTTCAATTGGAAACAAGAGAATCAATTGGTTTAGTATTTTATGCCTTTCAAGAATTGACCTACAAAAAAACTTTAGTTTTCGAAATGGGGAGCGGAGCCCCGGCCTCTGCATCAAGCGATGTATACAACCTTTATTTATTATTAAAACCACATTGTTTGGCAAGGCCATTATAAAGATGATACAAACCGGAATCGCCAAAGCTAAACACTGAGCAAAAAGATAACTGTCGCCAGCTCCCCAACGAGATATGTCAAACCCCTACCCACCTGTTTTGACCCCCTATGGTCACCCACACTGTTGCCACTCGCTAAGAGAAGCTGAAGTGCCTTGGCATAGCGGCACGAACTTAGGTGAAAGGAGTCCTAGAACCGCACAACATATCCATGGAGGTGCGCCCACGCACACGCTCTGGATGTCGCCGCCTTCAAAATCGTCCGTCAACCTGTCGTCAGCATGTAGATCAATGCGCAGACTCTTGCCACACCAGGCACTCACACCACCTCGGTGCTAAGCAGCACCACCCTCGTGCGCTAGCCGCTCCACCCTCCTTCCGCTTCCGTCCGACGTTGCTCCACAGGCGATGCTCCCAGGAGAGAACACGATACCGACACCGCGGCACCGCCATTGCCCGACCCAAAGAACTTAGGGTTTCCCCCGGAGTAGCACGATTGAGGTCAACACAAGGTGCACGACGATGCCTTTATCAAGGTAATAATGTGGTAATGCCGCCATAGTGAAGTGGTGCATCAGGGTGACTCGTGTTCCAGCTCCGCCCCTGATTGGAGTCATGGTTGTATATATTTGTTTCTTGGTGTTCCATTTGTGAACTACTGTAATGTAACTAGTTGTAACAGATTTCACCCACATTCCGTGTATGCTGCGATTGGTGTGCGTATCTGAATCGTTCTTATGTGAATAATGGTAGAAAATGTTAAAATCAGAGGCGTCATAAGTGGTATGAGAGCCATGCTTTGAACCTAACGCTTGTGGGTTATACTCCCACCAGGCTACGGATATAAAGTAAAAGGTGGAGTCCGCTCTAAAGCTTTAGAACGGATTAACCATTATCTTAATTATTATAATTCCAGATTAATCTATTCAGAAATAGAGCAGAGCAAGGTGAAAATGTATGGCCGATTAGATGAGTGTCGTTTTGGAGCCCGTCATCTATTCCGGACTTTATTTTTCTTTTTGAACCGAGGATGTGGATACTAATGATTTATAATACACGTGTGCAAAAAATCATGTAAAAAAGTTTATATTCTAGCCTCAGTAAAAAAGAGAAAAGTGCAGAATCTAGGCATGCACAGTGCAATTTTGAATGAGTCTCCATTTTCATAAAATTTGTCTTTTTACTGCATACAAAAAATATTCCTTCAAAATCCGGAGACTTGTATTTAGTGTTGTTCGCTATACCAATATATTTTCTCAAAAATATTTTGTGCTTTAAAAAAATTCAGGTTTGTATTTCGAGCACACAAAAAATGATAAACTTTGAAAAAACGGAGGCCTATTCAAAATTGCACTATTCACGTCCAGATCTAAAAATTTCTTTTTTTTGCCGAGACCAGAATACAAAAAAAATTACATAATTTTTTGCACATGTATTATAAATCATTATCTGCATCCTAATATATTTTTATTTTTTTAATATTCAAATTTAAACTTTTCAAAAAAAATTAAAGTCCTCCACCATCGGCAACTAGCTCTAAATCGACGCTCTCGGCCGATTAGGCCCTTTAGTGAAGCCTCAAGACCCCATGGCGTCTGCCTAAGGTTCTCTCGACCATGCGCAACGCCGTGGGTCGGCCATGCGTCGGTCAGAGTTTCCTGCACATTGCTCCTAGAACACGCTCTCGTCTCGTCGTCCGCGTTGCCGCAGGGCTGCCACACTTTTCCGTCTTGATGAATGGGAATAATGGTGTCATTAAACCTGAAGCAAGTAAAACACGTGAAAAAACACCATGAGAAGCAACGATGCCTAGTGATCAAGCACTCGAGCATGTTTTTTCTTACCAAACGTACGGGCCATACATATAAAGAAACCACCAGAGTTACACTCGAGCATGTATAATGCGCGAGCTAATGTGCGACATTATTGTTGCTATTTTTCGACATGCTTTCACTCGGACGGACATCCGAATAATTAAGTTGGTGATCGACGAGGTTGAAGTGGAGAGCTAGATAAAGCTAGGTGGTGGTTGCATCCTGGTAGAACTGGAGGACGGTGTAGACGGTCTGCAGGATGGTCATGCCGAGAAGGAAGATGGCGGCAGCGAGGGAGAGGAACGACCATGGGCTCCTGAAGTAGGTGTGCACCAGGTTGGCGCGCCACCTGTTCCACCTCTTCCGGCAGTAGGCGTTCACTTGCCGGTGCACGTCGTCCAGCGCGCTGTGCGGCTCCAGCACCACGTCCCTAGACAGCCCGCTGAAGAGCTTCGCCACCGCCTTGTCACTGCCCACCGTGTTGTGGACGATCCGCCGGCAGGTCAGCAGCGCCACGTCCGCCACCGTGTCGATCATGTTGTCCATGAAGAACACGTATGCGGTTACCTCGTTGCCGGCGCCGGCGTCGAGCCTCTCGAACGCCATCAGGTTCAGGAGCATGTACTCCGTGGTGTCGTCCACCACGATGGGCGGCAGCAGGAGCACGCCACGACGGAAGCTTATGTCCAGGAGGCTGCTCGTTTGTCTCCGCTTGAAACGGATTCCCGCCTCGTAGAGCTCCTCCGCGGAACGGATGATGTCGTCAGGGGCCGAGTGATGCGGCAGCGCAGGGGGAGCCATCTGCGTGGGGCCGTAGAGTAGGCTACGGCGGAGGATGTCAAGCGGGTGGAGGGCCAGCCCGACGCCGGTCGCCGGCGGCCAGGCAGCCGGGGAGAGGAATCTCAGCACCATCCGGTTTATCAGGTCCTCGTTGTGCTGCCAATAACAGCCTCCGTACAGTTACGTTACAATTTATACAATGTTTTAACTTCGTGAAGCAAATGTATCTAAACTTCTTTTAATATGTAGGTGAATGGAGGGAGTACACACATCAAAAGCATTGTCAGCTTTAGTACTCCCTCTCAAAATAGATGTCTCACTTTTTTCAAAATTTCGATAAATTTAACACTGTTTAGTACTCCCTCCATTTTAAGATATAAGATGTTTTAGTTTTGTAAAGGTAATGTATCTAGAAATCTTTTAGTGTGTAAATTCAGAGTGAACGTTATCTAACATATACACTAAAAGATGTCTAGATACATTATCTTCACAAAACTAAAACATCTTATATTATAAAACGGGGGAAGTATATAGACCCATTCTGAGACGAAGGAAAGTAGATCGAGTACTAGTATACGCATGGGAGTGCAAAAGGTCAAGCATGCATAAACTAAAGAAAGTAATCTAAAGGAAAGCATGCATGAATGACTAGTACACTTTAATGTTTAGATCTTGTGATATGCAAATTCTTCTAGTTAACATTAGGTAAAGAATCTGGAGGCTCATTGTGGCTCCTTTGTTTCTTATTAATAGTTACCCCATCTCATTGCCGGTCTCGACGGCGAGGAGCTTGTCGAGGACGAGCAGCGGTAGCTGGTTCTCGATGATGATCATGTCGCGGCGGATGTAGGGCACGGTGTAGAGCAGGCCGTGAGTGCTGAAGACGGGATCGTTGGGCGCATAGTCGTTTACCTCCAACCCGGACGCTGTCCTCATCACCTCCAGCAGGAAGCACCCGTCGGTGACCATCAGCTCCAGGAACCTCCCCCTTCTCTCCTTGCCGCAGTGTCAGTCGTCTACGAGGAGACCCTGGTACGCGCCCTCCAGCTTCTCCGCCACGCCGGCCAGGGCGGCGACGAACTCCGGCAGCGGCTTGCGCGCGCGCCGGAGCAAGTGAAGGAGCGCGCGGCGCTTGTGCAGGTCCATGGGCAGCAGGTGCGGCTCTCCGTGGTGGAAAGGGCCCAGGGACACCACCTGCGGCTGGTAGGCCTTGCGGTTCAGGTCCTTGATGCACATCGGCACGCGGTAGATGGAGTGCCATTGCCAAAGCGCCACCTCCGCCGACGGGTGACCGTCGCTCAGCGCCTTCTCGACGTCGGCCACCCACGCGCTCTCCTCAACCACCCTCGGGCGAGACGCCATCTCGTCACCTACAGGCTGCACTGCATGAACTGCAGGCACCATATATGTATGCACAGCACTGAGGGGGTGGTGAAGTATACTCCTAGAAACCAGGACCGCCGAATCGAAACGCATGGTACAAAGAAGATGGTGCGGTGGTCTTTACAGCACAAACAAAATCAGCACTCTGACAGAGATTGCGTGAGTGATGCATGCAGATTGTGCAGGCTTTTGGAAAAGACAGATGATCGTGAGATGCTAGAACAACCAGGTCGGTGAAAGGGACACGGGGATCTGAACTAGAGAAGCAGCATAAACTAAAGGGCCAAAATTATTGTGGGCTGCGACGAAAAGGTTTACCGGCCAAGAGAGCAGATGATATAGATATAAAATGCTTGCTGCATGTGCAAGGGAACTCCAGCTTGTTGTGCAACAGCGACAGCAAAAAGAGTACACCTTTGTTAGCAACACTAAGCTTAACGTTCGAATTTATTAGTTAAGCAAATAACTCTGAACCTACTGTCGAGTTACAGTTTCAGGTTCAGTTAGCAGATAGCCGTTTTCTGTTAGCTATTTTTCAGCATTTGTTTAGCTGGATGTGGACGTCATTCGTGTGATACCTTCGGTAGTACTCACTCCGTTTCAAAATATAAGATGTTTTAGCTTTAGAAAAGAAAGAGCCTTGTTTCACAAAGCTAAAACATGTTATATTTTGAAACAGGGAGAGTAGTAGGATTGTTTCGGTACATGCTTCGATCATGGGATGGCACGACTCAGGAGGAAGCGGCGACCACGATCATCGTGTTGAATAAATGGAAGAGATAAACCTGAAAACGTAGTCAGTTGAACTCTGCACAAATTCCATGTCTCTATGTTCGTTCTTCTGCTGCCAGAAACTTGCGAAAGAGAAAGAGATATTGCAACGACATTTGGTATCAGAGCTCCTTGTCAATCATGGTTGGAACACCTCCACATGCGCCTCCACCTGCACAGCCCGAGGCAGCTGCCTGCAGCAGAACGCCTGAAAGATCGGCATCGCAGCGTCGTGCGTGCTCACCGAGACACGGCGGAACAGGACAGGGCGGCGGCAGTGAAATCGTGCTGAGGGAGATAGTGCGCGAGAGTGGCGGTGGAAACGGTGCCGTCACATACCCAATGCTCACCAAGACCAACTACATGGAGTGGGCAATCCTCATGAGGGTGTCGCTCCACGGCGCCGGCCTGTGGAGACCATGGGTACCGGCGATGCGACGGACCGGTAGGAGCGGCAGGCGCTCAGCTTCATCGTGCAATATGTCCCGCCAGAAATGGTACATGCACTCGCCGCCAAGGACAATGCCAAGATCACGTGGGATTAGATGAAGAAGATGTGAGTCGGCGTCGACCGTGTTCGCGTGGCGTGCCACCAGAAACTCTACAAGGATTTCAAAAACATGGCGTGCAAGTCCCTGGGAAAATCCAAATAGCCCGTCGATGGAGGCAAGTCACAACAGGATGACGGTGGCCTCGGAAAGCGGCGGAAGGGCAACTAAAATTACTGCAGAAAGCCAGGACATTGTGAAAGGTTCCGCAGCAGAAAATATTTTTTTTCTAGTGATGAGAACAATATAGCCAAGATCTATCTATGCAGATATAAAGTAACGAGAGAAATTCGGTGTTCATACCCTTGAAAACCAAATGCGGGATTATGTTCCCGTTCAAATATCTGATGTAGACGAATATCGTAGCCAACCTCAAGGTCGAGAGGCGTCCAAGCATCTAGCACCATAACTGGCGGTGTCTCCGAAATTCTACACACGTCTCATGTAGAGGTGTCTCTCGTGCTCCGGTTCAGCGAAACATTGGGATTTGCTCTTTTTTATTAGTTAAATCCATATTTATTAATTAATTCATTTAATTAATAATAATACATATTAATTAATTCCTTTCACTTCGAAACACCTTTCGAACCCCTTTCGAACCCTCCAAACAACTTTTGTTTCTCACCGGAATGATTTTAGTTTTCTCTCGTTTTATTCTCTTTCGATCACGGGTCAATCCTAAGCATCTCTACCCTTAAGCATGTCACCCTTACGGTTCAGGAATATGCGGACATGATCGAGACCTCTCTCCGATCAATAACCAACAGCGGGATTTTATAATGGACGGTTTTTGTGGTTGAAGATCTGTTTTTCGTGGTACCCATGGTAAAAGCCCCGTCACCAAAAAATCTACCACAAATTTTTCGCGATTATGGCAGATCACACCCTTCAACCATATAATTTCGTGCCATCATAGATCTTTTTCGCCAGCCCCGTTGACTCCTGACGTCATACAAACTGCCAAGTGACAAGCGCTGTTAACAACCACTTACCGTCGTTAACGATCCCAAAAGCCGTGGTAGAAGCCAGGCCCAGCCAAAGCCTGCTAAGAATTAAGTGAGCCGACCCATGTGAGAAGCCTAATAATAAAATGGCCCGTTACTATTTCGTCCTGCCGGTGGCTTACTATGGACCCATCACTTTGCAGCCCTGCTGACGGCCTGCGTCGTTGCTTACCGGAAGTCCACTAAATTCCAGACCAAAAATGGGTTACTGTTTCAGCCTACTAACGACATGCATTGTTTATCAGGAGCCCACCACATTCAAGTACAAAAACAGCCTACTAACATACCGGCCTTTTTATTTTTTCGGCATGCTGGCAGCCTGCGATGTTTATCTGGAGCCCATCATTTTGCAGCCCAACTACGATCTAATAACTTTCTTACCCCTTAATGTTTCGACCTCATGGTAGCCCATGCATTCTAAGCCCAACAACGACATGTTAACTTTTAGATCCATTACTGTTTAGACCTACTAATGGCGGGTTAATGTTCATAGAATATTGTCTGAATAGAGCCCATTTACGTTGGTGGACATGCTACTGTTTAAGCCTATGAAAGTTAGGGCCATTGACGGATCATCATAGTTGATAAACAAAGACCACCATATTATCTAGAATGCTAAATGAATTCTACAACGATGAAAAAGACTTATAAATAGAAAATTAGTAAATTATTACAGTTCTCAACAGTTTCATAGCTCTAACAACATTATTGGAGTACAACACAACTGATAAACAATGCAAACAACACAATCACTATTTCAAAAATGTTCCTTTTAGGGAGCTCGCATGGCCACACATGTAACAACGGGCTTAATTTTTCAACTGAGATATCTCCTTCCATGCTATAAAGACTACTACATCTGTTTTCCGGGATTCTTATCCAACTATATCAAGTGCATCTTGGAGTGCAACACCAAAAACTCTTTCTGCTTGAATATATGGAACAGTCGACATGTTGTACCTACATGAGCAATACACATTGTCACTGCTACTAGGTGAAAAGAGATCTACACTTGAGGTAGTTGTTTTATGTTATGCCTTCATATTTATATTTGTAACCTAAAACAAAAAATTAATGTCTTATAACACCATTAAAAATGAAAACAAAACCAAATAATTTCAAATTAGTCCTTTTAATAGAAGGAAGAAAACAATTAATAGTAGCATGGCTTCGTACATCTCTTTTTTCTGGAATAACTGCATTGGTCGACTTCATAGAGGGATGCGTGCGTGTGTGAATGTCACTTCTGCTCTGTGAAATGTATGATCTTCTTGATGAATGTTGAAACTAAGACAAAAGATGTTACACCATCATACCAAGGAACAAAACTATAATGTTCATTGTCAAATAATTTCAAAAAATTATTTGGTCTGATATAGAAATGTAAGCACTCAACCCAAAGACCCCATGCAGACTGATCAAAATAGAATGTGCCAATTATGAATATAATAAAATAGATGACTAAGAGTTTAACTAGGTAGTCACATGGCAATGAAAATCTAGCAAATACAGTCAAAAAGAAGTGCATGCCCTTGCTAAAGTTCCTTAAGATGATAGAAAAGTATTTACCAGAAAAACAAAATAAGAATTTAGTGTGGCGGGTATTGACTAGTCTACTCAATGTGTATTTGGTTCTAAAACTTAGGTAGGTGGAATATTTATAATCATCAGCAAACTATTATAAAGCCTAGATCAAATTAGAAATAGAACAATAGTGTGCCTCAAATATACTAGTCAGATCATTTCAAAGAAATAATAAAACAATCTATCAAACATTGTGATTCATAAACAGTCAAATTGTTTCAATTTTTTGATTGTTTGCCCACAAGAGCAATTTTATTGTCATGTGCCTCATATTAAAATAGCCATACACGTGGCAAATAACAGAGTGAGATTTGAAGTGCACAATTACTTATGATCCTTGTGTTTCTGTTATATTGGATCCCATTGCAAATCTGATCTTGTTCTAATCATCCACCATCTCAGATAGTGCATCCGACAAAAAAACTGAACTAGAGAAAATAACATCAAACTAGGGGACTTAAACCTTCAAACAAAAGGGGGCTTACCTTAGCTCTTTGTAGAGTATCACGGTTTCTTGTAGTAACATGACGGGTGGTCTCTGTACTTAAGTGTTGGGCCTCTACATAAAGGTGCGGACAATAGTAAACATAAATAGGATCCAACCTGATAGAAGTTAGAATGACCCGAGATTATAGGGGTCATTCATTCTACAATTTCTAGTGTAAACTAAGTCTATTCATTGCGTAATAACAACAAACTGTTAGGAATCATGGAGTAAGGAGAAGCAAATAAACTCGACATATTAGTTGGAGCAGTAGGACGACTATAAACGTGTACTGCAAGGATAGGAGAACAATAGCAAGCAGGAAATAATAGTTTGTGTCATAGACTATGCCAAACCGGAGAAAAATTATACTCGCATCATTTATGTGCACTTTAATAAAACAGATAATGGAAACAAATATGTTCACCGTCCACTGACTCATATTTTGCCATGACAAGCAAAATCACAGTTCAATGCCTTACGGTTAAACCTGACTACAAAGAGTTTATTTAGAAAGATATAGGTAATAAGTATAGCACTTGTAAGTTACTACAAAAGTAGAGCAAATACAAAATACAGTTAACTACTACATACCAAAATCCAAGGAGATCTGGTTACCTGGGTCAGGATGGTGTCTAGGCATCTTGCGTATCATGGGTGGTGACGTCGATGTCGCTGAGGCTGCTACGGTGCTTGTGGGCAAAGGTGAAGCACAACATGGATTTCTCCGAGCGCTGGACGACAGCGGTGAAGAAGCATATTCTTGGCGGTCAAAAATGTGTTCGTTGCGCCAAGTGAGTGGGTATGTGAAGCAAATTGGATGCAGTGCACGGCGAGGATGGTGAATCAGATCAGGTGCACTAGATGAGGGAGTCGGCGAGATAGATGCTTAAAGTCAATGAAGCGGATCCTATAGACTGGTGGTTTAGTGGATGTTCTGATGGTAAGGTCATGAAGAACGTGAGTGTCAACACCCGGATTTTTAATCCCAGATGCCTGTTATGTCATACATCGCAATCCCATGATTACCATTTTTACGAGACATAACAAAGTGGATATCACAGTACATCATCCATTACAAACCATAATAAGGGCTTACATGAATAAAGGATCTCATGATCCAGTCTTAATACAACAAGCAACGGAATAAATAATAAGCGCAGCTATGGGGTCCATCTTCAGGGGCACAGGCAAGGCTGACGATGGAAGATAGTCCTAGTTATCATAGCCGTCCTACTATCCGTCATCTTGGTAGTCTCCTTCATAGTCTGGCCATAGGAATAGCTAGGGACAAAATCCATGAGTACTCTTTAAGTACTCGCAAACTATCACTAACAAGTAAGGATTGCAGACGGGTTGGGATGGTACTTCTAGTGACTGTTGGATCCAGCTTGGTGCATCATACGACGTTTTCGGTTGTCGTTTGCCTGGTTAATCTTTCCTTCCATCTGAGTGGCAGAGTCAACTAGCTCTTCGAGATCTTCGAAGCGGATGTTGACGAGGACAGTTTGCATCTCATCATGCAGTCCGTTCAGGAATCTCACCTTCTTTTGGCCTCCGTGTTGATCTCATCAGGTGCATACCTTGCTAAGGACAGGAATCTATCATGATACTCCACTATAGTCATTCTGCCTTGCTTTAACTCTCTGAATTCATCCCTCATTCAGGTGACTAGGCCCTGCGGCACGTGGGTACGGCTGAACATGATTTTGAAGGCTTCCCATGTCATCACTTGACCATGGTTCATCAGGCGGATGCTGTTCCACCAGGCTCTTGCATCTCCTACCAAGTAGTGGGTGGCAAAGAGAACTTTCTTGTTGTCAACAACTCTGGCTACTTCCAAATTGTTCTCCATTGTGTGCAACCAGTCATCAGCATCTAATGGGTTCTCCGAAGTGCTAAAGATTGGGGGATTGGTATTTTGGAAATTTTTCATCTTGGATCCCTGATGATCCTGATTTCCATGCCCTTGGTTGTTTTGGGCCGTCTGGGCGATCTACTGCAATGTTGCTAAGTTGGCCTGGTACTCTGCCCTGCTTGCTTCACGGTCTACAACTAGCATTTGCATAATCTGCAGCATTGGGTCTTGCGATGAGCTGCTCCCTCCTTGGTTTCCATGAGTCATCTGAAGATTGAGGTAGATAAAGGGGTAAGAGGGAAAGTTCTAAGGTTCATGGTTTTGGTTTCAAAGCTAAAACTTTGAGTTTGACTCAGGTTTTGCAACTAACTTCTTTTCATTCCTTCAAACAAGCACATGATACAAACACACAGACACCACAACAACAAGGGAAAACAGATGGTTTTAAGAACCATTCTGTAAGCTATGATACAATGGGACCGGTACATCTCATGCTACGACAGTGCTCTAGTGCATCTACTCATCATCGATGAAGTCGGAGTCGTCATCGTCGGTGTAGAAGTCCACAGCATCCTCCTCCAGAAAGTCATCATCATTGCTGAGGTAAGAATCCATATCTCCCTGTCTTCACCTTCCTCTTCTTCCTCCTTTGCTGCAAGTTGAGCTTCTTGCTCCTTGATGGTCTTCTCGAGGTCGGCCACCTTCTTGCGAAGACGTACGATGATGCGATCCTTCTTTTCACGCTGGCGGCGAAGAGACTGATGGTCCTTGACAAGCAGTGATAAAGTCTGGGCCTTCTGGGTGGCAATGGCAAGGTTGTGGTTGGCAAACTCCCTAGCATTGTCCAATTCCTTTTGGCGGTCGTACTGCAGGAAGTCAAGGTTCTCCACTTGACGCTTCAACTCCGGGTGACTTGGCATCTCCATTGGCATTCCCATGAAGTCACGCCTTGCATAGTAAACAAAGCGGGTTCCTTGGATTTGGTTGACACTCAGGGCACACAGACGTGCGAGAGCTTCATGCATTTCCCTGGCTAATCCATCTAGCCAGTTGTTCTCTCTTACGGAGAATTGGATTATCCCGGACGTTGGTGCTTCTATACTTCCTCGAAGATCAGCGGTGACTAGCCATTATAAATCTCCTCCTGGGGGGTCCAAGAAAGTTGAGCTCCAAGAAAATCCGGATGTGGGCGTCCCAAGAACTCCGGATGTCAACACCCAGATTTTTAATCCCAGATGCCTGTTATGTCATACATCGCAATCCCAGGATTACCATTTTTGCGAGACATAACAGATTGGATATCACAGTACATCATCCATTACAAACCATAATAAGGTCTTACACTAATAAAGGATCTCATGGTCCAGTCTTAATACAACAAGCAGCAGAATAACTAGTAAGCGTAGCGATGGGGTCCATCTTCAGGGGCACAGGCAATGCTGATGATGGAAGATAGTCCTAGTTATCGTAGCCGCCCTACTGTCCGTCATCTTGGTAGTCTCCTTCATAGTCTGGCCATAGGAATAGCCAGGGACAAAAGCCATGAGTACTCTTTAAGTACTCGCAAACTATCACTAACAAATAAGGTAGTTCTAGTGGGATTGCTAACTCTAAGTTTATTTCTAAATTTAAGTTTGAAACCTAAGATGAGTTCAGAAACAAAGAAAGATAAAATAAAGTTCTTGAATCACTTAAGTTGAGAAGCTAGTGTCATAGTCACAACCCTGTTGTGTTCAAGTCAAGATTCATCATTCATATCATAAGTCATTTTGAAAACATCTGACAATGGAACAGTATGGCCACTCCAACTGTCCATAACCGCGGACGCGACTATTCGAATAGTTTGACACTCTGTAGAGGTGGTACACTTTCACCCCAAGATTCGATACATGTGTCAGGGATAACCCTGAATCATCATACTTAGTATGCAGATAATCAAACATAACCTTTCCTTTACACACCCTAGTATAAGCACCTCTCCTATGAGTATGGCCTCCCAAACATGACCATCTGTCATCTTGGGCACTACATAGGTGGACTACATTGAGAGGTAGCCTCAGCTCAAACCTCTCTCGCGAGGGAACTAATACTAATGCATATAAACTTCCGGCCAAGCCTTACCCAATTCAGGTATTGTGTTTGTACGGTAAAATTGGAATAGTATCGCATCCAAACCCAACCATCAGTTTTGTAAGAGGTCTAAGGCTCATGCCTCAACATTTTCATCATCATAAACCATTTATGTTTCTCAATACATGTCAAAACATCTCAATAGAATGACCCATCATTCCAAGGTTTTCACAATTCATTTTCACCAAGTATTCCCATCTAAAGTGAATCAAGTTTTGGTTTAGCTCTAAGCTACTAAGTTAAGAGTGTTCACTAATAGGGGACGCTAAGATCAATCTCATGCCATGGAATGACATCTAAGGTTATCTAGATAGGTCAAGTTTTAAACTTTTTATGCTACCTTCAAACCAGTAAGGGAATTTAATAAAGTAAAGAAGGTAAAACTTGTAGATAAAACTTGGGGTAGGTAATATTGAAAGTTGTATAACCCAAACGCCTAATGCATCTTGTTTAGGTTATCTAACTTACAAGGGTTAGCTTGCCTTGTTAATGATGGCTTGCTAGTATAATACTTGCAAGTGTTAGCTTGCCAATGATAGCTTGCCTTGGGTACTGTAGTGGTTGAAGTTTTCTTCCTCCTCCTCTTGGTAGAACTCCTCCTCGAAAGTTTGGTCGGTACTATCGTCTATAAATACATACGGAGTACACAATCATCAAACATACTTAAGTAGTCTACTTAGCACACTAAGGCACACATTTGATGATCTATTATCCTCACAAGCATCACAAGGTTTAATTCACTAGCTTCATTCTTTTTATTTGAGAAAAGTAATTTCTACTCATTGAAATTAACTAAGATTTAATATTATCCAATTAAAATATGGGATCATATGGACACATGTCATCACCACATATTCTAACATATGGAATGTGATTTAAAGGTTGGATCATATTTTATTAAGTTTAAGTTTTATATTTAATGATTTAAAGTGACTAGAAATGCTTATATAGCATCATTTTGGTACTAGTCCAAAGTCACTGCACGTAAATCTCAATATTATTACATATTCAGATAGGTATGGTTAAATGTGATTTTTGAGAGTTGGAATCAACTCAAAAGCTAAAATGGTTGATTTTAGAAAAATGTTTGAATGTGCAAATGCTTCTGTCTTGTTATTTATACTAGGAGAGATCTCTAAAACTAAATGAATTAAATCCAACGGTCTTGGATAGACCTTTTCAGAAGCTTTCCAACAAAATTGGAATCACTCAATTTGGACTTGCACAACTCTCTGAATTGATTTTTTAACTAAGGGACATAATTGAATTTAAACTTAAATAGAAAAACACTTATTTGAATTGGTGGGCTAGCGCGGGAAAGCAAATGGGCCAGCCCTGTGACGCTCAGCGGCGCAGAGGGCAGCTGACAGGTTGGTCCCGCTTGTTAGTGAGACTTAAAACCCGAAACGGTATTAAGCGATCTGGGCCACACGATTAGAACACGGACGATGGACTCGTCGCCGGCGATACCGAACCCTAAACGGACGGTGGGGGTCTACTAGGGATGTACCAGGGCTCCAGCTAGTGCGGTGAGGCACGCGATTGAACTAGATGGCGACGGCGGACTCATGCGAGGTAGCGGCAGGGGTTGAGGTGGACGGAATCGATGGCAGCGTCTCCTCCTCTGTAGGGGCCTCTTCTGGTGCAATTCTGGCGAATGGCGAATCGAGCGGCTCCGGCAAGAGGTGGGGAAGGACTGGGAGTGAGAGGGGAGTCGAATGGTGTGGCAACTGAGGCTGGGGAAGGCCTCCTTATATAGGCTCGAGGAGGGGACCAAGGGGGCGATGGCGAGCTTGTCGGTGACAATGATACATGGTGCTATCGGCATGGGTGGCGTAGGCGGACGGTGGCTTGCCTCCTGGCGGTGCTCTATGGCTTAATGGCGTAGCTAGGGGTGGTGACATTTGGTCGGGAGTGTCGCGCGCTCTGGGAGACAGAGGTGGTGTTGGACGGTGATCACAGCGACTGTGGGTCGCGCGGCGATGTACTGCCGTGTCTGGTGGGTTGCTGGGGTCGAGGCGGAGCGGCATGCAGGATTTCGTGCCGAGGCGCGGTCTGCTGCGTGCTGGCGGCGATCGTGCTCTGGCGCGCTCTGGCTGCACGCAGAGAGAAAGGGTGGCGATGTTGGGGAATGGTCCAGGGGCTAGGGTTGATCGAGGGGTGGACCATGGGCGGCGGTAGGGTGGCGCCTAACTCCCTGTAGCGGCGGAGAGGGGCTGACGGTCTCCTGCGCCTTGTGCACACTTGGCCGGCGAGCATGGCGTCAGGGCGGCATGGCACTGGCACCAGGGGCTAGAGATAGGGTTGGTTTTGGTCTAGTTGGACTTGGGAGAGACAAGGATGATCAATGCACACCAAATGGCTTGACAAGATTAACCCCAAAACAGTAATAGTTAGGCCATAATGATTCTGCTAACAAGGTGTTCGATCAAATGGCCGCAAGAAACTTTTGTTTGAATTTTGGGGTGATTTTTGGTGGAGTGATGTAACTTATGCTTAGGCATCTAGGTGTTTTTGGGATTTAAAAATGGAGTTCATTTGAGTGGTTTTTGAATAAGTGTGATCTTGATACCTATACTAGATTCAATTTTTAAATGTCATTTAAATTTAGTGTTTCAAAGTTTTTGGGATGAAACAAACTGGGCCTTGGTACATCACTACTTGTACTAGCAAGGGGTGCAAAGAACCACAATTATTTCTATTAAGATTTGAGTTCTAGGAATAGCCAAAGTAGGCATGGTGATTAAAATGGCAAAAGTGACCATTTGCTTATTTTATTCCTTTTGATTTGTTTTTCTTTGGGATTTGTTTGGGAATGATCTAGATGATGTTTAATTCAGCTTAGAATCATTTTACAACCAATGGAACACTCAAACATGGCAATTCAAAACAACTCCTAATTTAAATGCACACACATATGAATGCTTAATGATTTTAAATGGAAAAGTTTTTGTTAACTCTAAATTTGATGATTTGGATCTTAATAACCTTGGATTAGAGTTTTGGGATGTTACAAACCTTCCCTCCTTAAATAAAATCTTGTCCCGAGATTTAAGAAAGAAAACTAGGAACTAAAGAGATCTCGGAACTCAGTCCTAATGTAATCTTCTCGCTCCCAAGTAGCTTCTTCTTCGGTATGGTTGCTCCATTGAATCTTGAGAAATTTGATACTCCTGGTCCTGGTGGTTCTGTAAGCTTTTTCCAAGATACGTATGGGCACTTCACGATATGTCAGATCCTTGTTGATATCAACAGCTCGGTGATCGATGTTCTTGAAAACTTCGGTCTTCTCCGACACTTCTAGGCATGTGCGAAGTAACGAGATATGGAACACGTTGTGGATGGCTGACATCTCTTCTGGTAGTTCCAGTTGATACGATACTTCTCCTCGGCGATTCAAAATCTTGAAGGGTCCGATATATCTGGGGGCTAACTTTCCTTTCAGACAAAAGCGTTGGGTTCCCTTCAATGGCGAAACCTTGAGATATACAAAATCTCCAAGATTGAAAGTCAGGTCTCTCCTTCTCTTGTCAGCATGACTCTTCTGTCTCGATTGGGCGGTCTTGAGGTGTTCACGGACCTTGTGAACTTTCTCTTCAGCTTCTCGGAGAATGTCAGGTCCAAAAATCTGGCTCTCTCCTACTTGCGACCAATTCAAAGGGGTACGGCACTTTCTTCCGTATAGGAACTCAAATGGTGCCATTTGCAAACTGGCTTGATAGCTGTTGTTGTATGAGAATTCTACGAAAGGCAGGCAGTCTTCCCATTTTGATCCATACTCTAACACATAGGCTCTCAACATATCTTCTAGGATTTGGTTGACTCTTTCGGTTTGTCCATCAGTTTGCGGGTGATAAGCAGTGCTGAAGTTCAACTTGGTTCCCAATCCTTCTTGGACTTTCTGTCAAAATCTCGAGGTAAATTGGGTTCCTCGATCGGATACTATGGTCTTGGGAGTTCCATGCAGACTAACAATTCTAGCAATGTACAACTCTGCTAGCTTCGAGCTCTGATAGGTGGTCTTGATAGGTATAAAGTGAGCTACGTTGGACAGTCTATCAACGATGACCCAGATTGAGTCATTTCCCCTACTATAAGTAGGCAAACCGGTGATAAAGTCCATTCCGACAGAATCCCATTTCCATTTCGGAATCTGTAATGGTTGCAACAGTCATGCGGGTCTCTGATGCTCTGCTTTGACTCTTTGACAGATGTCACACTTGGCGATGTAGCTCCTGATTTCTCTCTTCATTTTGTGCCACCAAAATTGCTCTTTCAAATCTTGATACATCTTTGTTCCTCCGAGGTGGATAGAATAAAGAGTATCATGAGCTTCCTGCATGATAACTTGCTTCAGCTCCAAATCTGCTGGCACACAGATACATCCTTTGTACCACATAACTCCTTCTTCATCTTCGGTGAATCCAAGTACCTTTCCTGTACCAGTACGACGTTTCATTTCGTCGATACTTTCATTTCCCTTCTGGGATTCCTTGATTTGGCTAATCAAAGTGGGTTGAAGTTCAATGCTAGCTAAAAATCCTTTGCTAACTAGCTCAGTTCTGAACTGCTCCAAATCCTCATACAAACTTGGTTACTTCTCCTTGATCATGGTGTTTAGCCTACATGGCCATCTGCTAAGAGCATCCGCTACCACACTGGCTTTGCCGGGGTGATAGTGAATGTCAAGGTCATAATCCTTGATTAACTCTATCCATCTCCTTTGCCTCATATTCAGCTCCTTCTGAGTGAAAATATACTTCAAGCTCTTGTGATCTGAGTAAATCTCACAGCGATTACCCATCAGATAATGACGCAATGTCTTCAATTCCAACACTACGGCTGCTAATTCAAGATCATGGGTCGGATAGTTCTGCTCATGCTGCTTTAGTTGTCGAGACAGATAAGCGATGACTTTGCCTTCTTGCATCAATACACATCCGAGACCAATCTTGGATGCATCACAATATACATCAAACGGCTTCTTGATATCTGACATGATCAATATTGGGGCTGAAATCAATCTCTTCTTTAGTTCTTGGAAACTGGCTTCACATTTGCCGGTCTATTCAAACTTCTTGTCCTTCTTCAACAATTGGTTCATGGGTCTGGCGATGCTCGAGAATCCTTCTACGAACTTGTGGTAATATCCCGCTAATCCGAGAAATGCACGGACTTGGGTTTGAGTGGTTGGGGCTTCCCATTCTTCGACATCTTTAATTTTGGCGGGATCAACAAAGACTCCTCTGGCAAACACAATATGTCCTAGGAATCCTACTTCTTTCAGCCAAATCTCACATTTCCTGAACTTGGCATATAACCGATGCTGTCTCAGGGTTTCCAGGGTGATTCTCAGATGTTGCTCATGCTCTTCTTCTAACTTGGAGTAGATAAGGATATCGTCGATAAACACAACGACAAACTTATCTAGGAAATTCATAAAGATCTTATTCATGAGATTCATGAAATAAGCAGGGGCATTGGTTAGTCCAAAAGACATAATCGTATACTCGTATAAACCATAACGAGTAGTAAAGGCGGTCTTCGGAATATCCGTTGCACGAATCTTAAGTTGGTGATAACCAGTCCTAAGATCAATCTTTCAGAACACTTGGGCCCCAGTCAACTGATCAAATAGATCCTCTATCTTTGGCAAAGGGTACTTGTTTTTGATGGTGACGTCATTCAGCTTTCTGTAATCTGTGCACAAACGGTTGCCTCCATCTTTCTTGTCGACGAATAACACTGGTGATCTCCATGGCGATGCGCTTGGTTGAATCAAGCCTGTTGCTAACATAGCATCCAACTGCTTCTTCAATTCCACTAACTCTGAGGGGTTCATTCTATAGGGTCTCTCGGCTATGGGTCCGGTTCCGGGGATTAGTTTGATAATGAACTCAATATCCCTATCTGGGGGGCATACCGGGCAATTCGTCTAGGAATACGTCGGGGTATTCACAGACTACTCTGACTTGGTCTATGGTTGGTAGGGCTAGACTCTTGTTGCACTTGAATTGACGAGGTAAAGTTTCAGATATATGCTCTACTGTGACTCTAGAGCTACTGGTCATGGTGATGGCTTCCTTACATAGTCTATCAGTCCTTTATGCTTTGACATCCAATCCATACCTAGTACTACTTCCAATCATTTTGTTCCAAGTACTATTAGATTAGCATAAAAATCTATCCCATGTATTCTGATAGTCACAACTTTGCAAATTTTTCTAGATTTTGTAGTTGAACCGGGGATTTGAACTATCATGACATGCTTCAAGTTGGTTGGGTGGATCTTACTAGTGCATGCAAATTCTTCGGTGAAAAATGAGTGTGATGCTCCAGAATCAAACAACACTCTTGCTAAAACTGAGTTGACAGAAAACATACCCATCACTACTTCTAGCGCTTCTTGGGTTTCTTCGACGTTCATGTGGAAGAGACGGCCGTTGCGGTTGTGAGGGTTCCCGGGCGCGAATCTTCTTCCTGGTTGAACACGACGCTGCTGTTGAGCTGGGGCATTCACATTGGCAGTGGCGGCAGTCTTCTTAGGGCACTCATTGGAATAGTGACCCTTTACTCCATACTCGAAACAAGGTATCTGGGACTTGTCTTTAGCTGCGACGGGCACAACATTGCTTCCAGTTCTGGGTGCAGTGTTCTTGTTGTTGTTGTTGCTCTTGGGAGGTGCACAGTTGAAATTGCTGGTGTTGCCGGGGTTGTTGTTGTTTCCTCCGGTCTTCACATTGCCTCCGCTACGGTTGGGGTAGCTTGGACGAGACATTGGGGGTCGGTTGTTTCTTGGTGCATACTCTGCAGACGGGTTGGGATGGTACTTCTAGTGACTGTTGGATCCAGCTTGGTGCATCATACGACGTTTTCGGTTGTCGTTTGCCTGGTTAATCTTTCCTTCCATCTGAGTGGCAGAGTCAACTAGCTCTTCGAGATCTTCGAAACGGATGTTGACGAGGACAGTTTGCATCTCATCATGCAGTCCGTTCAGGAATCTCACCTTCTTTTGGCCTCCGTGTTGATCTCATCAGGTGCATACCTTGCTAAGGACAGGAATCTATCACGATACTCCACTATAGTCATTCTGCCTTGCTTTAACTCTCTGAATTCATCCCTCATTCGGGTGACTAGGCCCTGCGGCACGTGGGTACGGCTGAACATGATTTTGAAGGCTTCCCATGTCATCACTTGACCATGGTTCATCAGGCGGATGCTGTTCCACCAGGCTCTTGCATCTCCTACCAAGTAGTGGGTGGCAAAGAGAACTTTCTTGTTGTCAACAACTCTGGCTACTTCCAAATTGTTCTCCATTGTGTGCAACCAGTCATCAGCATCTAATGGGTTCTCCGAAGTGCTAAAGATTGGGGGATTGGTATTTTGGAAATTTTTCAGCTTGGATCCCTGATGATCCTGATTTCCGTGCCCTTGGTTGTTTTGGGCCGTCTGGGCGATCTACTGCAATGTTGCTAAGTTGGCCTGGTGCTCTGCCCTGCTTGCTTCACGGTCTACAACTAGCATTTGCATAATCTGCAGCATTGGGTCTTGCGATGAGCTGCTCCCTCCTTGGTTTCCACGAGTCATCTGAAGATTGAGGTAGATAAAGGGGTAAGAGGGAAAGTTCTAAGGTTCATGGTTTTGGTTTCAAAGCTAAAACTTTGAGTTTGACTCAGGTTTTGCAACTAACTTCTTTTCATTCCTTCAAACAAGCACATGATACAAACACACAGACACCACAACAACAAGGGAAAACAGATGGTTTTAAGAACCATTCTGTAAGCTATGATACAATGGGACCGGTACATCTCATGCTACGACAGTGCTCTAGTGCATCTACTCATCATCGATGAAGTCGGAGTCGTCATCGTCGGTGTAGAAGTCCACAGCATCCTCCTCCAGAAAGTCATCATCATTGCTGAGGTAAGAATCCATATCTCCCTGTCTTCACCTTCCTCTTCTTCCTCCTTTGCTGCAAGTTGAGCTTCTTGCTCCTTGATGGTCTTCTCGAGGTCGGCCACCTTCTTGCGAAGACGTACGATGATGCGATCCTTCTTTTCACGCTGGCACCGAAGAGACTGATGGTCCTTGCCAAGCAGTGATAAAGTCTGGGCCTTCTGGGCGGCAATGGCAAGGTTGTGGTTGGCAAACTCCCTAGCATTGTCCAATTCCTTCTGGCGGTCGTACTGCAGGAAGTCAAGGTTCTCCACTTGACGCTTCAACTCCGGGTGACTTGGCATCTCCATTGGCATTCCCATGAAGTCACGCCTTGCATAGTAAACAAAGCGGGTTCCTTGGATTTGGTTGACACTCAGGGCACACAGACGTGCGAGAGCTTCATGCATTTCCCTGTCTAATCCATCTAGCCAGTTGTTCTCTCTTACGGAGAATTGGATTATCCCCGACGTTGGTGCTTCTATACTTCCTCGAAGATCAGCGGTGACTAGCCATTATAAATCTCCTCCTGGGGGGTCCAGGAAGTTGAGCTCCAAGAAAATCCGGATATGGGCGTCCCAAGAACTCCGGATGTGAACACCCAGATTTTTAATCCCAGATGCCTGTTATGTCATACATCGCAATCCCAGGATTACCATTTTTGCGAGACATAACAGATTGGATATCACAGTACATCATCCATTACAAACCATAATAAGGTCTTACACTAAGAAAGGATCTCATGGTCTAGTCTTAATACAACAAGCAGCGGAATAACTAGTAAGCGTAGCGATGGGGTCCATATTCAGGGGCACAGGCAATGCTGACGATGGAAGATAGTCCTAGTTATCGTAGCCGCCCTACTGTCCGTCATCTTGGTAGTATCCTTCATAGTCTGGCCATAGGAATAGCCAGGGACAAAAGCCATGAGTACTCTTTAAGTACTCGCAAACTATCACTAACAAATAAGGTAGTTCTAGTGGGATTACTAACTCTAAGTTTACTTGTAAAGTTAAGTTTGAAACCTAAGCTGAGTTCAGAAACAAAGAAAGATAAAATAAAGTTCTAGAATCACTTAAGTTGGGAAGCTAGTGTCATAGTCAAAACCCTGTTGTGGTCAAGTCAAGAATCATCATTCATATCATAAGTCATTTTGAAAACATCTGACAACAGAACAGTATGGCTACTCCAACTGTCCATAACCGTGGATGCGGCCATTCGAATAGTTTGACACTCTACAGAGGTGGTACACTTTCACCACATGATTCGATACATCTGTCAGGGATAACCCTAAATCATCATACTTAGTATGCAGATAATCAAACATAACCTTTCCTTTACACACCCTAGTATAAGCACCTCTCCTATGAGTATGGCCTCCCAACCATGACCATCTGTCATCTTGGGCACTACATAGGTGGACAACATTGAGAGGTAGCCTCATGTCGAACCTCTCCTACGAGGGAACTAATACTAATGCATATAAACTTCCGGCTAAGCCTTACCCTATTCAGGTATTGTGGTTGTACGGTAAAATTGAAATGGTATCGCATCCGAACCCAACCATCAGTTTTGTAAGAGGGCTAAGGCTCATGCCTCAACATTTTCATCATCATAAACCATTTGTGTTTCTCAACACATGTCAAAACATATAATAGAATGACTCATCATTCCAAGGTTTTCACAATTCATTTTCACCAAGTATTCCCATCTAAAGTGAATCAAGTTTTGGTTTAGCTCTAAGCTACTATGTTAAGAGTGTTCACTAATAAGGGAGGCTAAGATCAATCTCAGGCCATGGAATGACATCTAAGGTTATCTAGATAGGTCAAGTTTTATACTTTTTATGCTACCTTCAAACCAGTAAGGGACTTTAATAAAGTAAAGAAGGTAAAGCTTGTAGGTAAAACTTGGGGTAGGTAATAGTCAAAGTGGTATAACCCAAAGCATGCCTAATGCATCTTGTTTAGGTTATCTAACTTCCAAGGGTTAGATTGACTTGTTAATGATGGCTTGCTAGTATAATACTTGCAAGTGTTAGCTTGCCAATGATAGCTTGCCTTGGGTACTATGGTGGTTGAAGTTTTCTTCCTCCTCCTCTTGGTAGAACTCCTCCTCCTCGAAAGATTGGTCGGTACTATCGTCTATAAATACATACAGAGTACACAATCACCAAACAATACTTAACTAGTCTACTTAGCACACTAAGGCACACATTTGATGATCTATTATCATCACAAGCATCACACGGTTTAATTCACTAGCTTCATTCTTTTTATTTGAGAAAAGTAATTTCTATTCATTGAAATTAACTAAGATTTAATATTCTCCAATTAAAATATGGGATCATATGGACACATGTCATCACCATATATTCTAACATATGGGAATGTGATTTAAAGGTTGGATGTCATTTTATTAAGTTCAAGTTTTATATTTAATGATTTAAAGTGACTAGAAATGCTTATATTGCATTATTTTGGTACTAGTCCAAAGTCACTACATGTGACCCTCAATATTATTACATATTCAGATAGGTATGGTTAAATGTGATTTTTGAGAGTTGGAATCAACTGAAAAGCTAAAATGGTTGATTTTAGAAAAATGTTTGAATGTGCAAATGCTTCTGTCTTGTTATTTTTACCAGGAGAGGTCTCTAACTCTAAATAAATTAAATCTAACGGGTTTGGATAGATCTTTTCAGATGCTTTCCAAAAAAAATTGGAATCACTCAATTTGGACTTGCACAACTCTCTGAATTAATTTTTGAACTAAGGGACAAAATTAAATTTAAACTTAAATAGAAAAACACTTATTTGAATTGGTGGGCTAGAGCGGGAAAGCAAATGGGCCGGCCCAGTGACGCTCAGCGGCGTAGAGGGCGGCTGACAGGTTGGTCCCGCTTGTTAGCGAGACTTTAAACCTGAAACGGTATTAAGCGATCTGGGCCACACGATTAGAACGTGGATCAACGACTCACAGTCGTCGTCGATGACGGACTTGTCGCCGGCGAGTCCGAACCCTAGACAGACGGTGGGGTCTATTGGGGACGTACGAGGGCTCCAGCTAGTGCGGCGAGGCGGGCGGGCGATCGAACTGGACGACGACGGCGGACTCAGGCGAGGTAGCGGTAGGGGCTGAGGTGGACAGAATCGACGGCAGCGTCTCCTCCTCTGGAGCGTCCTCTTCCGGTGCAATTCCGGCAAATGGCGGCTCGAGCGGCTCCGGCGATAGGTGGGGAAGGACTGGGAGTGAGAGGGGAGTCGAATGGTGTGGCAATTGAGGCTGGGGAAGGCCTCCTTATATAGGCTCGAGGAGGGGACCGAGGGGGCGACGACGAGCTCATCGGTGAAGATGATACAGGGTGCTATATGTCGTTGTATTGGGAACGGAAGTACCTGAAGAGGTTAGATAGAGGTGTGGGGACTAGCAGGGAAGCTATCGACGACGTCCGCAAGTGGGATTGGATACAAGCAAGCGTAGCTGGACGCAGGAAGTACCCAGGTTCGGAGCCCTCGTGGTGAGGTAAAGCTCCTACTCCTACCGGATATGACTATGTGGGATATACGAGCTATAAGTGCTCCTCGAGCTATAGTCTCTAGCTACTGTCTTAAATGCACTGAGACCAACCCTTTCTACTGAGGCGTTGCCTCTCCTTATATAGGCAGAGAGGCAACGGTCTCACTGATCAATCCAACTAGCAGGCCCCATAGGTGGGTCCCAGCCAGCTGGTCATCTATAGTAACCGGTATGGTATGTCACATCGGAGTACGAGCGGTATGGTTGTCGTAGAAAAAGTGGACGTCGTGCGAGCCTGTCGTCAGCACCGGGCCACTGTTCCTGCGTCAGCCCGCAAAGTCTTCGGTATGGCCGAGTGGTTGCCAGTCTTGTCGTCGTACATGGCGTACCGTGCACTGATACGCATGTCGTTCTATCTCACTGTTCGGTTCCGGCTACGTCGCTGTAGCCGGCTACTTCTTGCTGATCCGGCTATCATGCGATAGCCGGCCCATCTTGCCTTGTCCGACTGCATCTGGTCAGCCGGACGCGGTCTGACTGCTTTGTTTCTTGTCTGGTTGGGGTACCTGGGGATCATCCCCCTGACACTAGCCCCCGAGCGCGTGTGGATTCCGCCCTTAGGCGAAATGTGCGCGCGCTCCCTCCTGATTTTGAATTTATGTCCGGCTATGCTTGGTGGTTGCGCTACCCATGACGTCAGCGCTGACACCGGCCACGTGCGCACGCGCCATCATTGCACTATGATGGGCAGCGTAACGTCCCGTCGCACGTTGCCTCGGGAAGCCGCTCTCCGGCACTTCGGTTCCTGCTCCGGGATCTTCTGCGCATCCTGCTTCGGCACACGGGATGTAGGCGACGGTTGGGGTGAGGGTCATCCGGATGCGCGCCACGTGGCTCTGATGACGGATGCACTTCCGGCCCTTTAAAGGGACGCCGCGGGGGAGGCAGTTCCCTTCCTTCGCTCTCCCGCTGCAGTTTCCTTCCCCAGTGCTCCTGCCTTTGCGCCCTTGCCTTCTATGCTCCCTCCTTCCTTCGCTTTAGCCCGCTACGCTGCCCGCTCGTCGTCGTCGTCGTTACGTGCCACTGCCACTCTTCTGTCGCTGCTCCCCCCTATCAGCCGGAGATGGCCGCCGACCATGGGGATTGGTGCAGCTCCTCCGTGACAGAAGACCAGATCGAGAAGTATCGCGCCACCCGCATTCTCCCGTCATCGTCGGAGGTGGCGGTGCGGTTGGCGCCAGCGGGGAAGGTCTCGTCACACCCAGCGGAGGGGGAGTGCGTCATCTTCCTCTCGCACATGTCACGCGGGTTCGCGCTGCCGGTGCACCCTTTCTTCCTCACCTTCCTCGCGTTCTTCGACCTCCGCCTCCACCACCTCGGCGCCAACGCGATTGGCACGCTGGCGCACTTCGTGGCATTTTGCAAGAGCTACCTGTTGGAGATATGCCCAAGAGGCAATAATAAAAGTGGTTATTATTATATCTTTGTGTTTATGATGAATGTTTACATCCCATGCTATAATTTTATTATAAGGAAACACTAATACATGTGTGTTTTGTAAACATAAAAGAGTCCCTAGTAAGCCTCTTGTTGAACTAGCTTGTTGATTAGTTGATGATCATGGTTTCCTGATCATGGACATTGGATGTGATTAATAACAAGGTTATATCATTAGGAGAATGATGTGATGGACACACACCCATAGTAAGCGTAGCATAAGATCAAGTCATTAAGTTCGTATTGCTATAAGCTTTCAAATGCATAGTAACCTAATCCTTTGACCATGAGGTTATGTTAATCACTATCACCAGATGGATACTTTGATGACATCAAACACCGCTTCGTAACTGGGTGGTTATAAAGGTGTTATTGGGTCTTCTGAAAGTATGTGTTAAAGCGCATGGACCAAGATTGGGATTTGTCCATCCATATGACGGATAGATATGCTCTGGGCCCTCTCGGTGGAATGTCATCTAGTTAGCTTGCAAGCATGTGACTGGGTCACAAGGGATGACATAACATGGAACGAGTAAAGAGTACTTATCACTAACGAGGTAGAGCTAGGTATGGAGATACCGACGATCAAACCTCGGATAAGTATAGTATCGCGTGACAAAGGGAATTGGTTTCGTATGTTAATGGTTCTATCGATCACGAAGTCATCGTTGAGTATGTGGGAACCGTTATGGATCTCCAGATCCCGCTGATGGTTATTGATCGGAGAGGTGTCTCCATCATGTCTGCATATTCACGAACCATAGGGTGACACACTTAAGGTTCGAAGTTGTTTTAAGTAGATATGGAATGTGCGTTGGAGACCGAATGTTGTTCGGAGTCTCGGATTGGATCCGGGACATCACGAGGAGATCCGAAATTGTCCGGAGAATAATATTCATATATTGGGGATCATTTTCTAAGTTAGGAAATGTTCCGGAGTATTTGTATGAGGATTCTAGAAGGTTTCGGAATGTTCCGGAAGGTTCTGGAAGATTTCTTGGAGTTTGCTTGAAAACCAAGAATGGATCAAGGAATCCTTGTGGGGCAAGACAAGGAGTCGTGGGGGAGGAGGACTCCTCCCCCCTCCCAATCCGCCGGCCAAGGAGGGAGGGGAGTCCTACTAGGACTCCCCCTCCCATGGAGCCTCCCTCCTTTAAATAGAGGGGTGGAGGTGCCACCCCCTAGCCCCTCCACTCTTGCCCTAGCCGCCTCTCTCCTCCTCCTTTCTTCTGCTCAGGCTTAGGCGAAGCCCTGCAGAATTCTCTACTCCACCACCACCACCACGCCGTCGTGCTGCTGGGATTCCGTGGAGAAGATCTACTACCTCCGCTGCTCGCTGGAACGGGGAGAGGAAGGTCTACTTCGACTCCGCACGTGTGACCGACTGCGGAAGCGCTGCCGGAACGTGGCGCCGGAAGGATCGTCCACTCGATCTTGAGATCGGCAAGTGATCGACTATATCAACCACGAGATGCAATCTCGTAACGCTTTCGGATCTACAAGGGTTAGTACAGATCTATCTCGTTGCACATGTCTAATAGATTAGATCTTGGCTTTTATCTAGATTAGATCTGGGTTTTGTTCGTTCTTGCGGTAGAAATTTTTTGTTTTCCCTGCTATGAACCCATCAGTGGTATCAGAGCCGTTTCTATGCGTAGATTTGTTGCACGAGTAGAACACAATGGTTTTGTGGGCGTTGGTGCTCGTGCCGTCTTTTGCTGTGTGTACTTTGCATCTTGCGGTATGGTGGGATGAAGCGGCTCGGGCTAACCTTACATGTCATCGCACATGAGACTTGCTCCACGCTTGACATGTAACTTGCTTTGCACAAGTGGCTTTGCGGGTGTCTATGTCTCCCACCATAGTATAGATCCAATCTACACTTTGCACTTGATATCACTTGTATCAACGTTGTGGTTCAGTTTCGTAGGTAAGATCCGTTCTTATTCAAAAGCCCCAATCCACGTAAAACATGCAAAGAAAATTAGAGGCGTCTAACTTGTTTTTGCAGG
Organism: Avena eriantha; assembly: GCA_910589775.1. Classification (NCBI taxonomy): domain Eukaryota; kingdom Viridiplantae; phylum Streptophyta; class Magnoliopsida; order Poales; family Poaceae; genus Avena; species Avena eriantha. The sequence goes on from OU342744.1 coordinate 332,985,767, forward strand.
GGTTTTGTGATGTGATATGGCCATCATGTGATTATGATTATATTTGATGTATGCAATGATCTTTGTTGTAATATGGCAACCGGCAGGAGCCTAATGGTTGTCTTTAATTCTGTTAAGACCTGCGTGTCTATTCATCTTGTAATAGCTTTATTCCAAGTAGTTGTAATAGTTTCTAGTGATGATGGACAACCATGAAGCGGCGCCATTGACCTTGACGCAAGGCTGGTGATGATGGAGATCATGTCCGTGCTTTGGAGATGGAGATCAAAGGCATAAGAAGAAAGGGCCATATTATATCACACTAATTATGAATTGCCTGTGATGTTAATCCTTTATGCATCTCGTATTGCTTAGATCGCGACGGTAGCATTATAAGATGATCCCTCTCACTAAATATCAAGTAATAAAGTGTTCACCCTTAGTTGGCACCGTTGCTAAGACTCATCGTTTCGAAGCATCTCGTGATGATCGGATGTGATAGATTCTACGTGTGCATACAACGGGTGCAAGCCAGATTTGCACATGCGGAAACTAAGGTTAATCTTGACGAGCCTAGCATGTACAGACATGGTCTCAGAACACGGAATACCGAAAGGTAGAGCATGATTCATATAAATGATATGATGAACATGAAGATTGTTCGCCGATGAAACTACATCTTCTCTCGTGAAGATCAGACTTGGTGTAGTGGATTTGGTTCATGTAATCACTAAGACAACGTAAGGGATGTTGTTTTGAGTGGGAGTTCACCTAGTTAGTTTAAGAATTAAATTTCAACTCAATTTGTCATAAACTTAGTCTAAACTACTTGTAAATTGTTGTAGATTATGGCGACCCCCTCCATCAATTTCAATGCGTTCCTAGAGAAAGAAAAGCTTAAGAACAATGGAAGCAACTTCACGGACTGGTTCCGTGGACTGAAGATTGTCCTTAGGGCTGGTCAGTTGACCTATGTGCTCGAAGCACCGCTGGGTGACCCACCTGGAGAAGATTCCACCGATGACGTAAAGAATGTTTACGCCACTCGGAAAAATCACTACTCCACAGTTCAGTGTGCCATCCTGTACGGATTAGAAGCGGAGCTTCAGAAGCGCTTTGAGCACCACGACCCGTTCGAGATCATTAAGGAGCTCAAGCTGATTTTTGAGACTCGCGCGGCCGTGGAGAGCTATGAGGCCTCCGAAAAGTTCTTAACTGTAAGATGGAAGAGGGTAGCTCCGTTAGAGAGCACGTGCTCACCATGTCTGGGCACGCAAACAAGCTCCAAGAGTTGGGGATAATGATTCCTAATGAGTTAGGGATTCACCGTGTCCTCCAATCACTGCCACCAAGTTATAAGAACTTTGTGATGAACTACAATATGCACTGCATGAACAAGACGTTGCCTGAACTATCGTCCATGCTGAAAACTGCTGAAGTGGAGATCAAGAAGGAGCACCAAGTGTTGATGGTCAATAAGACCACCAATTTCAAGAAACAGGGCAAGCCTAAGAAAAAGGGCAACTTCAAGAAGGACGGCAAGAAAGCTGCCGCACCTGCTAAGAAGCCCAAGGCTGGTCCTAAACCTGAAACTGAATGCTTCTACTGCAAGTTGTTGTAGATAGAGGGATGAGCCTGTCGAATAACAAGAATCAGTCTGGTCACTGGAAGCGTAACTGCCCCAAGTACCTGGCGGATCTGAAGAACGGCAACATCAAGAAGAAAGGTATATTTGATATACATGTTATTGATGTGTATCTTACTAGTAATCGTAGTAGTGCCTATGTATTTGATACTGGTTCGGTTGCTCATATTTGTAACTCGAAACAGGAGCTGTGGAATAAACAAAGACTGGCGAGAGATGAGGTGACGATGCGCGTTGGAAATGGCTCCAAGGTTGATGTGATCGCCGTCGGCACGCTCCCTCTACATCTACCATCGAGATTAGTTTTAAAGTTGAATAATTGTTATTTGGTGCCTGCGTTAAGCATGAACATTATATCTGAATCTTGTTTATTGCGAGACGGTTACTCTTTTAAGTCTGAGAATAAAGGTTGTTCGATTTATATGAGTAATATCTTTTATGTAATGCACTTGAGATGAATGGTTTATTCTTACTGAATCTCGATAGTAGTGATACACATGTTCACAAAATAGATGCTAAACGAACAAAATTAAATGATAGTTCTACATACATGTGGCACTGTCGTCTTGGTCACATTGGAGTGAAGTGTATGAAGAAACTCTATTCTGATGGACTTCTTGAATCACTTGATTTTGAATCACTTGAAAGATGCAAAGCATGTCTAATGGGAAAAATGACTAAGACTCCATTCTCTGGTACAATGGAGCGAGCTACAGACTTATTGGAAATAATACATACCGATGTGTGTGGTCCAATGAGTGTAGCATCGTGTGGTGGATATCGTTATGTTCTCACTTTCACGGATGACTTAAGTAGATATGGGTATGTCTACTTTATGAAACATAAGTCCGAAACTTTCGAGAAGTTTAAGGAATTTCAAAGTGAAGTGGAAAATCATCATAACAAGAAGATTAAGTTTATGCGTCTGACCGCGGAGGTGAATATCTAAGTTATGAGTTTGGCATGCATTTAAAGAAATATGGAATACTTTCGCAGTTGACACCGCCGGGAACACCACAACGTAATGGTGTGTCCGAACGTCGTAATCGAACTCTCTTAGATATGGTTCGGTCTATGATGTCTCTTACAGATTTACCGCTATCTTTTTGGGGCTATGCATTAGAGACAGCCGCATTCACTTTAAATAGGGCACCATCTAAATCCGTTGAAACGACACCGTACGAATTGTGGTTTGGAAAGAAACCTAAGTTGTCGTTCCTTAAAGTTTGGGGTTGCGAAGCGTATGTAAAGAAGTTACAACCAGATAAGCTTGAACCCAAAGCGGAGAAATGCGTCTTCATAGGATACCCTAAAGAAACAATTGGGTATATCTTCTATCATAGATCCGAAGGCAAAGTTTTCGTTGCCAAGAATGGATCCTTTCTTGAGAAGGAGTTTCTCTCGAAGGAAGTGACTGGAAGGAAAGTAGAACTCGATGAGGTTACTGAACCTTCTCTCGGATTTGAGAGTAGCGCAGCACCGGAAGATGTTTTTGTGCCGCCTGCACCAATTGGAGAGGAAGCTAATGATGGTGATCATGAAACTTCGAACGAAGTTGTTGCTAAACCTCGCAGGTCAACGAGGGTTCATACCACTCCTGATTGGTATGACGTTACCTTGAACGTCATGTTGGTGGACAACACTGATGACCCTGGGACGTATGAAGAAGCTATGGTGAGCCTAGATTTCGACAAATGGCTAGAAGCCATGAAATCCGAAATGGGATCCATGTACGAAAACCAAGTATGGACTTTGGTGGACTTACCGGAGGGCCGTAAGGCTGTCGAGAACAAATGGATTTTCAAGAGAAAACAGATGCTGATGGTAATGTTACCGTCTATAAAGCTCGATTTGTCACAAAAGGGTTCCGACAAATTCAAGGAGTTGACTACGATGAGACATTCTCACCAGTAGCGAAGCTAAAGTCTGTGAGGATTTTGTTAGCAATTGCTGCGTATTTCGATTCTGAGATTTGGTAGATGGATGTCAAAATGGCGTTCCTTAATGGAGACATTGAGGAAGAGTTGTATATGCTACAACCCAAGGGTTTGGTTGATCCTAAAGATGCTGACAAGGTATGCAAACTTCAGTGCTCCATTTATGGACTGAAGCAAGCATCCCGGAGTTGGAATCAACGTTTTGATAAAGTAATCAAAAACTTTGGATTTATACAAACTTATGGAGAAGCTTGTATTTACATGAAAGTGAGTGGGAGCTCTGTAGCATTCCTAGTACTATATGTAGATGACATATTGTTGATTGGGAATGATATAGAACTTCTTAATAGTGTCAAAGCCTATGTGAATAATAGTTTTTCAATGAAGGATCTTGGCGAAGCGGCATATATTCTAGGCCTCAAGATTTATAGAGATAGATCAAGACGCCTAATAGCGCTTTCACAAAGTACATACTTGGACAAAGTTCTAAAGAAGTTTAGAATGGAAGAGAGCAAGAAAGGGTTCGTGCCCATGTTGTCAGGTAAGACCTTGAGTAAGACTCAAAGTCCAGCTACGGCAGAAGATAGAGAGAAGATGAATAATATTCCCTATGCCTCGACCATAGATTCTATCATGTATGCCATGCTGTGTACAAGACCGGATATAGCACATGCTGTTAGTTTGACTAGCAGATATCAAAGTGATCCTGGAATGGAGCACTGGACAGCGGTCAAGAATATCCTAAAGTACCTAAATAGGACTAAGGATATGGTTCTTTCTTATGGAGGTGATGAACAGCTTGTTGTAAACGGTTACACTGATGCTAGTTGGAACACCAATCCAGATGACTCGAAGTCACAGTCTGGATACGTATTTATTTTGAATGGTGCTGCAGTAAGCTGGAGGAGTGCCAAGCAAAGCGTTGTGGCGAAATCTTCAACTGAATCGGAATACATATCTGCTTCGGAGGCTGCACAAGAAGCCATATGGATGAAGGAGTTCATTACTAAACTTGGCGTGAGACCCTATGGCCATCTACTGTGACAACACAGGTGCCATAGCTAATGCACAGGAGCCAAGGTCACATAGCAACCTGAAGCACATCAAGCTACGTTTCCATGCTATTCGCGAGTATGTCTGAGATGGTGACATAAAGATTTTCAAAGTACACACTGATCTGAATGTGCCAGATCCGTTGACTAAACTTCTCCCAAGAGTAAAGCATGACCAACACCAGAACTCCATGGGTGTTAGGTATAATACCATGTAATCTAGATTCTTGACTCTAGTGCAAGTGGGAGATTGTTGGAGATATTCCCAAGAGGCAATAATAAAAGTGGTTATTATTATATCTTTGTGTTTATGATGAATGTTTATATCCCATGCTATAATTGTATTATAAGGAAACACTAATACATGTGTGTTTTGTAAACATAAAAGAGTCCCTAGTAAGCCTCTTGTTGAACTAGCTTGTTGATTAATTGATGATCATGGTTTCCAGATCATGGACATTGGATGTGATTAATAACAAGGTTATATCATTAGGAGAATGATGTGATGGACACACACCCATAGTAAGCGTAGCATAAGATCAAGTCATTCAGTTCGTATTGCTATAAGCTTTCAAATGCATAGTAACCTAATCCTTGGACCATGAGGTTATGTTAATCACCATCACCGGATGGATACTTTGATGACCTCAAACACTGCTTCGTAACTGGGTGGTTATAACGGTGTCATTGGGTATTCTGAAAGTATGTGTTGAAGCGCATGGACCAAGATTGGGATTTGTCCATCCATATGATGGATAGATATGCTCTGGGCCCTCTCGGTGGAATGTCATCTAGTTATCTTGCAAGCATGTGACTGGGTCACAAGGGATGACATAACATGGAACGAGTAAAGAGTACTTATCAGTAACGAGGTAGAACTAGGTACGGAGATACCGACGATCAAACCTCGGATAAGTATAGTATCACGTGACAAAGGGAATTGGTTTCGTATGTTAATGGTTCTATCGATCACGAAGTCATTGTTGAGTATGTGGGAACCGTTATGGATCTCCAGATCCTGCTGATGGTTATTGGTCGGAAAGGTGTCTCCATCATGTCTGCATATTCACGAACCGTAGGGTGACACACTTAAGGTTCGAAGTTGTTTTAAGTAGATATGGAATGTGCGTTGGAGACCGAATGTTGTTCGGAGTCTCGGATTGGATCCGGGACATCACGAGGAGATCCGAAATTGTCCGGATAATAAGATTCATATATTGGGGATCATTTTCTAAGTTAGGAAATGTTCCGAAGTATTTGTATGAGGATTCTAGAAGGTTTCGGAATGTTCTGGAAGGTTCTGGAAGATTTCTTGGAGTTTGCTTGAAAACCAAGAAAGGATCAAGGAATCCTTGTGGGGCAAGACACGGAGTCGTGGGGGAGGAGGACTCCTGCCCCCTCCCAATCCGCCGGCCAAGGAGGGAGGGGAGTCCTACTAGGACTCCCCCTCCCATGGCGCCTCCCTCCTTTAAATAGAGGGGTGGAGGCGCCACCCCCTAGCCCCTCCACTCTTGCCCTAGCCGCCTCTCTCCTTCTCCTTTCTTCTGCTCAGGCTTAGGCGAAGCCCTACAGAATTCTCTACTCTACCACCACCACCACGCCGTCGTGCTGCTGGGATTCCGTGGAGAAGATCTACTACCTCCGCTGCTCGCTGGAACGGGGAGAGGAAGGTCTACTTCGACTCCGCACGTGTGACCGACTGCGGAAGTGCTGCCGAAACGCGGCGCCGGAAGGATCGTCCACTCGATCTTGAGATCGGCAAGTGATCGACTACATCAACCACGAGATCCAATCTCGTAACGCTTTCGGATCTACAAGGGTTAGTACAGATCTATCTCATTGCACATGTCTAATAGATTAGATCTTGGCTTTTATCTAGATTAGATCTGGGTTTTGTTCGTTTTTGCGGTAGAATTTTTTGTTTTCCCTGCTACGAACCCATCACTACCTCGGGATCTAGCTGGATCTCGGGCTTTCTGCCGGCTCTTCCGCATCCAGCCACAGGTGCAATTCACGCAGGGGCCGTTAGTCGTCTGCGGCAGCGCCTCCATCTATTCCCGCTCGCAGACCGGCTACCCCAAATTTCTTCTGCACGACACGGTATGACTGTGGCAGCAGTCGTACTTCTACGTGAAGAACCTCACCAATGTCGACCAGATCAACCTTCCGGCCTTCCAGGACGTCGAGTCCAGCCAGCAGAACTGGGACTTAAAGTTCCACGGTGAGAAGGCGGAGTCGGATGAGATGTTGAAGCGCATGCGCTCCCTCGTCCACTGCCGGTTGACTGGCCTGGACGTTACCCTCAGCTGGATGTCCCGGCTGATGATGCAGTTGCAGCAGCGAGCACACAAAATGTGCTATTTCTCCGGCCGCCTGGACCCGACCTGGCTGTCGCGCCGCGATCCCCGCTACCACAACCGGAAGGAGTGGGTGTGGACGATCACCAAGGAGTGGCTGTCGGAGGGCTGGAAGTTCAGCCTGGCGCCCTACAGCCGGGAGAACCGCGCGCCCCGGGTAAGTTCTTCTAGCCGGAGGCCTCTTTTGTACTTCTTCCATTCCTTTCTTGTTTTGTCCGGCTAACTTCTTGTGTTCGGCAGATGTTTCCTTGCATCATTCATGAGGAGGGCGAGGCTCCCCTTGAGAAGTTCACGCCCAACTTGCCCGAGCCGCGCGCTCGGCGGTCCGGCGAGGAATCGGACGGGGACGGGGATGCCTTCCCCAGCCGGAACGACGAGCCAGCTACCGACCCTCACCCGGAGGTTGCCGAGATGGAGGAGGCCGCGCCGACCACCGATCCGGCACCGCGCCCTGCAGTGAACGGCGAAGCCGGTGGGAGCGGCTCCCGTCGGCCTGCCGTGGAGGAGCCGGCTCCCAAGAGGAGCCGGACCAGCACCCTGCCGCCGAGCCGCCTTGGCCAGAAGAAGGGGCCGCCTCCAGTTGTGCCGGGGTACGCCTTTCCTCTTCCTTCATCGTCTTTCTGCCTGTCTTTTTTCCTGCTTTTCTGCATTTGGCTTACGTGCTTTTCTTTCTTCCCTTTCTTCTTCTGTCCTCTTAGCACGTTGGTTTCTTTTGGAGCCGCGAGCCCGGCACGAGCGCTAACCGGGTCGCCGCCCACCGCTCTGACTGTGCCTGCCAGTGCCCCTCCTTCATCCGAGGTGCCGCCTCCACCTCCACGTCGAGCTGAACCAGCTGTCCCAGCCGGATCGGACGGTCCTCAGCCGGAAGCGGAGACTTCCCAGCCGGATGGCTCTTTCGCGGGCGCGCGGGGGGCTACCGGCAAGGAGCACGTAGTTGTCGGCGATGACAACTCCGATGAGGAGCTGGGGAAGGAGTGGAGGACAGCGGTGGTTGCCGCAAAAGACGATGCTTCCTTCATCGCCTCGCTGACGGATGCTTCCTCCGCCGCCTCGCTGACGGATCCCGCCGCCACACTCGAGCTGGCGGTGAAGGAGATCCGGCTGCCGGAGGCCACAGCCGGCGGGAACCGGACCCTGAAGCAGAAGCTTGTTGCTGCCAACGGGACCTCCCAGAGTAAGTTCACCTCATCTGTCTTGCTCTTTTTTTTTACTGATAGCCGGTTTTGCTACAACCATCCTCGTGTGCGATCAGCGCAAGATTGATCGCTTGAAGAAAGCGAACGACCGGCTGAGCAAGTCCAACTCTAATCTACGGCTGCAGAATAAAGATTGGCACGCGAGGGTAGACGGCTTGGAGGCCACCATCAAGGATCGCGACGCCTCGCGCGCCAGCCGGATCGAAGCCTTCAACCTTCTCGAGGCCCAGAACAAGGACCAAGAGAAGGAGATTAAACGGCTGGCGATGAAGGAGAAGGCTCTGGTGGATGAGCTGATGCAGGTTGGCCACACGGCTCAGGGTAAGTTCCCCTTTTCCGCCTTCTTTTTCTTTCCGGATCCAGTAGCCAGATCTGACCCTTTTTTCTGACAGGGTTTTATCCCGGCATAGACCTTCTGGCCTACAACTGGCTATAGGAGAACTGGCCGGGAGCGCAGCCGACGGCTCAGGAACTCGTCGTCCTCCTTGGCGAGGAGGCCGCCAAGCTTCGTTAAGCGGCGCAGGATGTCTTCTCCTTCATGTGGCCGAAGGCTCCGGTTCCGGAGACGATGGCTGCGGTGGACCGGCTACAGGACTTGGGGGCACGAGCCGAAGCGGGGATGGCTCTAGCCCTCATGCTCTCCTGGTATAAGGACGCCCACGTCGAGAAGATGGACGGAGGCTTCCGCGCCAGCGCCGATCTTGCCGCCATCAGCCAAGCCGATCCGGAGCTCCGCGGATCCGCCATCAAGATCGCCGACTACGTGGATCCCGACGAGGTGCTCACCGACTCGGATTCCGTCGGTACTCCTGATGCGGAGGGCCCAATGCTGCCGCCCGCGGACACCGGAACCGGATCGAGCTCCGCACCACCTCCTCCGCCCGAAGCTTCTGCCGGACAAGATCTTCCTCACGACAAGGGTCCTGCCACTTAGTCACTGCCCCGGGATGCCGGGTGTATTTGTCTTCCTTTTAATTGTGCTTGCAACTTGTTTGTCTGTACCGGCTACTTCTGATGCCGGGTAAACTTATGGGAGCTTCGCCTCCTTTATGTTTGTTAATATCAAACTTGCTTGAGTTTCTTTCAACTTGTGTGTTTCAAATTTTCCTTCAATATTTCGCCGATTGACTTCATCCGGCTTGCTTCCTCCGTCTACACACCTTTATCCGGAGGAACTACACCTTCAGTGGGGGCGCGCTAGCGCACCCACTGGGTGTAGCCCCTGAGATTCGAAGTAGTTGGTGTAGCGAGGTGCTTCGAATCTCCCCTATTTTCCCAAATCTTCTTTCTTTATCTGACTAGACTCGTCTTAGTCGGTTGCCTTCACTGGCTGAACACCTTCAGCCAGGGGAACTACCATTCCAGTGGGGGCGCGCGAGCGCACCCACTGGGTGTAGCCCCCGAGATTCGGAGTAGCTGGCGTAGCCAGGTGCTTCGAATCTTTCTTGCTTTCTCTTGCACCTGCGCTTGCCCTCACCTGGGCTCCGAACCGCCGGCTAAACGCCTTTAGCCAGTCAGGAAATACCAGATTCCACTAGGGGCGCGCGAGCGCACCCAGTGGGTGTAGCCCCCGAGATTCGGCGCGCTTGATGAAGGCAAGGACTTCGAATCTTCTCCTTTCCATCCTGAATTCCAACTCGAGGTAGTCGGACAAGAATATACATACACATACGCATATATCCTCACAGGTTAATAGGTTAGTCTGCCAAATTGTAGCCGGAAAATGACTTGTTTTTTCGAAAACTAGCTTGCGCCTCTCTAGACACTTGGTCGCTTTCCCATGTGCTCTGCTACTTTCGCTACGTCCTTGCCGGGCAGCTGGGTTGCGGTCTGCAGCCGAAATCGAAGGGAGCTGACAGTGCATCGCGCACGGTACTAACGGCTTAGTAGCCGGATTGGCTTAAGCTAGTTGCAAGGCCAGGACGCCCGGTCTGTTCGCGTCTCCTCCCTGTTTTTCGTGTGGGATGCCTCAGGCTTTTGCTCTTGCTAGCCGGACAGCCGGATTGCTGTCTGTAGCTGAGACGAAGAGTGGGCCTCTGACATCATCGCACACTACTCAGTCAGTTTGTTGACTTAGCAGGTCAGGCCAGCCGGCGAGCCCCCATGTAGGGGTTGCGAGAGCCGGAAAATCAGAACCGGAAAACAGATGCATACACATTTCTAGCAAGGAGCCCCTGAGAGTCTCGTAGGGGTCCGCATTTTCATTTGTAGGGTTTGCGGGATACATACACTGTCTGGCGACTAGGTGTAAAATGGGTGCAGCAGGGACGCATTCCAGGGACACTCGGTCTCCTCGTCTGACTTGTCCATCTTGTTCTTGCGCGGCTGCTGTCCATCGATGAGGTAGTAGGAGTCGTTAGGCAGTGCCTGGCTGATGATGAAGGGGCCCTCCCAGGGTGGCGATAACTTGTGCATTCCCTTCGTGTCTTGCACCAGCCGGAGAACCAGGTCGCCTTCGTGGAATGCGACTGGGCGGATTTGGCTTGAATGATAGCGACGTAGTCGCTGCTGGTACAGAGCTGACCTGGACGGAGACAGCTCACGGGCCTCCTCCAGGAGATCCACTCCATCCTCCCGCGCCTCCTGGTTGGCCTTTTCGTCGTATAGGAGCTTGCGCGGTGAGTCAAACTCGATGTCCGCAGAGAGGACGGCTTCCGATCTGTAGACCAGGAAGAACAGGGTGTAGCCGGTTGATCTACTCGGCGTGGTGCAGAGGCTCCACAGCACAGCCAGAAGCTCCTCGATCCAACATCCGGGTGACCGCTCCAACGGCTCAATGAGACACGGCTTGATACCGGCTAGCACCAAGCCATTTGCTCTTTCGACTTGCCCATTGGACTGCGGGTGCGCGACAGATGCAAGGTCCCGCCGGATGCTCTTGTTGCTGCAGAAGTGGGCGAAGGCCCCTTTGGCGAAGTTCGTGCCATTGTCGGTGATGATGCTGTTGGGGTAGCTGAAGCGGTTGATGATGTCGGTGAAAAAGGTAACGACTGTCGCCCCGTCCAGCTTCCAGATAGACTTGGCCTCGATCCAATTTGTGAACTTGTCCACCTCCACTAGCAGATGGGTCATACCCGCGCGTGCTCGCTTGAAGGGGCCAACCATGTCGAGGCCCCAAACCGCGAAGGGCTAGGTGATTGGTATGGTCTTGAGTACCGAAGTTGGCATGTGCCTGAGCTGCCCAGAGCGTTGGCACCCATTGCACGCGCGGACCAGCTAATCAGCGTCCTCGAGGGCGGTGGGCCAATAGAAGCCATGGCAAAAAGCCTTGGCGACTATCGCCCTTGACGAAGTGTGATGCCCGCACTCGCCCTGGTGGATGTCCTTGAGTAGCCGGTAGCCCATGTCTATGTCGATGCATCTTTGGAAAATGCCGGATACGCTGCGTTTGTACAGCTCGCCGTTGATGATGGTGTACGTGTGTGCGCAACGCCGGATTTGCCTGGCCTCCACCTCGTCATCCGGAAGTTCTCCATTGGCGATGTAGTTCATGAAGGGCTGTGCCCAGGATGGCACTTCTCGAATGGCGAGGACGCTCCCGCCCTCCAGTTGACGGATGTCGGGGGGTCATCCGGGTGGCATACCCGGGACGGCGGCCCCCGAGGTGCTTGACGAACCGGCAGCCCCTGGGCCTTGCGAGCCGGAGGGCACTGCCTTGCCGGAGTTGGTGCGGGTCTTCTTCTTTGGCGGCTCTGACGGCTCCACTTCTGCCGCCCCATCAGCCGGAGTGCTCCCAGCCCAGATGATGGAGTCTGATTCTAGTGACAGGTTGATGGAGGGCTTGCGTAGGTTCTCCAAGGAAACCCCTGGTGGGATCGCCTGCCTGGTGGATCCGATTCGGGCGAGCGAATCGGCCGCCTCGTTGTTGGCGTGGGGGACGTGATGGAATTCGCATCCGTCGAAGGAGGTGCTGAGCTTCTGTATGTGGAACCGGTAGAGGGCTATGTTTGCATCTCTGGCGTCCCATTCCCCGGACACTTGCTGCACTACCAGATCCGAATCGCCAAACCACGGGATCCGTTTGACACCGATCTCCTTGGATAGTCGGAGTCCGTGCACCAACGCCTCGTATTCGGCTACGTTGTTGGAGGCCTTGAAGTGGATCTGCAGCACGTACTCCAGCCGGTATCCCTTGGGCGAGGTGAGCACGATGCCGGCTCCCAAGCCCCCGAGCATCTTCGACCCGTCGAAGTGCATCTTCTAGTGGTCCGCATCCGGAACTGGTGGGAGATACTGGGTCTCATCCCAGTCGACGAGGAAGTCCGCCAATGCCTGTGACTTAATCGTGAGCCGGGGCTCGTACTGGATGGAGTAGGCGGCTAGCTCGATGGCCCACTTGGCGACTTGGCCGGTGGTGTCCTTGTTGCCGATGATCTCCGAAAGGGGTGCGGTGCACACGACCTTAATCGGATGCTCCTGGAAGTAGTGCTTGAGATTCTTGTATGCCAGGTACACGCAGTAGCACATCTTCTGGTAGTGGGGGTAGTTCTACTTGGAGAGGGAGAGAACCTCGCTGAGGTAGTAGATGGGTCTCTGAACCGGCTGAGCCTTGCCTTCCTCGGGGCGCTCCACCATCAGGACGACGCTGACGACCCAGCTGATGGCTGCTATATAGAGCAACATCAGCTCCTTGCTAGCCAGCATGGCTAGAACCGGTGTTGTGGATAGCATGCGCTTGAGGTCATGAAATGCGGTGTCGGCGTGCGAAGTCCAGGAGAACTTATCCGTCTTCTTCATCAGCTGGTACAGCGGGAGTGCCTTCTCCCCTAACCGGCCGACGAAACGGCTGAGGGAAGCCAAGCATCCAGTGAACTTTTGGACTCCAAGCAGGTTCTTGGGTGGCTGCATCCTCTCGATGGCCGTGATCTTCTCTGGATTTGCCTCGATGCCTCGTTGTGATACGAGGAAACCGAGGAGCTGGCCGGATGGCACTCCGAAGACGCACTTCTCCGGGTTCAGCTTCATCTGGTACTGGAGGAGGTTGCCAAATGTTTCTCCCAGATCCTCGAGGAGGGTGCGCATCTCCTTGGTCTTGATGACCACATCGTCCACGTAAGCATGCACGTTTCGGCCTCTCTGCGAGTGCAAACACTTCTGCATGCAGCGCTAATAGGTAGCGCCTGCATTCTTTAGACCGAAAGGCATGGTTACGTAGCAGAAAGCCCCGTAGTGGGTGATGAATGATGTCTTAATCTGATCAGCCAGGTTTAGCCGGATCTGATTGTATCCGGAATAGCAATCTAGAAAAGACAACAAATCACAGCCGGCCGTGGAGTCGATAACTTGATCGATACGGGGCAAGGTGAAGGGGTCTTTCGGACACGCCTTGTTCAGGCCGGTGTAGTCGATACACATGCGCCAGGTCTTGTTCTTCTTCAGCACCAGGACTAGGTTCGCCAACCAGTCCGGGTGGTACACTTCCATGATGAACCCGGCTGCAAGGAGCCGGGTGATCTCGTCACCAATTATCTTCCTCTTCTCCACCGTGAACCGGCGCAGAGGTTGCTTGACCGGCTTGGCATCCGGCCGCACATGAAGTGAGTTCTCGGCGAACTCCCTCGGCACACCCGACATGTCCTTGGGGGACCATGCAAAGATGTCCAGATTCTCACGGAGGAAGTCTACGAGCGCGCCTTCCTATTTGCTATCCAAGCCGGCACCAATGGTGACGAACTTAGTCGGGTCGGAGGGGTCGAGAAGGATCCTCTTCGTCTCCTTTGCCGGCTAGAAAGCTCCTTCTCGAGCCGGTTTGCTGCTAGCCGGTATGTCCTGCTGGGCCATTGTTGCGACCTCGGATCATTAAGGACCCTAAGTCCCTGTGATTAACATGCTAGTCTCTGGATCAATAGCTAGCACTTCACAGTCGATGAATATCATGTAAAACACAAGTCATTATTACGCGAATAATCCAGAGTATAAATATTACAACTTGCATAGCTTATAGCTAGCTCAAATAAAACAGCGGAAACTAAGTAAAACTTGAGTCCATCAACGCCTCAGGCAAGCTGCATGAAGATCCGCGATCCCTACGCACCTTTCAATCTTCGGATCCTGCACATAAGACGTGCAGCCAACAAGTTGGGTCAATACTTTAAATGTATTGGTAGATTACACCAAGGAAAGAGTAAGACTATCTCTACATGCAAGGCTAAGAGTAGGCTCTGGGGTTCATTTGCGTAAAGCCAAGTTTATCAATGTAATAAGAAAAGAGAAAGGAAGTTTTCCCTACGTTGTAAACTTCGATAAATAGTATAGGGTCGAATGGAACACGTGGATATTACTCACCAAGTGTCCAAATCAACCTAGCACTTGGATATTACACACCAAGTTCCCAAAATCCCACCCAATGGTGATATTACTCACGCCTTGGGGTTTATAAAACGTTAAGTTTAGAAAAAAGAGAGGAAGATCTTTCAGAGGATCCATCCTTCAGATGCTCAAAGATGTTCTGTTTCTGTGAACACGGCTGATCGATCAGATTGCATCACTCTCGAGAGGTTGTGCACTTTCCCCACAATCCATGATCAAGTCCTTTTACAGACAAGACCATGGCGAAGCCTTCCCTTAGTAGCCCCTCTACCAGCTAGATCCAACCGTGCCAAGAACCTCCAAATGTTGGTACCCCGGTGAGGTTTCCCACTAAGTATTAAGCCAAGACAGAGCCCATATGTATTGTGGTTTGACGGGAAGCTTCTCAATTCTGAAACATGGCAGACTTCTTTGATTCCTAGGTGGCCGTCCTCCACCAAAATCCCACTCGTTGTCCCGACAACCATTCCGCCCAGAAGAAAACTTAGTTTTATTTTGAAGGGGTTTTGGAGAAGAAAAGTTCGCTCGAGAGAGCTCTTATACTTAGAAAATTTTGAGTCTTTCGAACCCCCCAACGGTACTTAGTATATATATAGCATAGCAAGCAATACTTAGCAAAAACAGGGGGAACCTATTAGGACAGAAATTCCTAAGTATAAATCTACTCATGGCATACTACAAAACCGCACTTACAAAAATAGTACTAATAAAGCTACTAAAAACCTACACATGCATACTACAAGATTTGAAGAGTAAAACATGCATAGTCAAAACTGGGACATAAACATGAACAAGTGGTGTAACTTGCCTTGATCCGAGTAGCAATCTACACAACTGCACTCCTTAGCGCACTCCGAGCAATCTAATGAAACAAACATGGATCCAATCACAATTTGCACAAAACAAAGTCACGAATTCGAATATGCATGCATGCAACAAGGTAATATGTAAGGATGGATTCGATTTCAACCAAGGGTTTTAACCAGGGTGTTGTTTAGTAGGGGATGTCATTAGAATCGATTCCCCACAGATTTTAGGTATTTTGGGTTAAACCCTAAATAACCAAGCTCAAAACTAGATCTACAACTCCAAGCTACCTCGAGACAGATCTGAACACCCTAAGCATGATATGATAATTTTCTACAGAGGGTATTGTCGAAACAAAGCCAACGCAACAAGAATAAACTAAAAAAGAGTTACGGATAATTTTCTAGAATTAAAATACTCTAATATAAACTTTAAATCATACTGCAAGATTGCTATGACAAAACAGCAATATTAATGTATATCTGTGTTCTACTCTAAAATATGAATCCAACGGTATAATATACGCAATTGTTGGACTAATATTCGAATTACTATGGATTTTACAAGATTAAAGTGATTTCTGCCTATTTAAAAGAAAACCAGAACGACGACCAACCACGCGGCGACAAGTGGCGGCTCGGGATTGGGCCAGCGGGGTGCCCGGGCTGACGAGGCGCGCTGACGAGGCCGGTGCCACGTGGCGCGATGCGGTTCGTCGGTACCGGTTCGGTAGGCCTAACTAATCTGGGTCGTTGGATTGGAATCGGACGGCTGAGGGGGGGTGTCCGGCGGCTTACCGTGGCGGGCGGCGACGAGGTCGACGGCGGACGGCGGCGGCGCGTCGGTGATGGTCGGCGGCGGGCGGCGGAGCTTCCCTGGCGTGACGGACTAGTGGACGGCGTCCGGCTCCTCCTCGTGGTTCCGTTCCCGAGATCGGCGTCGCTTAATCCCTCCTCGAGCAGCTCCAGACGGGGCCGATCTTCTCGAACTCCGGTGACACTCCGGCGAGGAATTGCGGTGGCTGTGGTGCACGACAGAGAGGGAAAAAGACGTGAGGGGAAGTGGTACTGCATGGGGAAGAGAGAGGCAGAGGAAGTCTCTGGAAAGAATACCGTCGGGCGGCGGTGGCGGTGCTCCGGCGAGGTCGGCGGTGAGGTCACGGGTGGCGGCGCGGCGATCAAGGGCTAGGGTTTTTGGGGCAGCCGAGTGCAGGGTTAAGTAGGGGCAAAGACTTGGGGCGGGGGTCGCGGAACTGGCTCCGATTCGGCCGGAGTCCGTTCCTGGCGGGTCGGCGACGGTGATGTGCTCGAGCCGGACTCGGAGGAGGAGACGGCTGACGGGTGGGGCCGGGGCGTCAGCCCGCAAAGTCTTCGTATGGCCGAGTGGTTGCCGGTCTTGTCGTCGTACAGGGCGTACCGTGCACTGATACGCATGTCATTTTGTCTCACTGGTTGGTTCCGGCTACGTCGCCATAGCCGGCTACTTCTTGTTGATCCGGCTATCATGCGGTAGCCGGCCCATCTTGCCTTGTCCGGCTGCATCTGGTCAGCCGGACACGGTCCGACTGCTTGGTTTCTTATCCGGTTGGGGTACCTGGGGATCATCCCCCTGACACTATCGGCATGGGCGGCGTAGGCGGACGGTGGCTTGTCTCCTGGCGGTGCTCTACATCTTAATGGCGTAGCTAGGAGCGGTGGCATTTGATCGGGAGCGTCGCGCGCTCTAGGAGATAGAGGCGATGCTCGACGGTGATCACGGCGACTGTGGGTCGCGCGGCGATGCACGACCGTGTCTGGTGGGTTGCTGGGGTCGAGGCAGAGCGACGTGCGGGATTTGGTGCCGAGGCGCAGTCTGCTGCGTGCTGGCGGTGATCGCGCTCTGGCGCGCTCTGGCTGCGCGCAGAGAGAAAGGACGGCGAGGCTGGGGACTGGTCTAGAGGCTGGGGTTGATCGAGGGGTGGACCATGGGCGGCGGTAGGGTGGCGCCTAACTCCCTGGAGCGGCGGAGAGGGGCTGGCGGTCTCCTACGCCTTGTGCACACTTGGCCAACGAGCATGGCATCAGGTCGGCATGGCACTGGCACCAGGGGCTAGAGATAGGGTTGGTTTTGGTCTAGTTGGACTTGGGAGAGACAAGGATGATAAATGCACACCAAATGGCTCGACAAGATTAACCCCAAAACAGTAATAGTTAGGCCATAATGATTCTGCTAACAAGGTGTTCGATCAAATGGCCACAAGAAACTTTTGTTTGAATTTTGCGCTGATTTTTGGTGGAGTGATGTAACTTATGCTTAGGCATCTAGGTGTGCTTGGGATTTAAAAATGGAGTTCATTTGAGTGGTTTTTGAATAAGTGTGATATTGATACCTACACTAGATTCAATTTTTAAATGTCATTTAAATTTAGTGTTCGAAAGTTTTTGGGATGAAACAAAGTGGGCCTTGGTACATCACTACTTGTACTAGCAAGGGGTGCAAAGAACCACAATTGTTTCTGTTAAGATTTGAGTTCTAGGAATAGCCAAAGTAGGCATGGTGATTAAAACGGCAAAAGTGACCATTTGCTTATTTTATTCCTTTTGATTTTTTTCTTTGGGATTTGTTTGGGAATGATCTAGATGATGTTTAATTCACCTTAGAATCATTTTACAACCAATGGATCACTCAAACATGGCAATTCAAAACAACTCCTAATTTAAATGCACACACATATGAATGCTTAATGATTTTAAATGGAAAAGTTTTTGTTAACTCTAAATTTGATGATTTGGATGTTAATAACCTTGGATTAGAGTTTTGGGATGTTATAGTGAGATCTAGGGTTTTCCACAGGGCTTGCGCGACTATGGGCGAGGAATGGGGGTAGTGTTGTGAACTGGACTATAGAGGTACTAAACCAGGAAATTATGACAAAATCCCCAGCCTACTAACTTAACTACGGGTCTAAGGGGAATTTCATAATGTTTGAAACATTGGGGCGCAAAATATTTCGAGGATAACCGGAGATTTTTCTGTTCGACTAAATTCAAATTTAACTATACTCTAAATAATAGTAAATTGGTAGGCCTTACTCCCTATGTTCAGGAATCCAAGGCTGACAGACACAACAGACACATTAGTTGATCATCCATGGCCCATATTGCCTCTGTTCAGAAATTAAGTCCCCGTTTGGCGCCTAAATATTGATCATCCATTGTCCATATTGGCTCTATTCAGATATTAAGGTCACGTTTGGCATTAAAGTATTTTTAAATTATTTAGGGAACACTTTGGTTTCTAAACAAACTAAAATATTAAATACTTTGATGTGTTTGGATCTAATAAATAATATCATTTTAAAACTTAAGTATTCTAAAATTATGTTTTTTAAGAATTTGAGAAAGATGTCAGACCCTCTTTTTTTATGAAACTGAGAAAAGCGCAAACTAAAGTATTGCTTTGGTAGGCACTAAAATACTATGGCATTGATATACTTTTGTATTATATCCATTTATCATATGATGATGCGTATGAAAACACTATGTCATCAGGCAGTAACTATAGAAGTAGTGAGCCCGAAAATACTTAACTAGGGGTTGAAGGGGAATTCCATACTGTTTGACACATTAGCGCAAGAAATATTTCAGCGATAGCAGGAGATTTTACCGCTCAACTGAATTTAATTTAGCTATAGTCTAAGTAATAATAGTAAATTGGTGGACTGTATTCTCTCTGTTTAGGAAATCGAAGGCCAAGAGTCACATCAACTGATCATCTATGGCCAATACTTCATGTGTTTATAAATTAATTACAGTATTACTCACTCCATCTCATATTAAGTTACATGGTATCACAAAAGCGGTAAGCATGTTCATAAGAAGAGCATCAAATCTTAAGTATCTGAACAATATACCTATACCGAGTAGCAAACAAAATATATGGAAACTAAAGTAAAGTCTTAAGTAGCTGCCTTGATGGACATGAACCAATGTTCATAAGATGGGCTGGTGTGCAACAACATCAAACATCAGAGTGACATCTTTAGGATGTGCTCAGGCTGAATAAAGTTTCCTGATAACAAACAAATAATAACCAAATTCGTAGACCCCATCCATGTACTTTCTCCAAACCAACATCTTGCATGGTCAAAGTGAGGCAGCAATGGGATCGGCCATCAACATTTTATGTAAGACGCTTTTATCAAGACCTCTAGGACCAAACTTATCAATGTAGATGGATACTGGTATAATCAGAAAATCAGCTCCTTTAGAAGCTTTCTTAGTTAGATGTAGCCGCCTCTGCTGAATAGGCCACCATTGATCATGATGCTTAAATTTGACGCCAAACCTTATTATCTTGAGGACTGCTGCGTGAAGAATGAAGAACTTGGCGAAGGTAATATAGGGGGATCATGCCTCGGTAGTTGTTCAAAAGAATCTCTTTGAGATCCATATCAAGGCACGCGATGGGATCGAGCCTTCTATATTGCATAACATTTTTCATACCAGTATCAATTTTTGACTGCAATATCAGAGAACAAATGAAGTACAATGGCTAAAATAATAGGTAAAAGGTAACACATAATAAAATTTCATTATAAATGTTACTCTACTAAATATTGGTCCACTGATCGAATATCATAACAGGTTTAGCTCTATGTAATTCTACTTTTTTGTTGTTGGAGTGTCTACCATTTAACAACAAATATTTTCACCTTGATGTATAGTTTCTCGGGGCAAGGAAACCATCAAAGGAATCAAGCAACTTCATCTAGATTGGGGCCAATAGAATTTAGTACCAAGACCTTCATTGTACGCATATAACGGGTCAAGCTGGTAGGCATAATTTTCTAGAGAACAGAGATACATAAATCAAGAAAAATAATAAAAAGTGAGTTTCAAGAAGACTAAGAACAAGTAGAAGAATAGTCTACCTTCACATTTATACCTCCCATAACACTAGATGAGAGAATTTGTTAGACATGTAGCCCAACACTGTCAATTTTGGTGTGTGGATGACCCTGACAACTATTGGACTATCTGGATCAAGTAGGATTAATCTCTCTAGGAAAGATGCATCCTCGATGACCAGGTCGTCACACACATCAAGTGCCCTGTTGTTCCCTAGCAAGACACAACTAACATACGTAGATTCTTTGAGGCGATGCGGAGGATACCGAACCCATGGATCCCCCGAATCTGAAGGCCCTCGAGTGCAATACAACCGCCGAGTAGGCGATGGATGGCCTCCTTTGAGATGCTG
The DNA here is from genome assembly GCA_910589775.1 of Avena eriantha. Taxonomy (NCBI): domain Eukaryota; kingdom Viridiplantae; phylum Streptophyta; class Magnoliopsida; order Poales; family Poaceae; genus Avena; species Avena eriantha. Next base: position 333,006,290 of record OU342744.1, read on the forward strand.
AAATCGTAGAGCTAGAGGTTCTTGAGTCGGGGGAGAAGTAGCGGTGGTGCATTATCAATATGGGGGAAATAGTAGCACCCGAAGCAGGCGATGCGTACCATGGGCACGAGGAGTAGCGCTGGCGGTGGCAAGAAGCATGGCCGTTCTAAACCGTCAAAGTTGAGCTCCTCGAGTTTATTTAGGATGGGGGATAGAAACCACTTGTTGAACTTGCCATAAGCTTACAGTTTGGGAAAAACCGGTCGATGGTTAGGCGTCTGGCGAGCGCGGGTGCGTGGAGAGGATCTTGGAGACTGCAGCAACGCATTTGCTATGCTTGTAGCAGAGCCCGTAGTCAACGATGAGGTTGAGGGGGACAAAGGACCAGGCAGGGTGCTACCTCTAGGAGAGGGTCGTTGTCCACATGGCAGACTTGGGGGAGAGGAGGGATATGATGATGTACAACATCTCATCGGGGAGGCAACTTATCAGGTCGAGGAAAGCTAGAGGCTCCTGCGGTTCTGGCTCGACCTGCCTCTGCTTATTGTCCGTCTTGTCCTCCATATTAGCTGTCAGCGACATAGGCAACCCCGTAGTCTCCTCAGGGTGGAGATTTCTAGCGTGTGGCATGTGGTGGAGAGTTAGGTTGGAAAGATCGAGGCGGTGGCACTAGTGGGCGTGCAACAGCTCTAGTCTGCATGTGGCGGAGCGGGTCGATGGGGAAGGGAAATTGGGTGTAATAATAAAGCGGCCTGAGCTTCAAAAAAAATAAAGCACCATTTATCAATAAATTTTAAAACACTATTGTTGGGAGTGTTCAAACTTCTGTTTTAATGAAAATTTGAGAATTCACTATTTCGCGAACATGAATAATCTAGTGCGCCTGAGCGACGAAGCAACGACATTGTTTTCATCACAAACAAACCCAGAAAAAAGTGAAAGTTGCTATGTCCCACGAGTAATTTGTCTCCACAACTCTAATTGTCTCGTCATGCTCATTGATTAATGCGACCACGTTCTTCCTTCAAATTTTTCGAAAGTTGTTCAGTCATGCACATATAACATTTTCTATGAAGTATAGTAGTATAACATACGTAGACCTCAATTGATTAGTCAAGCTAATCATTATTCTTCTTATTTAAAAAGAATGAATTAGTAGATTTTAGAGCATGTCCAGCAGCCTTTCTGTATTGAATTGCTAAAAGTTGACTATATGAGGAGAAACGTGAAGGTTTATAAATGCAACACATTTTACGATTTTCTAGCCTTCGTATAATAGCAATTAGTGTTTTTCCTTCCTAGCCAAAATCAAGTCTACATGACAATAACATGTGGGGTCAACTAGTCGACCACCCAATACTCATCTTCTTCCTCAAACATAGTCGAGGGTCGGTGGGCATGTCAAACAGACTCGAGGGGGTTAGCAATGGATGGGAACACGAGCATTGATGGTACCGGGATTATGGTGAGGAGTAGGTCAGGCCCATGGGGAAAAACCAGCCCCGTTATGGCGGCGTATCGCGGCCGCATTGTCCGACGTGCATGGAGGTAAGGCGGCATGGGGCAAGGAAGCGTGGGCGGGTCGAGAGCACCTAGGAATCGTCGAGTTTCTCCAACACCGTTGATGATTGCAATTCAACTGAATCATCCGCGAGGACTACGAGTGAACACACCTCAATATAGAGGAAGAGAAGCTCTCAAAGCCAAGAGAGAAGAGGGGTGGGGCGATGATATCCTTGTGGGAGGCGAAGGGGTGGTGATTAGCTTCATTGGACACATGTGGAAATATCCGCGAGCGGCATTGGAGCTCTTATGCCAATGTTTTGAAATTATAGGAAGTGACGTGTGGCTTTGTGCAAATCTTACCACTACATAGTGTATGAGTATCTTTTAACAGTTAAAGTTGAATCAAGACTAGAAAATCACAACAATACTAATCGTTGGATCTTCTTTTCCATTCTAGCATCTAGAACATTATATTGATAGTCTTTAGCACAATAAACGTCTATGCATAAACAACAAATAATATTCTCTATCATTTCTCTAGAGCATGTTACCAAAATTTTCAAGTATTAGGTAGCTAATAAAGGTCGATGTCTACATGATATAAAATACAAAAAGAAAATATACACCCGGTACTTGATGGATGTGGCTTAAAATTATATATTTTTTGAGCTTTACCTATTATAATAATTTTATATAGACATGATATGTCATACTTTTATTATAGTATCTTATCTTATCGTATTGTATCTTACCATACCTCACTATATAATGTATGGATAACTTTGAACTTTTTGACCGTTGGATCTTACTTCCACTCTAGCATCTAGAAGATTATATTGATAATATTTAGCACAATAAACACTACACATAAACCTTAAAACACAGTTCTCCATTATTATAGAATATTCTCCATCATTTCTCTAGACCATGTCGAGTATTAGGTAGCTAATAGGTTGATTTCTACATGATACAAATGTTAAGAACTAAATATACACCTGATACTTTATGAATGCGGTTCAAACGTATAATTATTTTTGAGGTTTACCTATTATAATTTTATATAAAATATTATATGTCATACTTCTATTATGTGATTCTCATGTGCAAGGCATGCACAACTTACTAGTATACCAACTATAAGTGTCAATATTGACAACTTCTTTACAAAGTATGTGTGGTGTATTTATACAAAGGCTATCAAAGCAGTGCTTTTGACCAAATTGCTTTATCTTGACTTGCTGGGAGACTTTCATGTACTGAGCAAAACAATTGTGCCAGGTGCCTGCGAAGGGACATCAACATGCATGCCTTGGTGGCCTTGTTCATTATGGATGACACCTCTGCCACAGAAGAGCACATACTTGGTGACGCGGGTAGCCACGATGGCTCTCACCTCCACCGGCGCTCCCCCTTCTTCCCCATGCCGTTCTCTCGAGCTATTTTGCAATCAACGAGCCACGTATAAAAGATGCTCGATTCATTATCCTTCGGCAGTCTTATAATTCAACCCTTGTGCGGTAGGTCTGATCTTTTATATATATATATATATATATATATATATATATATAATATTCATACTACACCCGGGTGTAGTAACACCCACGTGTGTTTCACGTAATTTAGGCAGTATCTATCATACTTGAGACTATATATAGGTAGTATGAAGTATATAAGAATATTTGGGTAGTATATATAATAGTTTTTGGGTAGTATGTAATTTTTATTCACATACTCCTTTTGTATGTACAAATATGACGGTATTTTACATATATACTGAAAACTATGGGTGTATTTGCAATTTTTTCACCTAACTTGCTTGGAAGTATCTTAGATATAGTATATGAACATACTCAAACAGATAAAGTATTACAAATACTTTCGTAAGATAGTATATGAACATGGGTGTAGTTACACCCGGGAGTAAGAAGCCTCCATATTAATCCTGGTGGTAGAAAAAATTTATCCACACGATCTTCCGATGCATCATCAATAACCATCGGATGATATTTGCTCCGCATCTTCACCTACCTGAGGTGGACTCCTCTTTTCCCATCCAAAACGAGAAACAAAGGGAAAAACAAATCAAATTATCTCCTCCTACGCCACGACTCCTTCCCTGGAAGAAACCGGATCCTGGATAACTTTGAACTTTTTGACCGTTGGATCTTACTTCCGCTCTAGCATCTAGAAGATTATATTGATAATATTTAGCACAATAAACACTACACATAAACCTTAAAACACAGTTCTCCATTATTATAGAATATTCTCTATCATTTCTCTAGAGCATGTCGAGTATTAGGTAGCTAATAGGTTGATTTCTACATGATACAAATGTTAAGAACCAAATATACACCTGATACTTTATGAATGCGGTTCAAAAGTATAATTATTTTTAAGATTTACCTATTATAATTTTATATAAAATATTATATGTCATACTTCTATTATGTGATTCTCATGTGCAAGGCATGCACAACTTACTAGTATACCAACTATAAGTGCCAATATTGACAACTTCTTTACAAAGTATGTGTGGTGTATTTATACAAGGCTATCGAAGCAGTGCTTTTGACGAAATTGTTTTATCTTGACTTGCTGGGAGACTTTCATGTACAGAGCAAAACAATTGTGCCAGGTGCCTGCGAAGGGACAGCAACATGCATGCCTTGGTGGCCTTGTTCATTATGGATGACACCTCTGCCACAGAAGAGCACGTACTTGGTGACGCGGGTAGCCACGATGGCTCTCACCTCCACCGGCGCGCCCTCTTCTTCCCCATGCCGTTCTCTCGAGCTATTTTGCAATCAACGAGCCACGTATAAAAGATGCTCAATTCATTATCCTTCGGCAGTCTTATAATTCAACCCTTGTGCGGTAGGTCTGATCTTTTATATATATATATATATCTATATATATATAAATAATATTCATACTACGCCCGGGTGTAGTTACACCCACGTGTGTTTCACGTAATTTAGACAGTATCTATCATACTGGAGACTATTAATAGATAGTATGAAGTATATAAGAATATTTAGATAGTATATATACTATTTTTTGGGTAGTATGTAATTTTTATTCACATACTCCTTTTATATGTACAAATATGACGGTATTTTACATATATATTGAAAACTATGGGTGCATTTGCAATTTTTTCACCTAACTTACTTGGAAGTATCTTAGATATAGTATATGAACATACTCAAACAGATAAAGTATTACAAATACTTCCGTAAGATAGTATATGAGACGTGGGTGTAGTTACACCCGGGAGTATTTTTCATATATATATATATATATATATATACTAATTAGAGGCACCATAGAAGCCTCCATATTAATCCTGGTGGTAGAAAAAATTTATCCACACGGTCTTCCGATGCATCATCAATAACCATGGGATGATATTTGCTCCGTATCTTCACCTACCTGAGGTGGACTCCTCTTTTCCCATCCAAAACGAGAAACAAAGGGAAAAACAAATCAAATTGTCTCCTCCTACGCCACGACTCCTTCCCTGGGAGAAACCGGATCCTGATCATGCCTCCGCGAGGTTTGCCTCAATTTCTGGCTGCGCGGGTGACATCTATATCGAGCATCTTGACGTGGACTTTTAGGTTCTATGATGATGTCCGCGCTGTCCACAAGATCCCCTGCACCGCCGTCATTCAACCAGATTGATTCTCCGCTGCCTCCTCTCCCCGGCAGAGCAAGCTGCTTTTCTATTTGTTACGATTATGCCGCCATACACATGTTTCTTCGTACCAGCCATGGAGAATTGCACATCGATCCATGCAGCTGGCTTCTCCCCTTTACTTCAGCCCCCTACGTCGACCAGTAATGGTCTTTTTTTTGGACGAAGAAGACTATGGCGTGGCTTCTTGAGACGCCGCTGTCCTTGGAAAAATTACACAAACTGAAGGCTATGTTACTTCAGAGCTATGTTATTTCCTTATAATTTCTTATGGTTGACTAGATCGATTTCTCGATGAAGCAATTTAGCAATCTGAATAATAGGGGATCTAACCCATGTTGTAGTCACGAACAGGTCAGCATGATTAATGTATAGCTCACAACTGATAGATACACCAGCACGAATCGTCCGGCCGGAAAGAAAATATCAAGAGTCAAGACCGTTGTGATCTCTGAGCGCATTATGTGAGTACTAAAACTCATCTCTCTCATTTCTTATTTTGGTCCTAATTCATGCCTTGCATGTCTCCCTATGCCAGTAACTTTTTCAAGATATTTGTCTTCCGTTACTTCCCTGAGTACTATATATACTCGATTATACAAAGCTAGAAATTCATTTGAACGACTAGCTTGGATCCGGGAGAACAAAATTGTGAATCAAGGGGAGCTTCGTCTGCACCGGCACTAAAAATAAATTTTCGTTGTCCAAATTTAGATATCATTGAGATTTAAAATTATTTAGCTGATATTATGCTTGGAGATTAGTTATTTTTCGAGGAATATCCGAATGAACTGTATGCACACACTCTGTGGCCTTTAATGAGTATTTGACATAGCAAGTTCAGGTTCGGTAGATCCTTCAAGGGTGATTATAGGAAGAAACTACACCCATTTCAAATAGGGCTTCTTGCAAGAACGGATAATCTGAAGGCATGAACTTACTTTTTTTTTTGGAAATGAGCATATATTAATATCACAAGACACCAATTAACCCCAGCCTCTGCAACAACGCATTTCCCTAGCGGTCATACGGATGCACATAGTCAAAAAAAAAAGAATTACGGAAAAGAAAAGTCCCACTACAGTGACCCATTCGTTGAAACATCAGTACAACCACCACCAAGACAGCACCAGAAGTGCAGTTTCTCCAAAAGCGACGCCTCCAAGAAAGGAACAGTGCACAAACACCGTCATCACCCGATCAAAGATCTTAGGTTTTCACCCTGAAGAAAGTCCACGCTCTCAAAACAATACATTCAACAAGGCCATTGCCGGACACAACTAATTAAAGCCAGACCTTAGGTTTTCACCTTGAAAGGTAGGATTGTGAACCTCTCCTATGCAGTCGCCCCCACTTGCATGCCACTGCTTCAAGTCACGAGTCACCAAGCCAATTCCTCATCACCATCTAGACTCGAACCACCATTGTCAGTCCTCAGATCTTGGTCTCCATAACATTCCCCCTCAGCACCATGGAACGAGAACATGCCCCATGATATTAACAGCCAAGAGAGCTTCAAAGCGCTCCCCCTGAACCCAAACGGTCAGAGTAAAAAATAGGTGCGCACGACCGAATCCCTCAAATCCAGCAATCTCCAGGCATTATTCGCCCATGGGAGTTCGCCGTTGAAGCCTTCCGGAACTCGCCACTCCGACCAGATCAATAGAGAAAGCAACAAGTAGATCTTCGTCTTTGCACGAGAGGAATCCTAGGACCGCCACCATTATTCATCATTCAAGCCGAGCTCGTGGAGGATGTGACAACCCCGTTGAAGATCGATGTCGGCGTCGTCGAAACCAATACCAGATCCTAGTCCAAGACAAGATCATGGCTGGCCCAGACCCCGCGCGACGAAAGACCGAAACCACGTGCCACCGCATACCTTTTCCTTGCTCGGCTAGAAGCTACCGGACCGGCGACCAGCTCACCAACCTAGGCCCAACCGCGCTGCCCAGAGGACGACGGATCTAGGTGGGACCCTAGACCCACGGCCCGCCTCCACCGCCGGATGCAGCCGCTGCGTGGCCAGAAACACCGTCCCGACCGCGACCAGCCTCCACCGCCGGATGCAACCGCCGCCTGGCCGGATACAGCAGCCCCGACCACCGCCGGCAACCATCTTCGCCGAAGCCGCTCCAGCCGTCCGGTCGAAGGTTTCACCAGAACCACAATCCCCAGCACCTTCGGTACCGGGGGCCGCCGCCACCGCGGCGTACGCCAGCGTCAGCGGCGGAAAGAGGAGGCCGATGGCTGGAGTCTTGTGGCGGCGGCGGCTGGGCGCTCCGGAGTCGCCCTGGGGAGTGACCCGGGAGCCTCCAGGCATGAACTAACTAGAAGAATTTGTCCTGTATTATAATTTTTGAATCATATTTCAGATCTATATGTTGAAGCGGGATTAAGTTAACTATGGATCATATGCATCTTCCCGTGAAAGCGAGCAGGTAACAAAAGTATACGTATCTGCATTAACATTAACAACTTCCAAGTATATATTCGAGCCAATTTAATCTTTTTTTTTCATGTAACGAGTGATAGAGTTTTCTTGCATGTCTCGCTCTGCAATTAATATTTTTATAGATATTTGTGTGTTCCTTTACTTCCCTGAGTACTATATATATACTGGACTATACGAGGCAGGGAGATTCATTCGAACAACTAGCCTGGATTCGGGCTAGGACATTGTGAATCAGTGGTAGGTTCATCCGCACTGGCATTGTGAAAATTCCCGTTGTCCAAATTTAGACGTCATTGCTGATATTAATATACTCTCTCCGTTCAGAAATAACTGACTTGAGTTTGTCTAGATTCGAATGTATCATATCTAAAATGTGTCTAGATACATTGAATCTAGACAAAACTAAGTCAGTTATTTCTGGATGGAGGAAGGGAGTAAGAGATTAGTTATTTTCAAATGGAATACCCGGATGGACTGTGTACACACATTCGGTGGCCTTTAACGAGCATTGGACACCACAAGTTCAGGTTTGGTAGATCCTTCTAGGTTGATCATAAGGAGAAACAACGCCCATCTCAAATAGGATACATTTGTTTAGTCATCTTTTTGGTTGACCTTTGCAATGAGAATGTACTTTCTTATGCAGGGTTCCCGACATACTCTAATACTCTACTACAAAAATCACAAGTATCCTGAGGTCATCATGTGTTCTTGATGCATACTACCTGCAGGCACTAATTATTCACTGCTATTTGTTATAACTCTTCTATGTAAAATGTGCAAATTCAATATTTTCTAGATTATATATAAAGTTTTGTGGATACTTTTTTCTATATGTTTTCTTGCTATTTTAGCAGTATTAATGACAATTCTTTCGGACAAAAAAAGTTGTCAGATCTTTCCTTTGGCACACCCTGCACCTGGGCATGAACATTAGATTTTATTTTTAGATAAAATATTGTTCTAACACATTGAAATTATCTTATTGATTACTATGTGACTGGATGTTGAATTACATTGTCCTTTCCCCACAATTTTCAATATATGTATAAGATATCTAACAAATCTAAGTTCATGTTGTTTTCACATTACTCTAGCAGTTTTCATGGTTGGAGTTGATATAGTCGAATGTCCTGAGTTTGGCAGGGATTAATTAATAACCATTGTCAAATTGATGCTCACATTGTCTATTTTGTGTCTTTTCTTCACTAATTCACGTACCTATGTCACTTATTATTATCATGATAATATGCATGTTCTTCTCGATTATTTAGACATTTGATAACCCATGTGTAGGGTCATATGAATGAAGGGATTGACTCATTACATAGGGGATCATGTGTAACTGGCTCCCTAGGTTCAAACTAAGTCGTATCCCGATTATATAGAAAATTTAGGGATTCTTTAGTCTATAAGATTCAAAACAAAAATTAAAATAGGAAAGAAGTAGTATAACAATGTCATCAAATACAGAATCTTGCATGGTAGAAATCATATTTTTGTTTGTATCAAATAAAATGCATGAAAAGTCCGCGTCAACAGAAAGCTCATATGTAGTGTTGTGAAAATGAACACTTACGAAAAAGGGTATGAAAAGAAATCTAACGAATCAAATACCCAAAAAAGAGAAATAAAATTTCTTAGCACTAAAATCCAAATGAAGCATTTTCAAGACTAGAGGAGGAAGAAATTAGTTTTAATATTTTTAAAAATTGAAGAATTGAACACCAATATTATATTTTTGATATTTCAATTATCTTCTTCCTCAAATTTTTATTCTTAACTAAATCCCATAGGAAATTCATCTATATATGTTTATCTAAAGCAAGCTACCCGTGCGGATGCACGGGTTGATGACTTGTTTTACTAATTCACTATGAAGCGTCCAATGACTAGTTATGTATTATATGCAACGATTACGGTAAATGTTTGTGTTTTACGCAGAAAAGGTCTATGGTTATAGTTATGTGCAAAAACCTCCCTAACAGCAGTATTACCTGCAATTTCCTTGCTATTGTTGCTCTTGGGGCGAAGGAGTAGTAGCTGTTCGATTTTTTTCAACGATGGAACGCATCAACAACGACCACCTCTACCATCCAGGCATGACACATGCAGCGAAGAACTTTCTTTCTATCTCTCCCTACCTTGCCCCTTCGGTTATGACGGCTAAGCCACCACACACACACAAATGCCATGCAACTGCTCCGATTAGTGCACCTCCATTGACGAGTCCAACACATGGATCAACTGGGATATCAGTCACTTCCATGGTGATAGCGGGGAGTATGTTGAGGGGTCTTACTATTCTGATACACCGGAAGGTAATTTTTTTGACGAGGACTCTACTTACCGTAATACCATGGAGGGTACGCCGACAGAGAGCAAAGAGGAGGATTATAGGGAGGAGGATGGGTGAAATATTTGTGGTCATTTCTGGATGAAGGAGACGTCATCTTCAAGAAGAGTGCACCCGATCCACCCTTCATCGGCAAGAAGAAGAAGGAGGAGGAGGAGGTGATGGAAGATTTATGGTCATTACTCCTTGTAGGAGATGTCATCTCCAAGAAGACTTCACTAGATCACCCTTCATCGGCAAGAAGAATAGGAAGGAGGAGGAGGCGGGAGGCTTGAAGAAGAATAAGAAGAAGACGGTGCGATCTAACGGAGGCCACAAGAAGGACGATGCCAATAGGAAGGCGATAGCGGAAGGATCTAGGTGTAGGAAGAATATATAGTCTCAGGATTAATTATGTTTAGTTTCACCTCTACTTCCTATCTCAAATAATGTTCGGAGACTAAATATTATCAAGTGCGAATTGGAACGGTGTTGGGGTCTAGCATTGTACTACTCTGTTTGTTATTTCATCTTCTCTCTGCCATTGTGACGCGGTAAAACCTCTTGTATTACCGAGGAGGGTGAATTACCTCCTTCCCTTAATTTCTGCATGCATTCAAGAAAAGAGAGATGCTAATACAGAGAAACCCACATTAATTACTCACATGAATTCAGGTAATTTATACTAAAAGGAAGTGGCCTGGAAAACCGCATGTATTTAGAGTGCTCCTTTAATTACTATATCAATCATTATAGGTGAAATATCAATGTCCCTATATAAAAAACCTCTTTACATACGAAAATCATCTCGTTGCTTGACAGTACTCCTATTTAATTGTTTAATGTCACATTGATTTAAAAACTCAACTATTCCCAACATGCTCTACGTATCTCCTGGCTGGCACTGCGGCACGTCAAAAAGTTGTGTCGCCTGCAAACTCAAGCAAGCACGCAAACACGAGTCTATACATAGAAGAATCTAGCATACACGCAAACATAAGAATCATAGCCCTACATAGACCCCGACCCTTTGATGCTCACCCGAAATGCACCTACGATTACATCGAAAATTTAATAATTTTGAACGGTGCAGATTATATTAATTGGTATACTTCAATTCGAAAAATAAAAAGGCATCATGTATCTCGAGCTCTAAAAGCATTATCCGGTATAGTCCCGATTACAATTTTTTTCTTGCTCCACCACACGCAGGGAGAGAGTGGTAGAGAAGTGTTCGCATAACATCGGAATACATCACTATACCACTAAGGGCAGAGATTTGATCTACAAAGTTGTTTGCCAATCTAGGGACCTTGCGGGTGGATAAATCTTGAATGAAGTTGGCAATCTGTATTGTTTCCCCGATAGCACGCGAACCTAATCTTGGACTTGTCATGTGGGTAATTCGTTAAAGCATTCGTGAGATACAGACAGTCAGATTCAACTTAAGTAAGCCAACCAGCTTACAAACTACAAACATGATTAAAGGGGGAGACTTGCTGGTCAAGCCTGTTTGGATCCTCATATCTCCCCAGCTGCCCTCCCATAGTGGTGCCAAACGCACTAACTCTGTGGAGTTGGAAGAGCGTACCAATCGAAGCAGAGTGGCTAAAACCAAACTCCACATGAGTCAGGGATACGAAGGAGTGGAGGGGTTCCGGACAAGCTTAGTAGTGCACACCTAGTCTTAAGATCAGATCCTTCATCAAGATGTGTCTTCTGACTTGAACTTAAGCATGGGACGTAGATGGGAACATCAGAAGCTGGAGACTACAAACAACACTAGAGGCAGTGGATCCCATGCCAACATCATTCAGCACTCTACAATATCGAATGGACAGAAGAGAGAAGCTGGAGCATGAGAACAAAACGGAGGAAGAGATGGGAGAGGCGGTGACAACTACTGACAAGGATTCAACTCGTCAATGCCCATTGTTATGGACTTGGGATTTGGAAAAGGAGGGAGCGCTAGAGGCATCAATAGTCTAGCAAACAAGCACACAGGGACGCAAGGTTTACCTAGGTTCAGGCCTCGTAGAGGTCCCTACTCCTGCTTGTCTGCTCTTGGAATTATCGAGGGAGTCGAAAGTTACAGGGGTGCGCAGATGCAATCTGGTGATGGTTGTGGAAAATAGGGTTGTGATTGTCCTCCTCGTGGCCCCTCCTAGCCTTTATATAGATAGGCTAGGTATAAGGTAGCAGGTCGAGTCGGTTACAGATTTAGGGTTCATCTTTTGAACTTTCTATTTTAAGCTTCTTCTTGCCTCGCAAGAAATCGGAGAGTCCGTGGGTCACCCGAATTCTTCATTGGGCCTTCGCAACGCCGTGGGCTTCTGCCGTATCTAGACCGTATATGCCAAACTCGAGTACCTATAGGGTATACCCATGTCAACAACTCTCTCTCATTGTTCTTGCTAGTACCCCCATCGTCGGGCTCAGTCAATATCCAACTCCGGCAGACCTCTCCCGTGAGGAGCGGGGAGGGTAATGATCAGAATTGGACTCAAGAGTGAGGTTGGGGATGAGGTGAAGAGTGATGAGACCAAGATCACTGGTACTACTCTACTCTATGCATGTTACTATGAGAACTCAGAGCTTGATGAGGCGGAACTTATAAAGGAGACAGGGAGAGCCAGAGAGGCATGCGGCACTAGGTGTGGAAGGGAGCCCTAGATTGCCACATCCGAGGTTGAAATCATGGGAATTTCTCGAGCCGAGCATGGATGCAAAATCCCAATGCACATGTCCCAAACCTGATCCTGGAACTGCTCGAGCCCAGCCTGAACTTCACAAAATCTACTACGATGTCGGGCCACGGGTTGGGCCTTTCCTTATATCTGACTTTTCTCTTAGCCCGAGCTACCACTTGTTATAGATGTTGAGTCTGGGCCTGCCCCACGGTCCTAAAAAGCCTAGCCTGTCGGGTTTATTTTGGGTCGGGTCTCCCATGCCTTGATCTTTCTCTTTCTTTCAGGTTGAACTTTGACACTACATATGAAAATGCACAAACACTGACACTTGAACATAAATAAGGTTTTAAAAGTTCCTTTTCTTAATTGACTTTCGAGAAAATTTAGAAGAAAAAATATGGTGCACATGTAGTTCCTATTTACCTACTTTATGTAAATGAACATAAAGTCACGTGGAATTTTCTAATAGTAAAATCTTTAAAAACATAAACTTCAGCTTGTGCCTACAACATGGTCCATATCAAGTAAAAAATGGGGCAGTGGCATTCTTAGCCACAAAAAATATTGCTCTCACTTGGAAAACTTGAAATGGATTTTCCCTAAAAGTTTGAAACTCTAGTTGGAAACACTATATACCATGCAAGATGATGTTCCCATCTGCTATAAATATATGTGAACATTTATCATAAAGTGTGATCTAGATATGGCCATGACCTTTAGAAGTTATCAAAACACATGTTTACCACTTTCCAATGGTGGTAGCACGTTATAGGACATGCCCTATATTTTTATTTTTATTACTTTCTTTGAGTTTTTTAGAAACGGAGTATTTGTCGGCATGCAAATTTCATAGTAGGAAGTTCAATCTTCCAAACCTCTTGCCGATTTTCATATATTGATTTCCTCGGTACGTTCAAAATATTTTGGAAGTTGGATATTCTAAATTCATAGTAGGAAGTCTAGCTATCACTTCCTTGTAGATCAAAATTATCATAACTCCGTAAATCGACATAAAGTCATTAAAGCAGGTAAATTAGCTAGGAAGCTAGAAAACACACAGAACTTAGGAATTACAAGTCTAATTAACATGGCCAACTTTGTCGAAAAAGTGTGTGTGGCATGCATTCGCATAGCTTTACGGAAAAACATTACTGTCATTTGCAAAAATGGAAAAAATCCCATATTGATGGAAAATCCCACTTACAACGTTGTTTACTACGTCAAGATGCACCGATATACCAAACACGGGATCTCTTATATACCATAAACCATGATGTCAAAATAGGCACGACGGTACAATGGTCATCCAGGCTGAAATCAAGGAATGCTCATACATGCATGGTAGCTCAGCCAAGATTGTTTTTGGGTCGCTAGCACATGGGGTTCGACGACCCACCAGCTATTGGGCTCTCGCCATGCTCGTCGGTGGCCTCAAGTGGCTGGTTCCCTTCGAGAGGATAGGCAAGGTGTGAAGAGCAGACTACAAGCTGGCTCACAGGCAGGGTCCCTCAAAGATTGTAGACGCGATAGGGACACCGTCAGCAACGAAGAAACCTCGGCGAGGCAACGGATCACCGGGCGACTCTCCGCAAGGAGAAATCCACACTCCGCTCTGTCGGGCAAGACGGCAACTGAATAGGCAGCTCTCATGTTTTACTACCTGCATGGTCTACCTCGATAAAGGGAGATACTGCCTAGCCACTTCCATGTTAAAGCAAGGCTAACGCCACCGGTGAGCCCAAAGCTCAGCATTACTTCTTTGGTGCAAGAGAGCAGAGTATGATGCGGCGCCGTAGAAAGGGCATCCCCAGTGATCGCTACTTTGGACTGGAGCTCCCGAAGGACCCTATACTTGGTAAGTAGAGGTGTGCACCGGCTCCCCTTGGGCAGGAATGTGGAAGCCTTTCCCGCCAAATATTGGGGGAAGAGTCCTGACACCATTATAAAGGGGGAGCCACCCCAACTTTAGAAAAGGCCGATCCTAAGGATCAAAAACGCTAGACATTCCCTTGTCGTCGTACCCTCGCGAAGCAACGCGAGCAATACAAGCAAGCAAGAGCAGGGGCTTTACCTCCTCACGAGGGTCCGGAACCTGGGTAAAAAAACCCATGTGTCTCTTCTCTATCGTGTGTGAGCTTCATCGCCCACATCGTCATGTTGAAGATCTAGGCGCGTGTTCAGTACCCTCATGAATCCAGGGCCCATCGGTGCCCTTGTTCTTTTGCGAGACTTTCATTCTCCGACATTTGGTGCGCCAGGTAGGGGCTGAGGTGCACTCTCAAGATCTTCGATGGCCTTAACATCATGGAACCTAGCATAGATATGCGCTCCTAGTGCACCCAACAAGGAGGTGCAGGCTAAGGTTGGGTGACCAGAGCTCCCATCGTGTTGGCTCCCCCATCGTAGCATAGGCTGGAAGCGAGAAAGACTCCCCCTTCCGCTCCCCGAGAAAGGTGCCGCCACTGAAGCGCGATGACACGCCACTCTTGCGTATGATATAATTGCATGAGCACAATGACGTCCTCAAGCTGGAAGCTTCGCGGTTCATGGTGAGAGAACTTCTCCGCTACCCACCCGTGGAAGCTTCGCAAGAATAGTGGCATGCACGCCTCGCCGTGCTCGTGTACATCGCATGGACCGACCCGTCCCCGGCTTCACCCGAAGCTCGAGCAAAAGAAGTAGCTTACGGAGCTCCTCCTCCACCAGCTCTACCAATGAGGGCCAAGAGCTTAGGAAGTGCGCACGTCTCCCATGAAGCATGGTTGTCGCGCAACACCAACAATGACACGCAAGTTGCCCGGGCAACAGAAGACGCCCTAGTAACCCTCGTGCAGCATTGCGAGCATGAGGCCCGTGTTGCCCAAATTGTCGCAACCGCGGTCCCCAAGAACCGTGCAGCTCTCATTGGAGGCATCGAGACCCACATCAGCAGCTGACTCGCACTCGCCGAGAACATCTGCCGTGTGGTATGGCTGCCCAGTTTCAAGCCGGAGATGCCCCAACAGTATGAAGGCACCTCCAACCCTACGGATTTCCTATAGCTTTATACCACGAGCATCAAAGCTGCTGGCGGCAATGACCGAGTCATGTCCAACTGATCCCCCCTAAGGCTCAGGGCCATGACACACGCCTGGTTAGCCAGTCTGCCGAAGGGATCTATTAGCTCGTGGCCTGCCCTTTGCCACCTCTCATTAACCAAGTTTAGGGGAATAGGCGAATGCCCTCTCATATGCCACGACATTTGTCAAGTATGATAGAGGCTTGGCGACACCATATACAAGTACCTGCAACCGTTCAACCAGTGTCGCGGTAAGATCCCAAGGATCTCGGACGCCGAGGTAATATCCGCCTTTGCCGAAGGTGTCACAAACAACAAGGTGCTCAAAAAAATAGGAAGTCGTGGTGAGAACATGTACACCGTGGAAGAACTCTTCGTGAAGGTCGACCGGTGTGCCAAAGCAAAGATAGGGCGCTTGTTCACTCACGATAAGAACAACCCCGCCCCCCGTGCGAAGGATCTTGCTAGAGCCAGAGTCAAGGTTGTTGTCACCCGGGTGGCCAAAGCTGAACAGAGACACCCTCGCAGAGGGAGCACGAAGGTCGAGAGAAATCGCCGCCCCCTCTGTGTCTTCTACCGGATGCGGGGGCATGACACAGACTAATGCTTCAAGGTCAAGATGATCCGGTTGGAGTATGACGGTCGGACGAAACAAAAGAATGATGGGGAACGTGGTGGTGCGCTTGGTAGTTACCTTGAGAGGGGCAGGGAAGGTAGTCACCAAGCCAAAGCTTCCAAGTAGCAATGCAAGGATACTGAGGGCTCCTGAGGGTCGTAGCGTATGGCCTTGGTGGTTTCCCAAGTTCCTGTCCGTGCAGCCAGGGGCCAGGCACCCAGGGCTACCGTCGCGAGGCCCGGACGACCACACCGTCTGGACACCACTGGTGCATGTACCGACGCCACCCTCCACAAGAGGCCAACTACCTCTTCTCTCCAAAGGTGACCCACGACCCCTGCCATCTTCAAACTTATCTCCCGTAATGCCTCGCACTAACTCACTACGACATTGTAATAAACTTGGACCTTCCTGGTTGTCTTGGACCTTGCGCCATGTGCCTGCTTTGCTATTTGCCTTTCGCCTCGAATTTGCTCCTTTTTCTATAGATTCGTAAGGTTTCTCATGTGCACTAGACGAGCGGGGGCTAGGCACAATGTCTATCACTAAGCCACCCCTGTCAATGCTAATTCCTAAAGTGTCGAGCTCTGACTTGCGGACTGGCTACAGCAATAAAGGCACCTCACCCACATTTCGTGGTGCTTGAAATCCTCGTGTGGCACTCATACAAAACTAAAAAATGAACGGAGCCTATGGCTCCCTCCCCGAGGGGCTAACAGGAAATGCATAAGCCCTATGACCTCCTCCTCGAGGGGCTTACGGGGTGGCTCATGAGGGCACTCCCACTCAAGCAGCCCAAATTCATGCAGAGCCTACAGCTCCCTCTCCGAGGGGCTAACATGACACACATTATCCCTACAGCCTCCTCCTCGAGGGTCTTATGGGCGTCTCACGAGGAAAATCCCCCTCAAGCGGCCCAAATTCACGCAGATCCTATGCTCCCTCCTTGAGGCCTTGTTCGGTTAATTCATGTCTGTGGTGGATTGGAGTGTATTGGAGAGGATTGGGAGGGAATTTGACTTAGATGGGATCTAATCCACCTAGATCCATGCCATAATCCCTTTGGAACCGAACAAGGCCTAAGGGGTTCACATGACACGTATTAGCCCTACGGCCTCCTCCTTGAGGGGCTTACGGGGCGGCTCACGAGGGCACTCTCCCTCAAGCGTCCCAAATTCATGCAGGGCCTATGGCTCCCTCTTCGAGGGGCTAATAGGGCACGCATTAGTCCTACGGTCTCCTCTACGGGGAACTTACAAGGCGACTCTATGAGGGCACTCCCTCTCAAGTAGCCCAAATTGGTGGTACACATGTAGTCATCTTCTCGAGAGGACAACATGACTAATACGGGACCTACGGTTTCCTCCGCAAGGAACCTACGGGTGGCTCCTAGGGGCTTGTATTCCCGAGAAGACCTAAATGTACAATTTCTACAGTCCCTCCATGAGGGACCAACGGGAAATGTACCTACCCTACGATTCCTCGCACAAAGAATCAATAGGGTGTCAAGGAGCTTGTGAGTAGCTCCATCAAGAGTTCATCAACAACGCATAAAAACCAAAGGTTTCCTTCACAAGGATTAAGCGAAACATACCGCGTACAAAACCCAAAGGGTGGCCCTATCATCAGAGGTCTCGAATTTAGTGAAATAAACCAGGCGCACGATCTGTCAAAACAGTTTCTTAGGACCGAGATGCTGAGGCACTGTTGTCCACCTTTTTGCTACCCTACCGACAGCTCCCAAGACCAATTTCTCTGTTCTCGCCTTCTAGGTACCTAGTGGTATCAGTGGAAGCACAAAAGGCTTGACCGCTCTCGCTCTCCTCATCTCGGGAAAACTACCGGACAAAGGCCTCCACGTGCTCTTCCACGATTTGTTTAAACTCAACGATATCCTAGGGACGAGCCATCAGAGGGTGCTACACTTTCGTCGAGAGTTGCTGCCAGGGAGGCCAACCTCAATCCGATGGAGGCGGGAGAAGATTTAGGTCGCGACAGCATGAAGCGCCTTACGGCTTTCCTTATCAAGGAAGTTCTAGTAAAGTGGAGCAGCTTTCTCTAGCTTGATGGTGATACGGTCGACGAGCTCAAGGTAAGCACCCCTCTCGCTCACATCCGCGTGGGTGGTATTATGGAATATTTCCACCCCGAAGTGGCCCAAGGTAGCATTGGCATGCAGAGCAAGGTCCTGACACATCTGGCACTACTACGTCTCGAGCACCCTACGATTCGCCACCTCTTTCTTATGAAGGCCGACAACGTTGACCAAAGGCTTAACCTGTAGTCGGATCTTGGCAAGCTCCTGGTCAAGTGATTTGGTGTGGGCGAGAGCGTCATCCCTGGCCTTCCTCGCCTCCTCAAGGTCAACCAGGGCTTGGGCTAACCTCTCCTTGGTACACCATTGTGCCTTCGCCATCTTGGCTTTCCTCACCATGAAGCATTGCTCTGAAGCTTGGATTTCATCACAAAGTCCTCACAGAGGATCTTGCGGCTTGAGGCAAGATCCTTAAGGCCGTCCGCTCGCATATGTTTTATCTCCTCCTCAAGCTTGAGGTTCAAGCGATCGATCCTCTTCTAGGTCCAAGCATCCATGATCTCGAGGTCAAGACTACGCTCGTTGAGTTTGGTCTTGCGCTCCTCTAGCTCCCTATGGGTCACCTCGTGGAGAACCTCTAGTGACTCTGGGCGATCACGCTCTAGGCCATGCTCGACCTCTCGAAGCTGAACAACCTCCTCGTGCCGTGCCACACTTTGTTTGCGTTGTTGGATCGATCGATGATTGCTCTCGTTTTCCTTCTTCGAGAGGGTAACCGCATGTTCACGCACCAAGAGATCCTGGGCATGACGGGTAAGATCCTCTGCGGAGGCACCCCCGGATGAGAGGCCCGCTCGCGGGATGACACACCAATATCCCCCACCTTGCGTTTTGAAGGGAATATGCCTGAGAGGCAATAATAAAATGGTTATTATCTTATTCCATGTTTATGATAAATGTTTATTTTGCATGCTATAATTGTATTAATTGGAAACATTAATACATGTGTGTTGAATAAACAAAATACAAAGTTCCTAGTAATGCCTCTCATATAAACTAGCTCGTTGATTAACAAGATGATCAAGGTGTCCTGATCATGGACATTGGATGTTGTTAATAACGAGGTCACAACATTGGTGGAATGATGTGATAAACATTCATCCGAAGTATAGCATTACGATCAAAGTCATTATGTTTATATTTCTATAACATCATACGAACTAATCTTAGTCCTTAGACCATGAGATCATGTTAATTGCTAACACCAAAATAGTATCTTGATAACACCAAATGTCACACCATAACAGGGTTACTATAAAGGTGGGTTCAGTACTACGAAGGTGTTATGTTGAGGCTCATGGATCAAGAGTGAAAATTTTCAATCCCGATGACGGACAGATATACTCTGGGCCCTCTCGGTGATATCACATTAAGATAGCTTGTAAGCAAGTGATGTGATCACTAGAATGTTATATCACGGGAACAAGAAAAGAGTGCATGTCGGTAACGAGATCAAACTAGGTATTTGGATACCGATGATCGAATCTCGGACATGTATTATATCATGAGACTAACGGATTTAGTTACTAGCGTTAAAGGTTCTCACGATCACTGAAGTCATCGTTGAATGTGTAGGAGTTAGTATGGATCTCCAGGTCCCACTTCTGATTATTGATCTAAGAGGGGTCTCGATCATGTCTGCATTATTCGCGAATCGTAGGGTGACACACTTAAGGGATACCAACACCATTTGGAGCAAATATGTTTCAGAAAAAGATTTAAGAAAGCGCTGGAATTATTTCAATAGACACTAAAACTGTTTCGGGTGAAATTGCTGAAATTGGTTCTGCATGTAATATTGAAATGTTGTAGGGGGTTTTATGTGAATGTTTTATTAATTAAAGTAATTAACAAAATTCTGAATAAAATTAATAAAAGAGTTTTATTAAATGAGAGAGCATTAAATTTGGAGGAATTTAATGCATTTAAAGTGGGGACTTTAAAAGAGAATGTGAAGGGGCAAATTTATGTGGAGGGAGTTACCACCACATGAATGAGGAGGTGAGGGGTCACCCCTTGGGCGCCGGCCATGGGGAGGGGCACCCCCTACTCCTATAAAAGGCCCTCCTCACACCCCTTCTTCCACACACCTCCTCGTGAAGGATCTCTCTCCCCCTGTAGTTATTCCCCATGGTCTCGGATTAGCGAGATACATGTTCCCGGTGGCTTTATCTGGAAAGGAGTTGCTGCTTCCGCTACTTTGATGGATCAAGGGATGGAGGTTGTCGGGGTACTGGACGTGTGTGCAATCACGGATGCACCGCTACTTTGCGGTGCTGGACTTGCTGAAGCTGGATCTGATGGACGTGCTGGAGCCGGAACTGCTGGGCTTCATCACGATCTTGAGATCGGCAAGTTTACGACTACATCATCCACGAGTTCCATCTAGTTAACAAAGCTTTGTTGTCTTCGAGGGTAAGTTCACGATGGATGTATATCCACCCGTTGCTCTATATCTAGTAGGTAGATCTTGGCGTATAGTTCTCATCGTAGGAATTTTTTGTTTTCTATGCTACGAACCCAACAGTGGTATCAGAGCCAGGTCTATGCGTAGGTGCTTTGCACGGGTAGTACACATATGTTTATATGTGGGCAATGATGATCATGTTATTGCTTCTTTCATGTATTTTTGGATATTGGTGGCATAGTGGGACGAAGCGGCCTGGACCAACCTTACATGTCATCGTACATGAGACCGGTTCCACGACTGACATGCAACTAGTTTTGCATAAGTGGCTGGCGGGTGTCTGTCTCTCCTACTATAGTCAATATCTGATTTACAACGAGTTGCTAATAACTTGGTTATCCTCGTTGTGGTTCCATGTTCGTAGGTAAGAACGGTTCTATCTCCGAAAGCCCTAAGCCACGTAAAACTTGCAATGGATAAATTAGAGGTGTCTAGTTTAGATTGTTGCTGGGTAGTGTCTTTATATGGTAATGTTGTAAGTAGCTGTATGGTAGATACTCTTACAACACACCTAACATGTAAGTTCCATAGACCATGACCTTACACACAAAGGAATAATAGAGATCATACCACGATGCATATGATGGTGATCAAATGGATGGACCATATCATTCCACTTTACACATATGATGTTCGCATCTTATATTGCTTGTTTGGCGTTTTAGTAGCATTATAAGATGATCCCTCATTTAAATATCAAGATAAATATGTGTTCTTCCTTATGTATGCACCGTTCTATGGATCATGTTTCGAGACATCACATGATGATCGGGTGTACTCGACTCTATGCTTTCATATAACGGGTGTAAGACAGTTTTACACACGCGAATACTAAGGTTCTTACTTGGCGAGCCTAGCATGTACAGACATGGCCTCAGAACACGGACCGAAAGGTTAAGCATGAGTCATATAGTTGATATGATGGCCATATTGATGCTCGCCTTTGAAGATACACCGACTCATGTGATGATCAGACTTGGTATAGTGGATTTGGTTCATATAATCACCAAAAAGGCACGAGGGATGTTGTTTTTGAGTGGGAGTTTATTTCTAATTTGGATTAGTCGAACTCAATTTGTCATAAACTAAATCGAAGTGAATTTGCATAATTTTTTGTATTCATTGGCGTTTGTTCACTACCTTATGCTTAGTTTTAATTGAGATAATAGAACTATAGAATTCTGGATATTTACTTTACGAATTGGTATCGTATTGTTTTGAATGTCAATTTAAAGTTTATAAGTCCTATTGCAAGCTTTCAACAAACTCTATTTACTCCATGAAGTTTAATAAGTAGTATTAAATCAAGAGTAAGAATTCCAATGTTAGTATCTAAAGTATCATGTTTGCCTCCATGATTATTGATATTCAAAAGTTGTTTTAATATCAAGATTATATAGGAGCTGAAAATTGTTTCAGAAACCATCATGTGTGAAAGATATTGTGATATCTGAAACAATGTTTTTGGTTGCATTATGATAGAGTATAATTTAGCAAAATACATGTTCTCATATTGTATGAGAATTTGTGAAGGATGGAGATGCTAAGCATTCAGGTCTCCCAAAAAAGTTTTGGGAACTAATATTATACCCACGATTCTTCCTTATAGGCTATAGTAGCTTGATCATGAAAGTTGTCATGATAAGGATGAATAGAAGATGTAAGTAAAATGTTTACTACACTAATAGATTACTATAGAATGGATTTTTGAAAGAATACCAAACATTTGATGATGGTGATCCACTTCAAAGTGCAAGTCCAAAGGTATTAGTATTTGACTATATATGCTTTGTACTATGTGTCATGTGAATGACACCACTATTGATGTTGATAGATTCTTTTAAAAGGAAAAGGAATTGCTAAAAGAGAAACTATAAAATATTTGGCTGAAAAGAAAAAGTTGGAAA
Organism: Avena eriantha; assembly: GCA_910589775.1. NCBI lineage: Eukaryota > Viridiplantae > Streptophyta > Magnoliopsida > Poales > Poaceae > Avena > Avena eriantha. The sequence continues at coordinate 333,029,098 of OU342744.1, forward strand.
TGTCCAGCTTAGGTATATAGAAGATATACATGTTATGGTTGCATTCCTTGCTTGATTAACAATGTGGTTCTTAGGTATTGGATACCGAATTGGTTGGTATGAAGTGTCATACAGGGCAACGCAATTCATGAACTGCAATGGCCTAAGTAACTAGCAAGAGAATAAGTGATGATGTTCATCGAAAACAAATAAAGTGTTATTGTGTTTTTCGTTGTCTTCAAACCTAGCCTTCAAGATTTGTTTTAATAATTGTTATTTTGTTCTGGTATTACGAGAACAATGGTTGTTCAAATAATTGCCATATTCCATAAAGGATGGATGAACTTTTACAAGTATAGTGGGAGAAATCACATCCATAAACACTATTGCTAAAATGTCGCAAGACAAATGATTGAAAGATCACTTATGAAGTGACATCGCTGTTTAAATTATATTGGAAAGAAAACATGAAGAAAATCCATGTTGATGGATTTTTGGAGTCTTTGATTTTGATCAATTGACGCTTGTGAGACTTTCCTCGAGATAATTGAAACTCCGTCCATAGGCCAAAGAGGAACGGATGACTAACTTATTGGATATTATGCATGTTGATGTATATAGTCCATTATGTGTAGCCATATGCGATGGATCTTTTTTCTTCATATGCTTTCTCCAGAAATTTAAGTGAATATATATATATATATATTTACTTAATAAGGAAGAAGTATGAAACATTTGAACATTGTTCAAAGACTTTCAAGATGAAGTGAAAAAATCATTGTAACAAGAAAATAAAAGAGTTTATGATTTGATCATAAAGGAAGATATTTGAGTTACATGTTTAGAAAAACACCTAAGATTTGAGGAATTATTCCATGATTTGTGTTTCTCGATAAACCATAGGAGTATGGCATATTCGAGAGATGAAATCAAACCATGTTTGACATGGTAAGATCAAAGGTGTTATTTATAAAACTGCCATTATGTTTTAAGGATTGAAGCTTTAGAGACTACCGCTTTTACACTGAAAAGAGCACCATCGTGATCCGTTGAAATGACACCATATAAGTTATGGTTTGGGATAAAACCCGAATTGTCTTTTCTTAAATTTTGGGATGCTATGCATAAGTAAAATGTTTACAACCAAAGTCGAATAAGCACGTCTTTGTAGGTTATCCCAAAAGATTTTGTTGGGAATTTCTCCATAACACCGAGGACAGAAGAGTTTGTTACTTGGAACGTCAAGTTTCTTGAGAAGGAATTTTTCACGAAAAGTTAAGTGGGAGGACAATAGAACTCTGATAAGGTTATTGAACCTTAGCTATATGTGCTAAGTAGCATAGCGCCGGAAAGTGTCCCGGTGGTGGCCACAATGCTCATGGCTCCCGTGATTAGAAAGGTTGTGATCTCGGAGAATAGAGTTCCTATTGAACCGTGTGGGTTGGTAAGAATCAAATAGTGTGATTTGATCAGCAAGTCGTTATTGTTTTGACAATGATGAACCGAATACATTCAAAGAATCGATGATGGGCCCTGACTCCATAAAATGACTAGAAGTCATAGAATCCGTGATAGTATCAAGTTTCTGAACTTGGAAGACCCTGTGAAAAAGGCGTAAAGCCTATCGGTTGTGTTTGGATCTATAAATAAATATACATGGATGTTTAACATCTATGAAATAGTTGACTTGTCGGAAAGAAGTTTACGGAAATGTTCAAGGAGTTGACTATGACAAGATTTGATCTTTCATAGAGATATATAGTCTTGACGGATTAATGTAGCAACCACTACATATAATTTGGTATATGGTAGTTGAATAAACAAAACAAGGTTCTTCTAATAGAACGGTTACCTAGGACGTGTACATGACATGGTCCGAAGGGTTTTGTTAATTCAAAGGGTGCTAAAAGGGCATGCAAACTTCAATAGTTGAAGTAAGCATAGCAGAGTTGGAATCTTCACCATGATGAAACTGTTAAAAGAGTTTAACTTCATCGGAGATGATGAAGATGCTTGCATTTGTAAGAAATTAAGTGGGAGCGCTGAGACATATTTCTAATACATTGTGTAGAGGACATATTGTTGATTGGAAATGATGTATCTAGTATTGACACAAGTTAAGAATTTCATTAAAATAAGATTTCGATGAAAGACTTGGGCAAAACCAGAATATTTGGCATCAATATCTATATGGATAGATTGAGATGCTAATATGGTTGTGCCGGACATACATATATGAGATATTGAAAGGGTTCAATATGAAAGAAAGGTTCTTGCTGCATGGAAAAGATTGTATCAAGATTCAAGTGTTTCAACACTTGGTGAGTAAAATCACATGAAGATTTTGATCGATTATACCATGATATGTATATATCTAGAATGTCCTATGCTCTAAATGTTATGAGCACATACTAGAATGATTCATAAGATGATCATTGGACAATAGTAAAGATATTCTTATGAGCTTTGGAAGAACTAAGAATATATCATGTATAAGTGACAAATAGTTAAAGGTAGTTCATTGTAAAGTGTTACATTGATACTAGTTTTGTCACAAGATACAAATTAAATTTATCTCAAATTAGACTATGGGTGGCACAATGTAATAGAAAGGATGTTCCATGATGGATTTGGATAAGTTCCCAAGTTGAAACATTGTGACATATACTACAAGAAAAGGCTAAGTATATGACTGCTATAGTAGCAACAAAGGAGGGCATTTGTGTTAAGTAGTTTGTTATCAAACTAGGTGTGGTTCAAAGTGGGCTAATACTATGAAGATATATTGTAGACAATAATATCAACATATTTTTACCCGAACGAACTAAAGGTCTCACCAAAGGTCCAAATTTATACAATGCCATCTCATTTGAGAATGTGTGATGCGTAGAGACGCAAAGACATGCAAATACACACGGACCTAAAAGTGCCAGATCCGGGTATTATGTTAACCACTAGCAATCGCGTATATGCAACACTAAAAAGCCATAGGTGTTCAATACGCAAAGTTTTTCAAACTAGATTATTGACTGTAGTGCAAGTGGGAGACTGAAGGGAATATACCCGAGAGGCAATAATTAAGTGGTTATTATCTTATTCCATGTTTATGATAAATGTTTATTTACCATGCTATAATTGTATTAATTGGAAACGTTAATACATGTGTGTTTAATAAACAAAATACAAAGTTCCTAGTAATGCCTCTCATATAAACTAGCTCGTTGATTAACAAGATGATCAAGGTTTCCTGATCATGGACATTGGATGTTATTAATGACGAGGTCAGAACATTGGTGGAATGATGTGATGAACATTCATCCGAAGTATAGCATTACGATCAAAGACATTATGTTTATATTGCTATAACATCATATGAAGTAATCTTAGTCCTTAGACCATGAGATCATGTTAATTGCTAACACCAGAAGAGTATCTTGATAACACCAAATGTCACATCATAACAGGCTGACTATAAAGGTGGGTTCAGTACTACAAAGGTGTTATGTTGAGGATCATGGATCAAGAGTGGAATTTGTCAATCCAGATGACGGATAGATATACTCTGGGCCCTCTCGATGATATCACATTAAGATAGCTTGCAAGCAAGTGATGTGATCACTAGAATGTTATATCACGGGAATGAGAAAAGAGTGCATGTCGGTAACGAGATCAAACTAGGTATTTGGGTACCGATGATCGAATCTCGGACATGTATTATATCATGAGACAAAGGGATTTAGTTACTAGCGTTAAAGGTTCTCACGATCACAGAAGTCATCGTTGAATGTGTAGGAGTCAGTATGGATCTCCAGGTCCCGCTTCTGATTATTGATCTGAGAGGTGTCTCGATCATGTCTGCATTATTCGTGAACTGTAGGGTGACACTTAAGGGATACCAACACCATTTTGATCAAATATGTTTCAGATAAATATTTAAGAAAGAGCTGGAATTATTTCAATAGACACCGAAACTGTTTCGCGTGAAATTGCTGAATTTGGTTCTGCATGTAATATTGAAATGTTGCAGGCGGTTTTATGTGAATGTTTGTTAATTAAAGTAATTAAAAAAATTATGAATAAAATTAATAAAAGAGTTTTATTAAATGAGAGAGCATTAAATTTGGAGAAATTTAATGCATTTAAAGTGGGGACTTTAAAAGAGAATGTGAAGGGGCAAATTTATGTGGAGGGAGTTACCACCACATGAATGAGGAGGTGAGGGGTCACCCCTTGGGGCCCAGCCATGGGGAGGGGCACCCCTCCTCCTCCTATAAAAGGCCCCCCTAACACCTCTTCTTCCACACACCTCCTCGTGAAGGATCTCTCTCCCCCTCTGGTTATTCCCCATGGTCTCGGATTAGCGAGATACATGTTCTCGGTGGCTTTATCTAGAAAGGAGTTGCTTCTTCCGCTGCTTTGCTGGAGCGAGGGATGGAGGTTGTCGGGGTACTGGACGTGTGTGCGATCACGGATGCACCGCTGCTTTGCGGTGCTGGACTTGGTGGTGCTGGACTTGCTGAAGCTAGATCTGATGGACGTGCTGGAGCTGGACCTGCTAGAATTCATCACGATCTTGAGATCGGCAAGTGTACGACTACATCAACCACGAGTTCCGTCTTGTTAACAAAGCTATGTTGTCTTCGAGGGTAAGTTCTCTATGGATGTATATCCACCCGTTGCTCTATATCTAGTAGGTAGATCTTGGCATATAGTTCTCATCGTAGGAATTTTTTTGTTTTCTCTACTGCGAACCCAACACGTTTGGCCCTCTCGAGGAGCTCCGCAGCCTCCAAGGCTCTTCCCTCTCTATGTAGTGCCCACAGGTCGAGTGCATGTTGAAGGTATCATGTTGCTCGCGGAGGCGACGTGATGCCCCTGCCAGCTGGTGCTCTTCTCCTGCCGCGTCCACGAGGAAATGGGCGAGGCCGACGCACGTAGCCTCCATGCTGGCATGGATATGACCCAATATTTCAAGTGAAGCAGAGTCAGGATGCTCCAAGCCAGGCGTGCTAGCCTCCAAGATCTATCTGAGGGTAGGGACCCCTGTGGTAGAGAGGACTCGAGGGCTGGCCACACATAATCCTGTTGGGTTCGCATCATAGAAAACAAAAAATTTCCTACGATGAGAACTATACGCCAAAATCTATCTACTAGATACAAGCAACTGATGGTTATACATCCATAGAGAACTTACCCTCAAAGACACGTTCAGGCCACCGAACAACCTCCACCTCCTCAAGATCGTGTGGAAGTCCTAGCGCCACAAATCAGCAGCGCATCCATCCTCGCACACACGTTCATGCCACCGAACAACCTCCACCTCCTCGCTCCAGCAAATCAGCGGAAGCAGCAACTCCTTCCGGATGCAAAGCCACCGGGAACATGTATCTCGCTAATCCGAGACCATGGGGGAAAATATCTAGAGGAGGAGAGAGATCCTTCACGAGGAGGTGTGCTTTGTGAGGGAGGAGAGGGGTGCCTTTTATAGGAGAGGGGGGCTCCTCCCCTACCATGGCCGGCACCCATGGGGGTGCCCCCACCTCTTCCTCATTCATGTGGTGGAAGCTGCACTCACATCAATTTATCGTCCACCCAAAGTTCCACTCACATGCATTAAATTTCCACCAAATTTAATGCAACTCTCAATTAATAAAACTCTTTTATTTATTTTATTAAGAATTTTGTTAATTACTTTAATTAACAAACATTCACATAAAACCCCTTTGTAACATTTCAATATCACATGCAGAACCAGTTTCTGCAATTTCACCCAAAACAATTCCGGTTTCCATCGAAATAATTCCAGCGCTTTGCAATTCTTTCGTCTGAAACATATGTGCTCCAAAATGGTGTTTGGAAACCCTTAAGTGTGTCACCCTACAGTTCGCGAATAATGCGGACATGATTGAGACTCCTCTCAAATCAATAATCAGAAGCGAGACCTAGAGATCCATACTGACTCCTGCACATTCAACGATGACTTCTATGATCGTGAGAACCTTCAACGCTAGTAATCTAATCCCTTTGTCTCATGATATATTACATGTCCGAGATTCGATCATCGATATCAAAATACCTAGTTTGATCTCATTGCCGACATGCACTCTTTTCTCGTTCCCGTGATATAACATTCTAGTGATCACATCACTTGCTTGCAAGCTATCTTAATGTGATATCACCGAGAGGGCCCAGAGTATATCTATCCGCCATAGGGATTGACAAATTCCAATCTTGATCCATGTGCCTTAACATAACACCTTCGTAGTACTGAACCCATCTTTATAGTCACCCTGTTACGGTGTGACGTTTGATGTTATCAAGATACTCTTCCGGTGTCAGCAATTAACATGATCTCATGGTATAAGGATAAAGATTACTTTGTATGATGTTATAGCAATATAAACATAATGACTTTGATCGTAATTCTATACTTTGGATGAATGTTCATCACATCATTTCACAAATGTTGTGACCTCGTTATTAACAACATGCAATGTCCATGATCAGGAAACTTTGATCATCTTGTTAATCAACGAGCTAGTCTATAAGAGAGGCATAACTAGGAACCTTGTATTTGTTCATTAAACACACATGTATTGACGTTTCCTATCAATACAATTACAGCATGCAAAATAAACATTTATCATATACAAGGAATACATAATAACAACTTTATTATTGCCTCTTAGGGCATATTTCCTTCAAATCCCCCATCATCACTGAGTTCTTGAGCGAGGGCGCCCGTTGGGCACCCACCAGATCCTCACACACAGGGGTGTCATCTTTGCTCGTGGCACCAAAGAAGATGACTGGATCACCCTGGCAGGCCCGACGTCCTCCATCCCTCCTTCTGCCGGAGCCGGTGGCGTCAGAGCCCTCAGATAACTCGGGGTACCAGGCCGACCCTCCGCCGCTGGCGAGGCCACTGTCTTACCGCAGGTAATGATAGCCCTGTCTGCATGCGCGACTTTGTCCTCATGGGCCATCGTAAGATCTCCTCCACCTAAGGCCCTCAACAAGGAACGATGGTCGCAGGGAAAAGAGACGCAGGTGGAGGCTGCCGCCTCACAGGTCTTCCTCGACAAGGAACTCCTGACTCTCCTCTTCCTCTTCCTCCCCTCAGACCTGCAGGAAGGAGGATGAGGCAAGGAAGACAAGACGAGGCGAGTAAAACAAACACCCCTGAAGAGGAAACTTATCTTCTACTAGAGGAGCCTCGGAACGACCTAGCTTCACTCTACAACCCAGGAGGAAGGAAGGAGTCCTCTTCATCCTCCATGATGCCCTTCTCGTCGACAACACCCTTCACCGGAATTCCCTCAGCTGGAATCTCAGTGCGGATTGCACCATCGCCCCCGGCTCTAACACGTTGCGACTTGGCGTCGACAAGATCCCTGGTGTATTCTTCGGAGGAGGACACGTTGTGCACCATCCTCCCACTACGAACAAGCATAAAGGCTTCATTGCCATCGCCCACTGACACTCCCTCATCCTCCAGCGATGTTACGGTGTCGAGGACCGAGGCGGGAACACAGGTGTTTCCTTGACCCTCCTGGCCGAGAAGCATTCACCCCACCAGTCGAAGAGGGGAAGACCGGCGTGGGCCGCATCCATGTTGTCGATATGGTACAAGGGGAAGGCCTCCCGGTGAATCGGAGGTACAGTAGCCTCCTCGAGGAACAACTCCATCAGGACAACTACTAGCGCCTCAAGAAGAAGGCCGTGCGACAACTTGATCCTGTCTTGGCCATTCGACATGGCACATATGCCCTTGCTATTATATTGGAGTGGCGCGATCTATCGATATATTAACTCCTAGGTCACCATTTTTCCGGTCAAGTTGTGGCTTGCCAAGGCCTTCATGCGCCTCTTGAGTGGTCTAGAGCTTTTTTTAGATGACCGTATCTAGAGCCCAGCCCAGACTCTTCATCGCGGGCATGGAGGGGACCTGGAACAGCGAATTTACCTAGCGAGTGTCCATGAAGACCCAATCTCAATGAAAATCTCCCACCTTCCCAACAATGGATAAGGGGAGGAAGTTCACGTCTTCATCAGTGCCAAAAAAGAGACACAACCGAGGCATTCCGTAGTTGCAGAGACGCGTAGGAAGAAGAAGTGCCTGAACAGTGCCACCGACGGTGCCACACCCACGAAGGCTTCACACTAGAATGCAAAGATTACCAGGAGGAGCACTTTGTACGGGTGAAGGTAGAGCAGCTAGATGCCGTAGTTCTCGAGGATGACGAAGAAGAAGCTTAAGGGGGAGAACGGTGGTACCGACCGGGCAGCGATGAAATGCAGGAAGACGGGATACATAGTGGCAGGCCGGTCGGGTCAGCCCACAATGCTAGACCACATCCGAGTGGCTCCCCACTCATTATGTGGGGCCCCAGTTTAATTCTCCAAGAATCCCTGTTATGGATACACCATGATACCATGATTAGTTCGTCGTGGCACATAACCGACAAGTATCAAAGTAAACATCCATTTCTTAAGCGGATACATATCATACCTTATTTGCCATTATGGCTACATCAATAACCATCAACGAAACTTCATAAAGCACAGAACCTGAGCCATGCCTTAACCTACAGACAAGTAATTGTGAGAATGTCCTAGCTCACATAGTCATCAATATCACCTTCTTCTTCAGCTTACTTCTCGAATCCGATCAAGTTAATAGACATGGACAATGCCAGTGAGTACTTTGAATGTACTCACAAACCACCTTAAGGGAAAATAACAAGAGCATATGCAATATGGTTGTGGTAGTAGGAGGGATCCATGAGAGGTTCTTTTCTAAATAAGTTTCTCTTGTAGATATAACATCTAAATATATTTGTTGAAAACTTTTGTAAAGTGCTTTGAATTTTTTTTGAATAGTTTTGGAAACACTAGGACTGGGTCACCCATTAGTTCCTCCTTTCGGTTATCCCATGAACCAACTCCTTTCCTTCCTTTACGACCATCCCATGGTCAATACCTTTCCAAAGCCTTTGCTTCTCCGAAATCATTTTTGAAATCAAAGCCATCACCGCTCTGTAGTAGTTTGCCCAACTCGTCCAGAACCACGGACACGGCTATTCCAATATTTACACTCTGCAGAGGTTGTACACTTTACCCACACCATCCAGTTACCCTTCCCTGATCACCTACGAACTGTGGGTCGAATAACCGATCAAGACTCTTAGGATGCCACTCTAGCATAAAACCTACCCTATGAGTTCTTCCTCTCAACACCGGGATGTCTGGGCCAAAGACCAACCGGAGCGCATTCCGACTCCTCGAGAGTGGGCATTTTCAATGAGAGGCTCATAGTATCGCCCGACTGCTCCCGAGGGAAGTTAACATCTCCTCTAGGTGACTGTCTAACAGCTGACCCTTTCTGTAAAGGAAACCCGGAATTCAAGAGATGTGATCCCCTACAGTAGTTGTGAGAATTCCCACACTAGAGTAGCAAACTTCAAGTCCAGCCCTGTCCCATTGAAGAGTAATGTGGTTTCACGGGTTAAGTTGTTATAGATAAACCTACAGAGAAACAGGTGTGTTTTTGTAAATATTTTTCCTCCTCTTGGCTTAAGCATCATTTGTAAAACAAAATCTTTTTCTGTTCTCAAACTTTTTTATAAAATTTTCCGGGGTCTTCCCATCCTATAGCTTTGCTTTGGATAAAACGGGGTCTCCAAAGGGGTAAGGTGTTATACACCATCTACCATACTAGGGACAAGTAGGTGTCATCCAGGGGGTTGTACCTAGTGGTATAGATGTGAAATGGTTTGGAGGAGCCAAGCCAGTACCATATATGGATTATTATATAATAAAACAATGCAGTTTTCATAAACAATAGGGAAAACATGCGTAAGTAAAACAATAGGACAAGGCTTTATGAGCAAGAAGGTGGCTTTATCAGCAATCTAGCAATATGTGTCCCCGGACTTCTTCTGGGCATACCATAATAATCCAAATAATATTAACCACTTTTTCTGGTCTCCGATATAATTGCAACTATCATCGTCAGGGATAGCACACGCAAGGAAACAAGGGACCCAATCAACACAAGGCATACAAACACCAATACAATTCGGGAAACAAACATTCAACGCACTACTAACTTCAGTAACCCTTGATAGTTTGAGATCACAGAAAATTAAATTACTTTAATTCCCTTTGTAGAATTTCTTTTATGATTTGTTTGTGACAACCACTTAATAAAGAAGTTTTGAACTTAGGCTTGGGTCTGTATGATATCAAAGTGCAAACTGATATCAACAGATAGGTATTGAAATAACAAGGCCAACAAAAGTGGTTTCATAATTTTATCAATTTTCCTTAATTAGTTATGCTTATTCTAGTGGAAACTAACATTAGTTTATATCAATAAATCACCAGAAAAGATCCGTGGTTCAAATAAATTAGTTCTCAGAGTATACTGTATATCTAGGAGTTTGTGATTTTTGATCACTTCAAAATAATTACCATAGCCCTTGGGAAAATCCCAAAGTCAATTCTACTAGCTATTTGTCTTTTTCACTGTATTTAAAATGCATAAGCTTTTGATATGAATCCAAGGAAACATGGTAGGTAATTGAAATACCTTTATATATCAGGTTTTAATTCAAAAATCCTCAGAAGCTCAATAAATCTTGAACTCCTAGGTTTTGATATACCTTGATGCACCACATCACTAAGAATTAGAATTATTCTAAAATAGTACCTAGATTAAGCTAGAGAATAGTCTAAAGACAAAAATGTATTTGATTTGTCAATTTTTCTACAGTCAAACCATGACTCATCTTGGTATGATGCCAAGTCCATGAGATAGATACATGAAGTACTTACCAAGGAGTGTTGGATCCACCCTATTTGGATCAAGTAAACTTACTGAGGAAAATTATTACTTGGAAAAAATACTTTTTAACATTTTAATTTTCATAAAATAGTAAAGATAAATATGTCCCTAGGGTTTGGTCTGCATGTTAGAGGACTTATCAGGGAAAATGTACAAAAATGGATCTAGGCAAAAACTTGAATTTTCCATTTTATTCTGGAATTAAAGTTATTAGTATATTTATGGATCTGGGAAATTTTATGAAATGAAAAAGTGGAAAATGGGCTGGTTTCCAGATAGAGTTGGGTCGCGAAGCGAGAAATCGGACCACTCGGGAGGACCATGCACAGGAGGGAGCCGGGTTCAAACGGCCGGGGCGGTCTTGGCTAGGCTGACCCACCTTGCGACGCTGGCACGCATGATTTTTCAAAAGACTGCCAGGCAGGGCCCAACCGTCAGCGGCACTAGAGGAGCAAAGAGTATGGGCGAAGGAGGACCGCTAGATCTAGTCAGAATCGATGGTGGACAGTCGTCGTCATCCCAGCGACAGCCAAGATAGAGAAGAAACCCTAGGCGGTTCCGAGGAGCACGGGGAGGCTCACTAGAGGGAGGAGGGTGACGGTGGAGTGGCCCTAGAGAAGCGGTGGTCCTTGACGATATCAATGAGGGGCGACAACGCCACTTTTGGTGCAAGGATGTGGAAGCCCGCTTCTTGTAGTTCGAGCTCCATCGAGAGCTTATAGGGATGTCGCCAGGGGGTCACCCTAGGAAGCAAATGGGAAGGGGTGGGTTAGTGCAGATCCAGGGGCCTTGTAGGTGAACGAAATAAAAAATAAAGGGTGGCAGGACAGCGGTACTTTACCATTTGTACAGGAGTCCAAGAGGGGTTTCCTTCTCTTATCCATGGCAATGAAAAGTGAGAGACATAGCTCTGGCTCTAGGGGGAGTAGGTGGGAGTGTGGGGAGTGAAATGGAGAGGCAGGAGCGAGCTGCAAGGGCCTCTCGCCTTTTATTTAGAGGAGGGAATGGTACAGATCAAGCCGATGATCCTTTAGATTTGTCCCAATCTTTCACAGCGAGTCAACCAGATAGATGATCTCCCAATAACGCGATGAACATCACTTGAAGAAGAGGAACAAATCTAGCAAGTAACATGATGAAGATCACCACGCCTCAAACCACAGCTCGATAATCCTTGATGCACACAAGAACCTTCACAGCAAATCACTCGATATAATAGATAACAGTATCGCCGTCCCCAGAGGGATGATACACGGTTGATAACAATATAGTTTTTAGACTAAACAACTGAACTCCCCTAAACCCTAGGTGGCTGGCTCCTTTATATAAGAGGCCTGCAACTAGTCGGTTGGATAGACCCAAACTGAACACACAAATGGACTCGAACCTAACCTAGACTCGGACTCAATAACATAGCAATAATATTATACACAACCTTAGACTTATCATTACATATCGTAGGTAGTCCTGGCGTGCCAATTATCAATGGGATGTGCCCCGCATCACCTAGCTTGGTGGAGTCCTGTAATTAGGCTTCACCTCCTCCTTCATGCCCATATCATCATCCCCCCTTCAAGAAGCGTTGTCCCCAACGCTTGCGGGTCGGGTTGGAAAGGTGGTGTGATATGAACAATCGCTTCACACGTCTTAGCCATCTTCAAGTCTTGCCTGCCTTCCACTCCGCAACCTCCCTCTCGGCGTGCTTGACTTGAAACAGCCCTTGGGGCCTGCACCTCCTTGCGTCCCCATACGAGCTTTGACCTAGGCGCCACCGTCTTCTTCTTATCAACTCTTGTTGGAACTCGTGGTTGCTGAACATGGACCTTCTTTGCACGACCTGGCATAAGATGGGTAATGCCTGGACCACACAACTGATGAACATGTCCATCCTTGCCTCTATGCATCTACACAACTGTCCCAACAAAATGCCTCACAGGTGTGATAACAAAACTGCTCTTGTTACCCCACTGCACCTCATGCACTGGAACATCAGGAGCACAACTATCATCCGTCTGAACACCTATGTCAACACACACAACCTTCTGAACACATGCTACAACATCCTTCCTCTCAGCAATAAGAGGATGCACTTCAACTGGCTTGTCACTAACAAGTTCCATTGGCTTGTCATCTACAGGCATAGCTGAAGCAATATCAACATTGTCGCACTGTGCATCATGCTCTCCATCCTGCACCTTAGCTAGCCAGATTTTGGCATAGCCTTGCGCACCTTCTCCTTTTGTACCACTAGCTCCACATCAGACTTTATGTCATCATCCTGCATAGGCTTCAAAGTCTGATGTTTGCCACTATGCACAAAAGAATATGTATTTTCTCTTCCAGCATGTGTAACGTTGCAATCATACCGCCATGGACGACCAAGTAATAGCCCACATACCTACAATGGCAACACATCGCACTCAATCTCATCAACATAATCACTAACTATAAATGGCACACGCACCTTATGAGTTACCTTCACCATACCGCAGCTATTGAACCACTATAGATGCTTAGGTTCAGGAATACGCCATGCGGACAACCCCAACGCTGCCACCATTGCCTTGCTAATGACATTAGTACAGCTTCCTCCATCAACAATCAACTTGCATGCGTTGCCTTTGATCATACACTGCGCCTGAAATAAATTCCAACGCTGGCCCTTGTCCACTGCCATGCAAGTATCGCCTTGTACTCTCTTGAGTTGCAAATTTAGCCCACTCAATGGTACAACATCCTCAGAACTAACCACCTTGTCCATCTCCTTGGACTTCTCCCAAAATCTAGTGCGCAGGAATTGCTTCAAATCTGCCCAACTAGGTGTTGTTATGCCCTTTGCGGTCCTCTCTTCCTTCCACCAACTAGCCAAAGTCTCATCCACACGCCGGTGTTCAAGAACAAATTCAGTACGACCACCAAACCTAGAATCGATCGAACGACATTTGGCTAAACCATTATCCATGTCAGACCTCCAAGATCTAAACTCCGCATATGTCGCAGAACTGTGCAAGTTCCATTTTATATCTACAGAATTAAGTGACAATCCCACAACAATAGTAGTGTAGTCAAAGTACACATCATCCGCTCTGTCTATCTTACAAACTTCCTTTTCTATTCCCATATTAATCCTTCACGTTCTGATTTCTTTCCATTCCAAACTGATTCAAACATGACGCACCGGAGGGATAATACACGGTGGAGAACAATATAGTTTTTAGACTAAACAACTGAACTGCCCTAAACCCTAGGTGGCTGGCTCCTTTATATAGGAGGCCTGCAACTAGTCGGTTGGATAGACCCAAACCAAACACACAAACGGACTCGAACCTAACCTAGACTCGGACTCAATAACATAGCAATAATATTTGACACAACCTTAGACTTATCATTACATATCGTAGGTCGTCCTAGCATGCTAATCATCAACGGGATGCGCCCCGCATCACCTAGATTGTTGGAGTCCTGAAATTAGGCTTCACCTCCTCCTTCATGCCCATATCAGGGAAGGTGTATGGTGGACAAAGTCCATGTATTAGACATGAAAAAGGGAGGGAGCTACCATTGTCCAAGAGGGGCGGTGTAGAGGTGTTGAGTGGGACCTGGGTTCGATTAGAGATGGACAAAGGGAGGGATAGTGGCTGTTGCTGCATTACTTTGCCAAATTTTGTAATTGTTGCAAGTTTCTCTTTCTCTCACTCCAACTATAAAGGACAAAAGAGGAGAGGGGGTATTGTAGTGCTACAGTGCACACGGCCAGAGAGGTGCCCTGGTGCTGGTGGTGATCAATCTTGAACACTGATGGTGGTTTGATGGTGTTTTGATCCTAGTTTTGGATTTTGTTAAATCCTTGCATTATTATGATTATCAGTGAAGTTTCAAAACTTGATATAAGCAAGATGAGCTAAAGGTGCTCGTAGATAGAGGTGATCAAGTGGTTTCTCCAAGAATTACTTAGGATTTATTTGATCATCTTAGACCCTTTTATAGCAATCGTTCAAATATTGCTGAATCTGTTTTATGGAATTTATTTGAAAACTTTAATTGGGTAAGGTGGATTTTTGGTTTGAGATGTTCCTAAACATCAATTCAAACATTGGATAATTTTCCTAGAATTTATTGGTAAAGGAAAGTATTAAAAGATTTATTTTTCCATTTCTGCCTTTTAAGGGAATAGGCAAAAATAATTATTAAAACTCTTCAAGAATATTTATTTTTGAAGTGGTAAGATAGGTAGGCCTCAAATGTGCCTAAAGTTGGGGATGTGTTTTGGAGGAAACTACACTTTCCTTTATAGGGAGAGGTTTGAGATGTTGTTAAAAGAAAGAATTAAATAGTTTTTATGCCAAAATAATTATGGTAAATCTTTTGTTAATTTTTTATATCCAAGTAGGTGATGTCCAAATTATGTATCCATCATTTTCAACCTTGGAGTTTGACAATCCATCTTGATTTTGGTAGAAAACAAGTAATAAAGGATCTAGGGCATTGTTATTTTTATACCTTCAAAACCTTGTTGGATCTTGGAGCTCAGAGCCTCTCTTGGGTCATGGGCTAGATGTATAGATGTACCTTGTTATGTAGACCGTCGAGGTACAGAAGGTTGACATGGACTAGGATTGAGCTTTCCTAGGCTTGATTCCAAACTTTGAATATTAAGGGTGCCCAAACATATTATCAACTAGCCTTCAAAACCAAGTGGGTTTTGGAAGCCCAAAGTCCAATTGAAACAAGTGAAGTAAGGATGGATATACCTTCATGAGTATATTACCATCATGCCAAGATTTGGTAAAAATAAGATAGTATGAAGATGTGAGCTTCCGCCAAAGTAGGTATGTTGATAAGATCTGTGGGAATTATTATTTTCTTGCCTACAAAACTATATAGAACAAGTGGGTTAGAGAATGACGTGGCCACGGGAAAGAGTGCGCCTTGGTAGACCTTAGTATGGTCTAAAAAATGGTTCAAGTGCATTTCCAAAAATGCATAAGGGTTGGAAATGATGGAGAACCAAAGATGGGATATTGGTAACAATTTCCAGACTTGCCTAAATTTGGCAGATTTGGGGATTCTGACTAGAATACGAGTGTTGATGTTTTTGATTGGTTGCAAGGTTCCAAATCACTATCAATAGTATGATATTGAAGTGTAGATTGATTATAAAGGATCCATGCTTGAATTTGGTCTTCACTGGCTTGGAATCTTCTAGAAGGGATTAAATCCAATTAGATGTGGTTAGGGAAATATAGGGTCACTTTAGTGGCTGGAGATAAGATCGGGCTTGAGTAACTTGCTTAGGATTAGTATTATTGGATTATCTAGATGTTAGATGATGAGCTCCTAGGGTAGCTCATAATCCTTCCTAAGCAAACAAGTCAAACAACATATCAAGGCAATTCATCTTCCAATCAAAACAACTACTACTAGGGTTACCACCAAGCCTAGCTTAAGGTAAGGTATTTTGAAGAGGTTGGAGTTTGAACAAGGTATGGTTGCATTGGCTGGATCTTTAAAATGCGGTGGCGAATTCCTCCACGGGGGAGAAGGAGTGGCAACAGAGGAGCCAGCCGGATCAACCGACGACGTGTGAGGTGGCGAGGCGGTAGATGTGTGTGCAGGGCTTGCCGCATTGAAGGAGATAAGGGCAGTATGGAAAGAAATGCACCCACAATCAGAGCCGAAAAGGAGAAAGAAACAAGAGATAGGGAGAAGCTTAAGCTAACCCCTGCACGATGGGGGGCGCCACCTTCTTGCGACCGGCTCGGTTTAGCCTCAGAGAACCGGTGCGGCTCCTCCGCTGCGGCATAATGTCTACCCTCGCCATCTACTGCCCGGCGCCGGCTTGTGTCAGGAGCCGCTGCAGTCTCTGTGTCCTCAACGGTAGGCTCGTGAGGGTCGACTTCCTGGTCATCATTCCTGCTAGGGAAGGCATCACCCTCACCATCAGACTCCTCACCGACTCAACAGGTTTGCGGCTCGAGCAAGTTGGGGGTGAACGACTGAAGGGGGAGTTTCCCTCCTCCCGCATGATGTAGGCGAAAACATGCTGCATCAACAAAAAAATCAGCTGGACAAGCACAAAATGCCAGAACTGGAAGGAAGAAGATGAACAAAGCAGTTACTTGGGGGGCGGGGTTATCGTGCGTATACGGCGCCTGCCTGAAGGTCCATCCCTCCACCAGCTTCTCCTTCATGATCATCCAAACCCACTCCCGGAGATCGAAGAAGCGGGGATTCTAGCGGGAGAGCTGATGGCTGTGAAATACCACCTCTTTTAGCCATATAAAATGAGCCCTTTATCTCTCATATCATGCTTCTTTCAGCTATAGCTATGCCTTATATGCATGACTTCTAGTTCTCATTTACTTTCATATGAGGTTTGCACATTTAGTAGTTTAGGTAGAACTTTATCACTTTTCCTTGTCTATGACATGTGTGTAGGTGTTTATGATGATTTTGGATAAAACAAAGGCAAAAGGAACAAAGAGAGCATAGTATGGAGGACCTGTAGGGACCAGACTTAGCCATTTGAGGTGTTGGAAAAGTGAATTTTTCCAACTCCTCAAAATAAAGATCCAAGACCACAGGGTTATAGCCCTCGACAATACAAACTCAACGAGCCATGGAACACCCAAAAGGGAGTTTGTATGAAGAAATATCGACCAAAATACTAAAGGGGACAAACGGTTTGACGACCAACTATACGAACGGAATAAAAATTCCGGCCGTATAGTTGCGCTCGTATAGTTGCGAAAAAGGTCGGAAACGACGGGATTTCGCCCCAAAGAAGCCCAGAACCTTCCCTAAGTCATATGACAGTATTGGGGGAACCCTTGCTAGCCTTCACTTCCACTGAGTATTTTACTCATGTTTCCAACTCCCTTAAACCAAATATTGCCAAAGTGTCCACCATACCTACCTATTAGCATCATTTGCTACTTCCGTGCATATTCAATATGCCTTGTTTTCTTCCGAATAAAATGTTTGCTTGTTATGAGAAAGTTAGTTAGTAAATCCCTCACGAACTTGATGGCACACTTTATTTTCTCGCATTTAATAAACCTGAACCATTGCATCCTTCTTTGTTGCGTATATGCTTGCTCTTTATAAGTTGAAGTTAGCAGAACCATGTGAACGCTTTCAACACTGCATTGGTACTTAGTACCTCGTTGATATCATGTTCTTTTGCTTATGGATCCCGGCGGTGTGAAATAAAGTGGAACTTGTAAGATCATGGAGTTTGTATGTATGTTAGAGAAACGCTTGGGCCGCTAGCCTAAGCCCTGCCTAATCATGGTGGAAACTTGCAGCATAACCATAATGAGCATTTTATGAGGCATCCTCAATAAAAATCTATGCACATAGTAAATAAAAAGATCGCTGAGATGCTCATTGTCTGCTTGCCTTGTCATTTTGATTATGGGATAGCTCATGTATCATGTGCAAGGGGTACCCCATTGGCGGTTCTCTATGATACGTATATACTTACAATGACAAGAGCTTACTCGTGACTGAAGTTGAGTAGCATGAGGATCGGTCTTCGTAAGTAAGGGGCATGAGACTTTGATTTATAACTTGTCAAGCATATCCTCTTAGTTGTGTCACTTTCACCTTAATCACTTCAAGATGCTTATGATAGGGGCAATGAGAGCTGAAAGGTATAAGTACCATAATTTTTGGAAGCTCTTTATGAGACTTGAATCCCTACTTCCTTTTATAAAAAGGCCTTTCTTCCACCATTGTACATTGTGTCTCCACCTTCTATCTTTATGCACCTACTTTGAGAGCATAGTGGCCATTCTTAGTTCTATGTGCATTGTCCCAAGACTAGTTAATTAATGCATAACTTGATAATGCTTGTTTTAAACTATTTGTATCTAGTCACTCTTATGAACTTTGAAGGTGTCCTATGCATTTATATTTGCTACTCTATGAGGGACAAGCTAAATGCTATTATGCTATGTTTTCTTTATGTGAAACAAACAAACGTATTGCAAAGCATTGTTATTCATGAATCTTTTGTTTGTGCCTTTTCATGTTGCATCATAGTTTCTTTGTCTTATTGGTAGACATTGTCTTTCATGTTATGATTGAAGTACTATGATCCCAGCTTTGAATGTTTTACAAATACTTTGATCAAGTTTATGATGGTGCATTTCACCTCAAAAATTATTCTTTCTTTTTATCACTTACCTACTCGAGGACGAGCATGAGTTAAGCTTGGGGATGTTGATACATTGCAAATGTATCTATAATTTTTGATGTTCCATGCTTGGTTTTATCTACTTTCTTGTGTTTTGTCCACACTTTGGAGTACTTTTTATATGATTTCTTGGACTAACCTATTAACAAGTGCCATAGTGACAGTTGCCTGTTTTCTGCTGTTTTTGGTTCCAAATATTCTCGGAATTGGACCGGACAAAAGCCAAAGTTGATATTTTCCCGGAAGACTCACGGAGCCAGAAGGAGAGTCAGAGAGGGGACACAGGGTGGCCACACCACCCCATGGCGTGGGTCCCCCCAGGCCACGCCAGGGCATGGTGTGGGCCCCCTGGCCGCCCACTGACCTTGCCCTCTAGCCTATAAGAAGCCTCCCGATGCATAAACCCTAAAGAATCAAGCCTCCAGCCACGAAAAGTTCCACAGCGCCGCCGCCACCGAAGGGGAGATTCGGGGGACAGAAAGTCTCTATTTCAGCACCCTGCCGGGACAGGGAAGTGCCCCGGAGCCATCTCCATCGATCTCCACCACCATCTCCATCACCATTGTTGATTCCCATGATGATGAGGGAGGAGTTCTCTCTCGAGGCTAAGGGTTCTACCGGTAGCTATGTGTTCATCTCTCTATGCATGATCTTATTGAGATCATGAGCTTGTAATCTATAGATATATTCTGCTACTCAAGTGCTTTAATGAATCTTTGCGCTCCCCATGTGTGTGAAAGTGACAGCGTGCTCACCATGGTGGCACTTAGGCTAGAGATTAAAAATACTTGATATGAGTTATATTTGGAGTTGGATGTCTCTATGAAATTGTGGTGTTTGTTGGACTCATCTAGTACTCAAGGTGACAATGTGGGGTTTTCTAGATGGGAAATACTTACTTTGAGCTGTGCTGTTATAGCCCTACCATCGATTAGAGTGCTCAACCGGAGAGTAGTTAAGAGTAGTATCACAAAGAGAAGTTATTTATATGAGAGTGTTCACTAGTGAAAGTATGATCCCTAGGCCTTGTTTCTAAGCATGGATACACTGTTTGCAATTTGATCTGTTACATGTTTACTTGCTTCCATCTTTATTTCAGTTTGCCTTTAGTCTTTTCCACGCCATCAAGCTATTTACTAGAACCGTTGTTTTATATTCATACCACTTGTATTTCACTATCTCTTCGCCGAACTAGTGCACCTATACACCTGACAAGTGTATTGGGTGTGTTGGGGACACAAGAGACTTCTTGTATCTTGATTGTAGGGTTGCTTGAGAGGGGAGACCTTTGACTACTTCCTCCCTGAGTTCGATAAACCTTGGGTGATCCACTTAAGGGAAAGCATGCTGCTGTTCTACAAACCTCTGCACTTGGAGGCCCAACAACTGTCTACAAGAATAGAAGTGCGTAGACATCACACCTCAAAGCCGAACATTCTGTTCATGTCCGTGACCTTGAGTACTCCACCAATATCCTCCATAGATTGGCGGAAATTGTGAAGCAAATCGCCAACTTGTGTAAGCCGGCTAGTGCGAGACTCCGTGGAGGAAGAATCCAGTAAGTTCAGAGGACATGCGCATATAGTGCAAATGTTTAGTAAATATATCCGAACTCCTAGAGTTGGAAAACAAAAAATCAGATAGTAGGAAACAAACTGAAGATGACATCATAAACTTTGTTCTTCTCTGCCCTAATGCTCTGGAGTTCAGCCTGGAGTGCTTCGGAGATGTCCTTCTCTTTGAATAGAGCATCATTGATATCCGAGATCTTTTGGTCCTGGGCCGCGATCCTTTGATAACGTTCTTCGGTGGCCATAGAAGAGGATTCGAGGACTTGAGAAATGCTCCGCTCGTGATCCACCTTCAACTTGTCCAACTCCCGATGTTGTCGGTGTTCTCCACCTCCAGGGTCTTGACCAGTGCTGTAAGCAAAAGAACAACAGTTGAGTAAATAATTTGGCTATGAAAGAAAGAACAAGGTTCAGGACTGAAATGTTTACGTTCAGCCTCGTCCCTTGACACCTTTAACTAAGCATTTTCAAGCCGGAGAGCTGTGATCTCTCTCCACTTATTGCATATATTCTTTAACAATTCCTGGTTATACGAATTAACTTTCTATAAGTCAGAATACCCAGAGCCAGAAGTCTACTAAAGACTCGGGCTAATATTTTAACTAATGTCAGCATGAGCCTTGGGGGCTACACTAGTTCAATCTTTGGCATCCTATGAAGCATAAACCCGGATTGTCTATCTAGCTTCATGCATGGGGCTAGAGGATATGATATGAAATAAAGTAAAGAAGTTGAGTTGGAAATTTGACTTACATGGTGTTCATGAGTAAGCTTGTTCAATCTCATGGTCACCTTGGTGCTAACCTTCTCGGTGAGGGTCAGTAGGATTACCGGTGGAGGAACCACACCGGCTCTCAGCCTCTCGTTGCAAAGACGGATTTGCTCTTGGAGCTCGGAGTACTTGATGTCTTCTGATTCTTGTGCCTCCTCCTCGGCAGTGATGTTCCAGCTTTCCAAGCATTGCTCGGCTAGCCGTTGAATCTCTTCTATAGATTTCCGAGTAATGCCAAGTTTGGCAAGACCCGGATTGCTGAGGATGTTTTTGGCAAAAACCTCTACTGAGGGATCATTACCCATTGAGGGTTCACCCTTATCAACTACCGAGTCACCTATGGTGACGTCGGCCTGCGAACCAAGGTTTGCTGGCTCGAAGTGAGGAGCCGGATCTTCTGCGATGGTCGTAGATGTAGTGATCTCTGGCGTCGTAGAAGGTTGCAGGGCAGGAGTTGGAGGCGCTGTGGGAGGAGAATTCAAATTCAGCTTTGACTGGCACATGGGTTTCGACGAGCCTACTGTCTCCTTGCCCTTGGTGAGCTTTTTAACTCTAAGGAGGTAATAGAACAAAGATCGTTACACCTCACAAAGAATTAAGAGATAAAATACAGAGACCTTGTGAGGAAAGTTACCTCTTCACAATGGGCACTTCCTTTGTGCTAATGGAAAATGTCAGAGCCTTATGCTTCTGGGTAAAGGTCTCCGGCAATGGAACCAATTCTCCATCATCCTGAGAAATCTCAGGAGGATATCCCTCGAGAGGAGCAAGCTCCGACTCGGGGAAGTCAGCAACCTGAAAAGAAGAAATATCTTAGTATTGCGTAGAGAGTCCTTCTTGAATGTCGTGATGGAGTGCATAAGTCGGTCGCCATGGTGTTGGAGAGGTTGGATCCAGCGTGCCAGCCAGTAGTGAATCAAGTCGGACCCTTTAATGCTCTTGTGTTTCATCAGATATTCAATCCGCCCCTTGGTGAGAAGCATATCATCACTGAGAGCCGGCGCATCTACGTTCGAGGACTCTTGGGGCATGGCAACACTGTCAACAAAAGCCGGCAAAGTAGTATCTTTACCGGGAGTTGGTATATCCTTATGATAGAAAAAAGTGGATGGCCATTGTTTCACCGGCTCGCTAGCCTTAATCCTAGGATAGAAACATTCTCTCATAATAGAACAGCTAAGAGTTCCGGTAATGTAAGGATTACCGACAGTGATGGAGTTTCTTCGGGTATGAAAATAATACCGGAAGAGAATGAGACTCAGCCTAATGCCGAGATACCCCTCGCACAAAGAGGCAAGCACTCATCTCTAAGAGAGAGTTCGGGGGGAGATGGTGGAGTTGAACTCCGTAATAATCTATAACCTTAGAGAAGAAATCTGAGGGTGGAAAGCTCAAATCTCTGTCAAGGTGGGTGCCAAAATGCACTCGCTCGTCAGCATTGGGGGTGGGGACGGTTTGACCATAGCCGCTCCGCTAGTCATTGGCGCGGAGGAGCCCTTCATTTCCAATGACGTGAAGCTTGGCGTCATCCAGGACGCAGGGGATCCAGACCCCGCGAAATCTCTCCTTCTCCGCTGCCGATGCCGTCGTTGTTGTCGCTGCTATGCGGAAAGATGAGGCCTCAGCCATTTTTTATGCACCGGTGTGGCGCCCCGCTAAAACCACTACCAGAAAATTGCGGTGTTTTTGTGCATTGCATCATCATGATCGCATGCTCATGTCATCATGCCACATTGCATTTGAGCATCGTCATGTCATCTTGCATCTGTTTGTCTAAAACTATTTTCTAAAAGCCTACTTTGATTTCTAAATATTCCCCCGTCTTTATTTCAAATTAAAAACCCGGCCTCTTCTGGATATTTTATTTTGTCTACAAAACAATTACCAAAGTCTCTTTCGGACAAAGCTAAATAAAATAAAACTATTTTCTGCCGGGGAGGCAGCCCAGCTGTTAGGCCAGGCCACCTACTACCCGGCCCGTTTTAAAAACCCAACCCTAATCTCCAACCCTACCCAGATCCCCAATCTCCCGCCAGCCGCCACCACCTGCGCGCTTCCCCAGCAGCGCCACCCGCCAACCAACATGTCGCCACCTGTAGCCCTGGCCCCACACGCCCCGCCCTTCACGCCTCACACGCGTCGCGCTACTTTCCGCACAACCCCATCCCCCGCTCGATCTGATCCATCCTCTCCCCACCCGGCCCCACCTGTCCCGGTGTGACCGCCTTCCACCACGCACAGCCCCACCCCACCCCTGCCTGCGCCACCAACCCCGTTCGCCACCCCTGGCCCCACCACTCGACCCCGCCCGCTCGCTTCTCTCGTGATCCCTATCCCTATCCCGAGCGTCAACCACCACGCTGTCTTCCTCTTCCTCCTGTTGCGTAGCGCGCCGCCGGCCCTGGCTTTTCCTGCGACGCCACCGCTCGGCCTCCCTAGCGGTGCCCCGCCGCCGCACCAGGACTGGCCGCCGCCACCCCCGGCCCCACCCCTGCGACCCTCCTCTCGGCCTCCCTCATAGAGCTCCACCTCATCCGGCCGCCGCTGCAGCTAACTCTGGTCGGCCAACGCCATCCGGATGTTGCGCCGCACCCTTTCTCCTCCGCAAGATCCGGTGCCTCTGCTCTTCCTCGTCCGGCGCGCTGTAGGAGCTCCTCCGCCTCGACGCCATCCGGTTCGTCCCCAGCAGCAGCATCCTCCGGCGTCCTAGCAACCATCCATGACCGCCTCCTCGCCCAGCAGCCGCGCGAGCCGTCAAGGCCGCCGCCGCGGCCGCCCTCCCTCTGCTCTGCGTCAAGTCCGTCGCCGCCTTCCTGATCCCCAGCGCTGGCCCGCCCGCCTCAGCGACCCGAGCCGCAGCACTCCGCAGGCCGCCGCCGAGCACGCCAGCAGCGTCGCCCGCTGCATGTTCTGCAGCTGCGGCATGATAACAGCTCAAGGCCGTTCGTTCCTGTGCACCTTTGGTTGCCTTCTGAAGCCACTCCACATTTTTATAAGACTACCAAAGTGGAGTACATGCCCTCGACACAAGATCTTCCCGAAGCCGTGCATGCTCGTGTCCGTGTCTATGCCCTCGAGATCTTCGTTAGGAAGCCTCAATACCGCGGAGATCAACCCTCAGAACTTCACGGGACCGAACCCTCAGCATACAAGATCTTCATCACGGAACCATGAGACCGCCATCATGGAACCCCGAGTTCTCCGATAGGGAACGCCAAGATCTTCTCGTCGTCAAGACCGATCCGATGCCGCACCCCTCGGCGTTCCAAGACCTGCTTCTCGGCACCCCGGCGACACGGACCCGAAGACCACGGATGCGACAAGATCTACTTCCGTTGTCCGATGACGATCCCGCTGTCCCTGTCGAACCCCGAACCCCCGGAACCCATGATCGCCAGACCCCATGTGTGAACCTTTGTCCCGAGCCTCTATTTTATAAATGCTATATATAAAACTTGTTGCATATTAATTGTTCATCTCACATGCATATCATGTGGTTTGGGGGCATTATGTCGATTCACCTCATAATTAAATATGGAGTCCATATGCGGGATATCTGTGTCTTATTCCGGACTCCATTTAAATTGGTGTAGCGAACCGATGTCATGTTTCGCCCTGTTAATACAACATTTAAATTGTGGGGGTTCTAAATAACTTGAACTGTTTAATTAATTGTTGGGACCCCGGTTCCGCTTAATATTGCCTAATTGCATCGTACCTGCATCATATCATAAAGCATGCCGGATCTTCTGCTGTTGTATTAATGTTGCATCCGGTGTTTCTTCTAGTGTTTGCTTCTTCGCGGATTAGGCCGATGAGTTGATGCGAGTATCAACAAGTTCTCCGGATATGATCCTTCGGCAGTGTTTCCCAGGCGAGCATCCCTTCCCCTTCTACCTATTTTGCATTTATAGTCTTTATTTCCTCCTGTTGATCTATTGCTATCCGTGTCACGATGCTTTAGTTTTTGTACACCAGTTATATCCCGTGCAGCCTCTATATCGCCTTGGACACCTCCTATTACTGTTGTTTGGTAGATAGCTGGCCTTGCGAGTCGTAGTTGCTTGATCAGGTGTGATCTCGGGTGTCAAGTGCCACAGTTGTTGGAATGTTAGCGGTTGTTTACGGTGGAGATGATCATGACTTTAATTACAACTAATAAAATACTAGATATAACTAATGCAGAGGCATCAGTGGGCAATAGATGTTATTTGGTTCTTCCACGCTCACTTGTGTCCCGTAGGACCCCGAGTACTTGACACCCGTTCCTTGATTTTTCGCACTATCCACATCCGGGAGGCCTTATGGACCCCCTGAGCCAGAGCTTGATTCATTTCTATTTCTTGGGGCCACAAACTAGTTTGGGGTTTTATTACTATCCTGTACTTATGCCATGTTACTGCTTTATTTACGATTGTGCGTGGAGCACCTGTACTGTTTAGGACCGTGAGACGTTTTCGCTCTATCGACAAGCCCAGTCACACTTTCGGGTTCCCAGTCGGTTACCGCCGTCCACACAAACCCTGGGTCCATTCCGGAGCCGGCCAACTTTGTTGCGGGTAGCTTAGTGGGGTTGCCCCCTGAAATATTTCTAAATCCTGTGATCGCTTTGTCATGAATGCCTCGTTTGGTTTTGAGTTGGTTTTTCCAAGGTTGATCGAGTGTGTGTTGCTATTTGTGCACCCCTGCAGGGTAAAACTTTCTGAAAGCCGTGTTCACGGTTATGGACGACTTGGAGCACACTATCTTGATCATAGACAAGCATAACTAAAGTAGTGCTATAAATTTGACTTAATATGTGACTAGTAATCAGAAGCAACTATAACGGAATGGATAATAAAAATGCCAACAACTGGTGGATCTGTGGTGATCTGTGTCATACTATACCTGCCTAGTAAGTATCGCAACTCCAATGGAATGTGATAAAAATGCCAACAACTTCTGGGTTTTGGGATTCCTCAGGACAATTATATCTGACTAGTAAATGTTCCAACTACAATGGAATCGTGATTAAAACTGCCCACTACTTATGCTCCAGGATGACTCATACTATCTATATCTGACTAGTAAGTGCTTCAACTATAATGGAATGAGTAAAATTGCCAACTGTGTGAGTTCCTTGGTCTGACTTCCTCATTTGGTCTCGAGGGGGAAATACCAGGATGGGTTTAGTTGGTGTTAGCTTCAGGTTGGATCCGAATAGGTCTTTCTTATCCCTCTCTGATAACCGCCAGTTGTATCGAGTCTCTATAGGTTGTTTAGTGCCGCTGCACTGCCGCTTCAGCCCACCATACCTATGTAGGCAAGAGCCACCGAATTCTAGCCTCGCCATGTACTGGCCTCAGTACTGATGCTCCTCTTTTTCCTTTGCCCTTTGTCGGCACCCCTTTTGTTTTAGCAGGTTTGAGATCGACGCCATTAGCAGGGTTACTCTTCCGGCTTGGCCTGGGCAGGGTTATGGACACCATTGGTTATTCTTCAAGGCTCTTAGCCCCATTTGCATCTTGTCCGTAGTCGGACACTCTATCGTTTTCAAGGTGATTTGGATCTTTGTATTGTATATCTGTATTCTTGACTTAGGGAGTCGCTGTTGTATATATATCTGTTCTGTGGGTCCCATCGAGGACTGTTGTGTAAAGTTATTACTTCGTTTTCCACCCGCACGAAAGTGCCTGGTGGGCGTCCTTGAATCGTATCTATGCGGGTTTGGCGGACAGCGCTAAAACTTGCATAGGGCCAATTCGAGGGTGTTACAACCGGTGACTTGGGATGGGCATAGTGGGGGAGGCATAGGAGATCTATTCGTGGGAAGCATCGAGAGGAAGGAAGGAGCGCAAGTGCTGGTGAAGAGGGGAACAGGAGATCTCAACCCCTTATATCCTTCATCTGCGCCAAGATTCGTGCAATGTAAACAGTAATCTTGCCACGCATCATGGAAGGAGCTGGGTAACCCCCACGTGATGATTACGCTGACTCGATCTCCATGCACACATTAAAAAGACGTCTCGGTTCCGCAAAAGGCGAACCCACCAACAGTCGTGCTGACAAAAATCTCTGTCAGTGACGTGACTTGACCTTGACTGGTGTTAGGTTACGCTAGAGGCCAAGTTCCGTGTTAGTTTGAATTTCAATCTGAAAACCTGAATAATGTATTCATAGGTCCGACACATTTTGAGACTCGGATCCTATCCTTTCTTTTGAAGTTTTAGGAACCCTTCAAGATTCTACAAGCCGAAGATCAAGCTAGACGAAAATGAAATCCTGCTTCATGGGCAGCCCAGTCAGGGAGAAGAGATGGAGTCCAGTCCGGCTAGGTAAGGCCCAAAAGACTTACCGACATAGGCCTGTTATGTTACTTGTAGTTCAAGTTGTACTATGTAACCGACTCTTAGTCGTAGCCAGATAGGTCTCTCCTATAAACCCTAGGCCAGATATCTATATAATCTGTCCTAGGGTACGCCTTCAGGGCACCTCACAATAGTCTACAATCTCTACTCGCACAGGTGAAACCCTTGTAACCCATATTCTGGCTCTGCCATATTATTGGATTGCTAGCAGGAGTAGGATCCGTCCAAAGCCGGCGCATTCGAACCTGGGTAACTTGTGTGCTCACTGTCCCAGAACACCGTACGTCTCACACCCCTCTCTTCCACATGCCTCCAGGACGCCCACATGGCGTACTTGTCATCAATCCGATGACACTGGGCCCAGCCGGCCAGCCCGCTTTGTAAACCCACAGCCCAAATAGTAAACCCTAGAGCCCACAATGTAACCTACCTCTCCCAACCCGTATATAAGGGGGGTAGTGCTAGGGTTCTAGGTATGTGATTACAAGTTACAAGTTCTCTAGATTACATAAGTTTCAGTAGTTAATCTTCCTCTAGCTCTACATAGCAGCTAGGGAAATAGCTGAAGGAGCACTTGTACTGAGCATTCACTCCCGATATAGTAGATCCTTGCAGGAGTAGGAGTTTTACCTCATCCAGAGGGCTCCAAATCTGGGTACATCGCTGTGTTTGTAGATATGTGCCCAACCCGTTGCGAGTAGCCACCGATAGCATCCTGATTGTCCCCTTCGTGCCATACCTGATGGCATTGCCATGTTCCACACCACGACAGTTGGCGCCCACCGTGGGGCACAACTCTTTGGCTGGAGTCATATTTCGCACGGACTTCTGCTCGTCGCCGGTGAGCGAGTTTCCTCTAGCCTCGTCCTCACTTTCGGCTCCTTTGACTGTGTCCTTGACAACGTATCCCGCTTCAATGGGAAACCTTCGCAAGCGATGGCTCTGTCATGCACTTCGGCGAGCACCACATCTACATCGCCACCATCCCCGGGGATTTCTCTGGTGAGGTCATCACCGTCTCCGGTGCGCTGCCTGGCTTCTCCACCTCGTGCCTCGCCAGCGGTAGCGTTGTGGTCATGATGGTCAGTGCAAGCGAGGGTCACTGCCCGCCTCTGGAGCGCAACGCAGGTGCCAACGATGCCTCTCCGCACGAGGAAGATTCAGATCCGTTGGCCGTCTCCATCCAGAACCTCTGCATCCCCATCATCCCCGAGGTGGATCT
The DNA here is from genome assembly GCA_910589775.1 of Avena eriantha. Taxonomy (NCBI): domain Eukaryota; kingdom Viridiplantae; phylum Streptophyta; class Magnoliopsida; order Poales; family Poaceae; genus Avena; species Avena eriantha. Next base: position 333,058,038 of record OU342744.1, read on the forward strand.
AGCGACAACCGCGGCTACGCTCGAAGCCACATGCTAGAACCTCTTGGAGGAAGCCAACAAGGTCACCGTCCGCCAACGCCGCCTGGACGCGACCATGTGTGAGTACAACAACGCGCACGGCTTCACCCACTTACCCGGTGCCAACCGGAAGATTCGGCCCCAAGGTCGTAACTTGGGCTCGGAAGTGGACCATGCTGCTGACTCCCGCGTCCACGCGACTCAGGAGGTTTACGGTATTCCGGCCAAGAACATGAGGGCCGCAAAAGCAGGAGTCGCTAAGCTAAGCCACCTGGAGGGCGATGAGCTGTGTCGCCAGCAGGCACGCGTCCAGCTCCTCGTCCCTACAGCCAACAAGCAGCAGGCCGAGGCAGGCGCGAACCTCAGAGGAAACAGCAAGAGCGAGCAGCCTCGCCAAGTGACGGGTCCGGTAGCAGGCAGCAGCAAGGCCTCCTCTTTGAATGCTACAAAGCAGAACATCCATCCATGTGAAGCCACGGTTGTCACCAACAGAAACCGCGATCCGGCTGATGAAGCCGGAAGAACCAACACGCAACCCAAGTCCCGCCTTTTAGGACGGCTTAACCCACTCAAGACAGGAGAGCCGCGGGATGCACGCGCATGCAACGATCGGTTGGTCCATTCACATGCGCTAGAAGAAGAAAGTCCAGCTAGCCCAAGTTTTGGACCACGCATCCGGAACGCACCGTTTCCCAAGGGATTTTTGCTCCCAAGGGACACGCCGAAGTACAACAACACGGTCAAACCAGAGGACTGGCTAGTGGACTACTCCACCGCGGTGGGCATCACAAACGGCAACTGCCAGGTAGCCATGCGTTACGCCACACTCATGCTCCTCAACTCAGCCAGAACATGGCTCAACAGTCTCCTCGACAACAACATCAACGCTTGGATTGACTTCGAGCAGGCATTCGTCCGCAACTTCACTAGCACCTAAAAGTTCCTAGGTCACCCCGGCGAGCTCGCCCTTTGTGTCCAGGGCAAAGACGAGACCAACCGCTCCTAAATCAGCTGGTGGACAAGCATGCACAACTCCTGCGAAGGGGTGCACGGGCACCAGGCAGTTGACTTCTTCATCAATGGCTATAGAGATGGCACCATGCTAAAGCACAAGCTTCGCCGGGTGGATCCCGACACCATGGCCAAGACCATGGCCATCGCAGACAAGTACTCCACCGCCAACGCGACAATGAAGAGATCCATCCGGGTGGACTACTAGGGGAAGATCATGCTGGATGTCTCCACGGACCGTCGCCAACCGAACGGAAACAACAACAACTCCAGGTGGCACGAAAGCCTCCACGACAATAGGAAGGATGACCAGCCGGATAACCAATATGGTTCTAGGCAGGTGGCAGTTGTTCAAGAGGACTCAGCTGCAGGCGACAGCCGGAGGTAGAAGCCTGATGTCAGCCTCGTCGGCCCAAGTACACCATCAAATCGATGCTTGATGGCCCGTGCAAGTTCCAAAGTGGCGGCAACAAGCTGGCTACACATATAACTCGCCAGTGCACCTGGACAAAGCAGATGCCCAGGTTTGTGGGCTAACACCGCCACCCCCGCCTCCACTAGCCGGCGGCCAGCAAGACAACCGCAACCACCATAAACACCAGGATGAGGACAGAGGAGACTATCCTCATCGGTTGGGGAACTACCACATCTTCACCACCGAGCCGAAAACCAAGCATAGCAAGAGGCACCATGAGGCGGAGGTGAACGCAATCTTTCCCCCATCCCGCAATACCTAAACTGTTATGGGAAAGAGATCATGTGGAGCCGGAAGGACCAGCCGGACGTGCTACCACACCCGGTCACATATGCAATGGTCCTCGATCCCATTATCGTCTCCAAGAAGAACTCTTGCAGGTTCTCTCGCATCCTTATTGATGGAGGCAGCAACATCAAACTCTTGTACTGCAGCTCTCTTGACCGGCTCGGCATCAGCGAGTCCCAGCTGGAGCCATCTAGTACCTCCTTCCATGGAGTCGTTCCGGGTCCATCACATTCGCCCATTGGAAGGATCCAGTTGGATGTTATCTTTGGCACAGAAGACAATTTCTGCCACGAGCCCATCTGGTTCGAGGCGGTTAACCTCTACAGCGCATACCACGCCATCCTGGGACTCCCAGCGCTCACCAAGCTCATGGCAGTGCCGCACTACGCGTACTTCAAGATGAAGCTCCCTAGGCCAAAGGGAGTAATCACCATCGCAGGTGACTACAGGCGGTGGGTGGAGTGCGCCACTAATAGCTCCAACATAGCGGAAGCCATGATCATCACGGAAGAGAAGATCATCATCATGCAGAACATGGCGGCCTTGTAGGCGGACATGCCGGCTGACGAGCCAAAGCCAGCCTGAGAGGCACAATTCAAGCCATCAAAGGGAACCAAGAAGATCATGATTAATGAGGCCAAGCCGCACAAGTTCCTCCACGTCGGAGACGACCTTGATAGTAAATAGGGAAGCACGCTCGTTGACTTCCTCCATGAGAATCGGGATATCTTCGCATGGTCCCCCAAGGACATGCCTGGTGTTCCGAGGGAGCTCACTGAGAACTCTTTACATGTTAGGCTGGATGCAAAGCCGATCAAATAGTCACTACACCGTTTCACCAAAGAGAAGAGAAGAACCATTGGTGAAGATATCACCCGACTACTTGCAACTAGACTCATCATGGAGGTTTTCTAGCCAGAATGGTTGGCACACCCAGTGCTAGTGCTGAAAAAGAACAAAAATTGGCGCATGTGTGTTGACTACACCAGCCTCAACACAGCATGCCCCAAAGATCCATTCACCCTGCCAAGGATAGACCAAGTGATCGACTCCACTGCCGGCTCCAAGTTGTTGTCGTTTCTGGATGTGTATTCCGGCTACCACCAGATACGTTTGAACCCCGCTGATCAAATACACCACCATTTCGTTTGGACTAAAAAACGCAGGTGCCACATACCAACGCTGCATGCAGAAGTGCCTACAATCGTAGATCGGCAGAAACATGCATGCCTACGTCAATGACGTGGTGGTCAAGACAAAGGAGTGGCGGACACTCCTCGAAGACCTGAAGGAAACATTCACCAACCTTCGCCGGTTCTAGATGAAGCTGAACCTGGAGAAATGCGTGTTTGGCGTCCCAGTCGGCCAGGTCCTCAGTTTCCTTGTCTCAGAACATGGAATCGAGGCCAATCTTAAGAAGATCAACAAAATCGAGCGCATGCAGCCGCTTCAGAATCTACGTGACGTGTAGAAGTTCACTAGTGACTGGCCTCCCTCAGCCGGTTTGTCAGCCGGCTCGGTAAGAAGGCACTCCCCCTGTACCAGCTCATGAAGAAAATAGACAAGATCGTCTGGATAGCGCAGGCGGACAAGGCCTTCCGTGACCTCAAGTGCATGCTATCCTCTCCATCAATACTGGGGGCTCCTGCTACAAAGGAGCCAATGCTGATGTAAATTGCAGCCAGCAACCGGGTTGTCAACGTCGTGTTGGTAGTTGAAAGGCCAGAAGAAGGAAAGGCATAGCCGGTCCAGTGCCTATTATATTACCTGAGTGAGGTACTCTCGCTGTCAAAGAAGAACTACCCTCAATACCAGAAGCTGGTGTATGGCGTATACATGGCCGCCAAGAAACTGAAGCACTACTTCCAAGAGCACTCCATCCAGGTAGTGGCGCTATCCGCCCTTTCGGAGATCACCGGCAATAGGGACGCCAACGGCCGGGTGGAAAAGTGGGCGAGCCAAGAACGGAGATCCAGTCTCAGGCACTAGCCGATTTCCTCGTTGACTGGGTAGAGACGCAATACCTGCCTACATGCCAAAAAGGAGACCGGCTGGAGTACATGTTACAGATCCACTTCCGCGCATCCAACAACGTCACCGAGTATGAAGCACTCGTCTATGGCCTCAAGATGGCAAAAGAAATTGGCATCAGGCGCATCCTCTGCTTTGGAGACTCGGACCTGGTGGTGCAGCAAGTGTCGGGAGATTGGGATGCCAAGGACGCAAATATGGCACTATATTGCTTCTTCATGCAGCAGCTATGCGCCTTCTTCAAAGGATGCAAGTTTCACCATGTGCCTCGAGCAAACAACGAAGCGACGGATGCACTCGCCTGCATCGGGTCAAGAAGAGCAATAATTCTGCCTGGGGTCGCCCTCGAACACCTGCGCAAGCCCTCCATCACGCCATCCCCGGAATCCGACTCCATCATGCTAGATGCGGACCCGGGGACTGCCGGCTCCAAGTAACCTGAAGCTGCAGCTAAGGCCCCGGGGACCGCCACGCCACACCCGAGGACTGCTACACCACACCTGGGGATTTTTGCCTCCATCCCAGGGAATGACGGGTCAATGTCCACGACACTCCTAGCCGGCTCCAGCTGCTCGGGGACTGTCGGCTCCGTTCTTCCACCCGGTAGGCCTCCCGATGAGCCCGAGCCGGCTAGGGGCGAGGAAGTCAAGTTGATCATGGAGACCGTGTATGCTATCCGGAAAACACCTCCATGGGCCAAGCCATTCATGAACTTCCTGGCGAAAGGGGAGCTGTGTCAGCAACCGGATTTTTAATCCTAGATTCCTGTTATGCCATACATCGCAATCCCAAGATTACTATTTTTGTGAGACATAATAGATTGGATATCACAGTATATCATCCATTAAAAACCATAATAAGGTCTTACACAAATAAAGGATCTCATGATCCAGTCTTAATATAAACAAGCAGCGGAATAATAAGCGTAGTGGTGGACTCCATCTTCAGTGTCACAGGCAATGCTGAAGATGGGAGATGATCCTAGTTGTCGTAGCCATCCTGTTGTCCACCTTCCTGATAGTCCTCCTCATAGTCTGGCCATGGGAATAGCCAGGGACAAAGCCATGAGTACTCTTTAAGTACTCGTAAACTATCACTAACAAGTAAGGTTGTTCTAGTAGGAAATGCTAAGCTTTAAGTTTATTTGCAAAAGCCAAATTTAACCTAAGCTGAGTTTAGAAACAAAGAAAGTTAACTAAATGTTATAAATCACTTTAAGTTGGGAACCCAGTTTTCATATTCACAACCCTGTTGTGGTCAAGTCAAAATCATAGATCATTTCACAGGTCATTTTGAAAACATCTGACGACGGAATAGTATGGCCACTCCAACTGTCCATGACCGCGGACGCGGCTATTCGAATAGTTTGACACTCTGCAGAGGTAGTACACTTTCACCACAAAATTCGATACATCCATCAGGGATAACCCTGAATCATCATACTTAGTATGCTGATAATCAATCATAACCTTTCCTTTACACACTCTAGTATAAGCCATGGCCATCTGCCATCCTGGGTACTGCATAGGTGGACATCATCAAGAGGTAGCCTCAGCTCAAACCTCTTCCGTGAGGGAACCCATACTAATGCATATAAACTTCCAGCTAAGCCTTACCCAATTCAGGTATTGTGGTTGTGCGGTAAAATTGGAATGGTATCGCATCCAAACCCAACCATCAGTTTTGATAAAGGGCTAAGGCTCATGCCTCAACTTTTTCAGCATCAAATCCTTTTGTGTTTATCAACACATGTCAAAACATCTCAATAGAATGACACATCATTCCAAGGTTTTCATAATCATTTTCACCAAGTATTCCCATCTAAAGTGATCAAGTTTTATGCTTAGCACTAGCCACTAAGTTTAAGAGTGTTCACTAATGAGGAGTGCTAATCTCAATCTCATGCCAGAGAATGACATGTAGTATTGGCCTAGTTTTATACTCTTTATGCTATCTATACTACTTTCCAAAATCTCACAAAGCATTACTAAAAGTAAAGAAACTTTGGTAAAGCTAAAGGTAAAGCTTGCAAGTAAAACCTGGGATGTGTATAAATCAAAAATGTATAACCAAGCATTCCTAATGCATCTTGCTTAAGTTAACTTGCATCTAGTGATGGCTTGCATTGGTTGGTGCAGTGGTTGAAGTTCTCCTCGTCTTCTTCAGGGTAGAACTCATCCTCCTCGTAGACTTGATCGGTACTATCGTCTATAAATAAATACGGGATACACAATCACCAAACAATACTTAACTAGTCTATTTAGCACACTAAGGCACACACTTGAGGATCTAGTATCATCACAATCATCACAAGATTTAAGGAACTAGTTTCATTTATTTTATTTGAGAAAAGTAATTTCTACTCATTGAAATTAACTAAGATTTAATATTCTCCAAATAAAATATGGGATCATGTGGACACATGTCAGCACCACATATTCTAATACATGGGAATGTGATTTAAAGGGTTGGTCACATTTTATAAAGTTTAAGATTATCATTTAAATGATTTAAAGTGACTAGAAATGCCTATATAACATTATTTTGGTACTAGTCCAAATTCATTGCATGAAATTCTAGATATTTTTACATATTTAGATAGGTATGTAAAATGTGATTTTTGAGAGTTGGAATCAACTCAAAAGCTATTATGGTTGATTTTTGAAAAATGTTTGAAGTTGCAAAAGTCTCTGTTTTGTTATTTTTGCGATATGTGATCTCTAACTCTAAATGATTTAAATCCAATGGGCTTCGGTAGATATTTTAGTTATCATTCTAAGAAAATTTGAATCATGTCATTTGGTTAAGTGAAACTCTCTGAATTGATTTTTGAATAAGTGGACAAAATAGGATTTCAATTTAAAAGGAAAAATACTAATTTGAATCGGTGGGCTAGCTCGGGAATGCAAATGGACTGGCCCAGCTGCACTGCGCGGGTGTAGCGGGCTGCTGACAGGGGGGTCCTACAAGTCAGTGACACATCTAACGTGAAGCGGTACTGAGCGATCGGGGCGCTACGATTAGAATCTACTCTATCGGTTGAGGCTCGTCGTTCCCAGTGAACAGGTCACCGGCGAGAACGAAACCTAGCGGCACGATAGGGGTGCGTTGTGGCTCACCTGGGCTCCAGCTATGGTCGACGATGGGGGCGTTCAAGATGGTAGACGATGGCGGTTTGAGGCGCGGTTGTGGTTGCGGCAGGGCTTGGGGTGGCTCCAATCGATGGCGCCTCTTCTCTTCTATAGTGGCAAATTCCGGTGAAATTTCAGCGGACTAAGGCTCTTCTTGCTCCGGGGAGAGTGTGGGAGGATCAGTGGTGAGAGGGGAGTTGAGTGGTGTGGATAAAGGAGGCGGAGAGGGCCTCCTATTATGGTTCGGAGAGCTCCTATGCAAATAGCAAATAAAAAGATCGCTAAGATGCTCATTGTCTACTTGCCTTGTCGTTTTGATTATGGGAAAGCTCCCGTATCATGTGCAAGGGGTACCCTGTTGGCGGTTCTCAATGATACACATATACTTACAATGACAAGAGCTTACTCGTGACTGAAGTTGAGTAGCATGAGGATCGGTCTTCATAAGTAAGGGGCATGATATTTCGGTTTATAACTTGTCAAGCATATCCTCTTAGTTGTGTCACTTTAACCTTAATCACCTTCAAGATGCTTATGATAGGGGCAATGAGAGCTGAAAGCTACAAGTACCATAATTTTTGGAAGATCTTTATGAGACTTGAATCCCTACTTCCTTTTACAAAAGGCTTTTCTTCCACCATTATATTGAGTCTCCACCTTCTATCTTTATGCACCTACTTTGAGAGCATAGTGGCCATTCTTAGTTCTATGTGCATTGTCCCAAGACTAGTTGATTGATGCATAACTTGTTATTGATTGTTTTAAACTATTGTATCTAGTCACTCTTATGAACTTTGAAGGTGTCCTATGCATTTATATTTGCTACTCTATTGAGGGACAAGCTGAATACTATTATGCTATGTTTTCTTTATGTGAAACAAACAAATGTCTTGCAAAGCATTGTTATTCATGAATCTTTTGTTTGTGCCTTTTCATGTTGCATCATAGTTTCTTTGCTTATTGCTAGAACTTTGTCTTTCATGTTATGATTGAAGTACTATGATCCCATCTTTGAATGTTTTGCAAATACTTTGATCAAGTCTTTGATGGTGCATGTCACCTGAAAAATTATTCTTTCTTTTTATCACTTACCTACTCGAGGACGAGCAGGAGTTAATCTTGGGGATGTTGATACATTGCAAATGTATCTATAATTTTTGATGTTCCATGCTTGGTTTTATCTACTTTCTTGTGTTTTGTTCCAACTTTGGAGTACTTTTCATATGATTTCTTGGACTAACCTATTAAGAAGAGCCACAGTGCCAGCTGCCTGTTTTCTGCTGTTTTTTGTTCTAGGAAAGTCAGAAAATGAATATTCTCGGAATTGGACGGGACAAAAGCCAAAGTGCCTATTTTCCCGGAAGTGATCAAGTGCCAGAATACGAGACGGAGAAGGGCCAGGGAGCCACCACACCACCTGGCCGCGTGGCCAGGCCTGGCCCGTGCCAGGGGGTGGTGTGGCCGCTGCCGGCACCCCCTCGGCCTCTCCTTCCGCCTATATATTGCCCTCGGGACGAAAACCCTAAGTGCCCGATTAAAAATCCACGAAAGAGTCTGTAGCCACCGTCATCTCCATCCCTAGATCGGGAGGGATCTGAAGCTCTTCCTGGCACCCTGCCAGAGAGGGGAATTCACCCTAGAGGCCTTCTTCATCACCATGCAAGCCTCTGGTGTGATGTGTGAGTAGTTCATCCTTGGACTACGGATCCATGTAATAGCTAGATGGCTGGTTTCCCCTCCTTTGTGCTTTCATGTTTAGATCTTGTCAGCTCCGTTCATGATCAAGATCATCTATTTGTAATTCATACATGTTGTGTTTGCGGGGATCCGATGGATATTGAGATGCTATTTCAGATTCATTATTGATTCTATCATGTCTTTGTTATCTGAGATCTTGCATGCTTTCCGTTGTTAGTAGCTATCTTGGCCAAGTAGATGCTAGCAACTCCAAGAGTTAGTATTTATGCTCGATAGTGGGTTCATGTCTCTGGTAATCTGGGGAAGTGACAGAAATCTCTAAGGTACAAGATGTGATATTGCTACTAGGGAGAAAACAACAATCCTTTGTTCATAGAACAATCATATTGTTTACTTTACACGCAGTTTGTAAAGCAATAATCTATTGCTTGCAACTTAATACTGGAGGGGGTTCGGATGATAACCTGAAGGTGGATTATTAGTCATAGATGCAGTTGGATGGCACTCTATGTATTATGTTGTAATGCCCAATCAAGTCTCAGAGGAGTCAAGATGGTTAGTATATGCATGTATTGCTTTCTTGGCGTTTGTCAATTGCCCCGCTGTAATTTGTTCACCCAACATGTTATCTATCTAAGGAGAGCCACCTCTAGTGAACTATGGATCCCGGTCCTTTTTCTTTACATACAATCTACAACTGTTTACTCCTTTGTGTTTACTTTCTGCAAACTTTTACTTCCTTCCATTCGATACGTTTAATCCTTTGTTTTCCGTGAAACACGGTGAGATTGACAACCTTATCGCAAGTTGGGGACAAAGTTCTGTGGTTGTGTTGTACAGGTCTCCACATTGCTACTAGCACCGGTAGTGCGCCTTGCGAAAGCTCAGCTAGTAACACATTTGGGGTGTTTCCTTGCTCCTACTAGTTCGATTAAACCTTGGTTTCATAACTGAGGGAAAACTTACTGCTGTGCTCAACATACCTTCCTCTTGGGGTTCCCAACAAGCTCTATGTTGAAAGTTGAGCGCATCACCTATTTTATTCGAAGAGAGGAAGAAAAGAAATTCAAGTGAGACCATATTCCCTCGATGAACATGACTTGTGAAATTTTAGACACACTTTTGTTCTGGATGACTTTCTAATATTTCTTTTTGCATATTTGAACTCCTTTCGTTTTTCTGAGTTGATTGTTGGTCTTACGAGATCGGTACAAGTGGAAGGTACGACCGGATCCGCCCGTACCAATGGTCGTTAATTCTGCTGATGCCTCATTGATATTCTTGCAGAAGCGGTACGACTGCGCAGTACGGGCGCACCTACCCGTACCTCTGGTCGTAATCGGTTCGGTGACTTTCTTCTTCTATTCTTCGTCGTTTATTCTTAATCAATTTTTTTTTGTAGTTGCAAAGTCGGTACGGACGGGTAGTACAGACGGATACCGCCCGTACCACTTAGTGGGTTCCCCTTTTACCGACTTTGTGTCGTACAGTTTTTAGAAACGACCCGGTATGGGTGCTGCCCATACCGCTCTGGTTGTTGCGACCAGGATTTCCTTATTTTGCACTTATTTGTTTCCTTATTTGTTGGGATTCTTTTCTTGGGCTCCCCTTTTCCACCTAGCACGGATTTTCACTTACCTCTAACCCTTTATAGGTCTCCTTAGAGTTCCACCTCTCTCTTGTATCAACAGATCCAATCCATGTGCTACTCGATTCAAGGCAAGGGTAAGCCTCTAAACCTCATAGATCGTTTGTGGGATAGTTTCCAGACCTCCTCCATCAAAGCTGATGATTGTGAAGATCAAGGCCTAAGCCCGAAGAACAAATGGTACACGTATGATTCCGATGATGATTCTGGAGATGATGATGAAGAGTTCCAGATGAGGTGGGTGGAAGGAACCAGACTACTTGGCAATGGTGAAGCCTGAAGATGAGGAAGAAGCCAAGAAACCCCATGGGAAGGGATGCACGGAGTTTCTCAAGCTCATCTCTACCAACTATTTGTCACCAAAGCATAAGAAATAGGAACTTAACAGGAGACTATTTCCCACACATCAACAACAAATAAGATCACCATGAATGCACGTATGAGCATGAAACTGCAAGAGGACTGGGAGTTCATACTCCTGGACGCACCGGTGGGCATGCACGTCTCGAACAATGAACACCGCCTCAACAAGATAGAGAAGTACCAGAAGGAATAACTCGTTCACAGAGATATCGTGCGCAAGCGCCTCTTGGATCTTCAAGGCGAGAAGGAACTTGATGAGATGATGAGCAAAGTCACTGATGGGATATTCCTCTTGCGTTCAGATCTACAGAAGTGTCTTCGACGCATATCTTCTGTGGAGAGGACAGTTAAGAAGCTCCGAGCGGCACTTTCCAACAAACTCTCCCCACCATGAAGCACGCCACGGTATCAAATAATCACAAGAGATTATTTGATCAACCCGGCTTGACACCAAGCTTTGGGGGATCTATGAGAACCTTGAAATCTATCTTATGGTTTTTAGCATGTTTACTTTTCCTGCATGCATGGTTAGGTTTAAATTCCAAATTTTTCATTAGTTGCATCAACTTCGAGTTCCCTTTGTTCAATAGAAGAATTATATCCATTGAGTTACGAGACTTTATGATAATTGAAGTTGTGTTTGATTCATGATTATTATATTAGATGATTGAACTAGGTTGAGTGTTATGATACTTGTATAGCTGTCATAATTTTAGGGACTTCCACACCTTTAGAAGTATTGCTTAAGTTATGAGAAGAACAATTCTGGTAGAATATTATGATTAAGAGTTTCAAAAGCCATTGAAGTAGTGAGCATGATCAAATAGCTTGCTGAAAATAAAAAGAGAAAAAGAGAGCAAGGAAAAGTATAGACATACAAGTATAGAAAAAGAAAAAGGAAGAAGCTATCAAAAGAATCAAGCATATAAAAGAGAGGAAGAAGAAAAATAAAATGATCATGAATCTTCACTATTTAACTTAGAGCTATAAATCTCTAAACTCCGTGATTATATGATATGTTGAATCACCAGTAGCTTCTTATAATTTCATTAATACTAGAAAAAGGGTGTGGAAGCCTCTAAGTGATGTAATGTGTAAGGGTATGGTAATACCACCGATGTATCTTTACATCCTACGTTATATTCTTGTTTCAATTTTTGCCTCATTTATTGTCACGTCTCGTGTCTCATGAACATGATGATCTTGTCCATAAGCCACCTTCTTGCTCGGGGACGAGCAAGAACCTAGATTGGGGGAGTTGATGAGTCCAATATTGAAGCATTTTTACCTCTTGTTTTTGCATAAATAGACTAGGGATTTTTGTATTTCACTGTGCCTACAGGCGCAATTCCATTCTTGTTTCAACAGGATCCCAAATCACGGAGTCATAGATGAACTTATCAATTAGAGAAGTCATATTGTGTAATTATATGATATTTCTATGTGATAAATGCCATTTTATGACTAAGGATATGTTCCTGGTTTATGGAGGTGAGGATGAACTCTGTGTAAGGGGTTACACGGATGCGAGTTATCTCACTGACTCGGATGATTCTCGTTCGCAATTCGGATATGTGTTTGTAATAAACGGAGGGGCTGGGAGCTAGAAGAGTTCCAAGCAAGAGACGTTGTCTACGTCTACAACAGAGGCTGAGTATATTGCTGCCTCGGAGGCAGCAAAGGAAGCTGTTTGGATGAGGAATTTTGTCATGGATGTTGGTGTGGTCCAGGGCTCGTCCAATCCGTTAGACGTGTATTGTGACAACAATGGTGCTATCACACAAGCCAAAGAAGCTAGACAACACCAGAAGAACAAACATATACTCATGCGGTACCACCTGATTCGCCAGTTTGTGGATCAAGGTGATATCAAGTTATGCAAGGTACACACGGATGCAAATATTGCGGATCCGTTGACAAAGCCACTTCCACAACCAAAGCATGAGGCACACCTGAGAGCTATGGGCATTAGATGCCTAGACATGTGATGTCAGATGATTGACTCTAGTGCAAGTGGGAGACTGTTGGGAATATGCCCTAGATGCAATCATGTTTGATGTTATTCCCAAAGTATTCATAAAGTTATTGTCCATGTATGAACTACTAATATGTATCATTGAATATGTGATTTGATTGTGGAACTATATATTCATGTTGTTCATACTAATTGTCCTTGGTCGTTGAGGTTGTGCCGGACACACAACTTAGACTAATGTGAAAGTCGGCTGATGACTCGGTTCCACTTGTCATGGGCATGGAGTTGCTATTCCGACTTACATAGATTCGGCTAAAGAGTTTAGCGAATCGGACTAACCCAAAGTTGAGATGCAACGAGCATGATGTCATTTGTAGTCTCAAGTAATGGAATCCTTTGACCTCGCATGATCAGAGTTGTGGATCGCCAGCTTAGGTCCTATCAAACGCTGTTCTGTAAATGGGCAGTTATAAAGGCATGGTTCGGGTTGGTTGTGAAGCAAGCTGCATGACGTGGATTACCAAGATGGGATTTGCCCCTCTATAATGGACAGATATTATCTAGGCCCTCTCGTGTGATATGATTCGGAAGCATGGCCATGCGCGACTTGGTTAAGTGTTAACCAAGGAGTCAGACTAAGTGTTAGTTCATTGAATTCTATATCACGGAACGAGAAGAGAGAGTCGATCTATTAAAGGGATGGCAACAACTCGCCTATAGCTTGACAAGATATATCGTGAGACAAAGGGACATGGACGAAAGTCACATTGAGAAACCTTTGTTCTCTGACTTTACGTCACCTGGGAGTTGGCACGTCTTGCTAGAGGCCGCTACCAACTATCGACTCAGAGTAGTGACTCGTGTAGTGCCTAGGTGTACGTAAACCTACAGGGTCACACACTTAAGGGTAAGGAGCCCATGTGGATTCGATCCATATGGAGATTGGGGTACGGCCTAGATGGGCCTCAAGCGTTGAGCCCAGCTAGGAGTGTATATAAGTGGAGTAACAAGGGATTGTCCCTGACCTATCCTTCACTTTCTCCACTCCCATTTCGGGCTAGACATGATCTAGCAGTCCTTTGCCTGGAGCTCCCTCATGTACGTGTGGATACCGGTAGAGGCGTTGCACGTGCGGTGCTGGGGACAAGGAGGTCTGTGGGGATCTGGACGTGTTGTACGTGGATCGTTCGGCACGACATCAACTGACACGCTTGATCAACAATCCGCACCTGCGCGTATAGTGGTATATCTCATGGCCTATCACCTGAGCTGGATCTTGGGATTACCGCGTAGGGGAAAAAGTTGTTTTTATCTCTGTGTGCCCCAACAATAAACACTATGAGAATATTCGTTATAATACTCTCGATTACTTAGTCTAATTTGCTAGTGCTGTATCCGCTACTCCCTAAGAACGCCTTTTCCCTATTGGAGTTCCAAAGTTCTATTACACACGCGATTCTTACTTTCTGCATTAAGTTTTGCTTTACTTTAAATTACCTAGTGCAACAAAAAATCCAATTTTTTTTATTTATCTTGCACCCAAAAGTTATTCTTAAGTACTCCGTTTAGATATAATTAAAAGCATTTTAGTCTTTCGTCTGCTGCTCCATCTGGGATCGATATCTTTATTTCGAAACTAGCTACAAACGATCTGGACACTTGCAGTCATCAGCCACCACAGCATGTGTGTTCTTTTCATAAACCACATGGATCCATTAGAGTTCATTACATGTGTGTTCTTTTCATAAACCACATGGATCCACTAGAGTTCATTGCATGTGTGTTCTTTTCATAAACCACATGGATCCATTAGAATTCATTGGATGTGTGTGTGTATCAGTGTGCATACTTGTGGTTTTAGGAAAATAACACATGAAGTGACGCCACTCCAGCATGTGCTGTCCAACCATGTCTAGGAACCCTGGCAGCATGCTAGGATTCAACTGCAACATGCATTGTACCACCAGCTTGAAAGATGCTGCATCACCACACCTCATTGCATGTGTGTGTATCTGTGTGCATCATTGTGGTTTTGTAAAAGAACACATGCAATGATGCCACCATAGCATGTGGTGTCCAACCATGTCCAGGAACCCTGGAAGCATGCTGGGATTCAACTGTAGCAGGCATTCTACCACCAGCTTGAGAGATGCTGTGTCACCACACCTCATTGCATGTGTGTGTATGAGTGTGCATCATTGTGGTTTTGGAAAAGAACACATGTAGTGATGCCACCACATCATGTGGTGTCCAACCATGTCCAGGAACCCTAGCAGCATGTTGGGATTCAAATGCAGCATGCATTCTACCACTAGCTTGAAACATGCTGCATCACTACACCTCATTGGATGTGTGTGTATGAGTTTGCATCATTGTGGTTTTGGAAAAGAACATATGTAGTGATGCCACCACATCATGTGTGTTCTTTTCATAAACCACATGGATCCACCAGAGTTCATTGCATGTGTGTTCTTTTCAGAAACCACATGGATCTACTAGAGTTCATTGGATGTGTGTGTGTCAGTGTGCATAATTGTGGTTTTAGGAAAAGAACACTTGCAATGATGCCACTCCAGCATGTGGCATCAACCCTGTCCAGGAACACTAGCAGCATCCTGGGTTTCAACTGCAGCATGCATGCTACCACCAGCTTGAAAGATGTTGCATCACCACACCTCATTGGATGTGTGTGTATATATTAGTGTTTATCATTGCAGTTTTAGGAAAATAACACATGCAGTGATGCCACTCCAGCATGTGGTGTCCAACCATGTCTAAGAACCCTGGCGGCATACTAGGATTTAACTACAACATGCATTCTACTACCTGTTTGAAACATGCTACATCAGCACGCCTCATTGGATGTGTGTGTGTACTAGTGTGCATTATTATGGTTTTAGGAAAAGAACACATGCAATGATGCCACTCCAGCATGTGATGTCCAACAATGTCCAAGAACCCTAGCACCATGCTGGGATTCAACTGCAGCATGCATTTATCCACCAGCTTGAAAGATGCTGCATCACCACACCTCATTAGATGTGTGTGTATCAGTGTGCATCATTGTGGTTATGGCAAAGAACATATGCAGTGTTGCCACCACAACAAGTGTGTTCTTTTCATAAGCCACATGGATGCACTAGAGTCATTGCATGTGTGTTCTTTTCATAAACCACATGGATCCACTAGAGCTCATTGCTTCTTTGTTTCTTTTCATAAACCACATGGATCCACTAGAGTTCATTGGATGTGTGTGTGTATCTATGTGCATCATTGTGGTTTTAGGAAACGAACACATGCAGTGATGCCACTCCAGCATGTGGTGTCCAACCATGTCCAGGAACCCATGCGACATGCTGGGATTCAACTGCAGCATGCATTCTACCACCAGCTTGAAAGACGCTACATCACCACACCTCATTGCACGTGTGTGTGTATTAGTGTGCATCATTGTGGTTATGGAAAAGAACACATGAAGTGATGCCACCATAGAATGTGGTGTCCAACCATGTCTAGGAACCTTGGCAGCATGCTAGGATTCAACTTCAGCATGCATTCTACTACGAGCTTGAAAGGTGCTGTATCACCACACCTCATTGGATGTGTGTGTGTATCAGTGTGCATCATTGTGCTTTTGGAAATGAACACATGCAGTCATGCCACCATAGCATGTGGTGTCCAACAATGTCTAGGAACACTGGCAGCATGTTCGGATTCAATTGCATGCACTCTTCCAATAGCTTGAAAGGTTCTACATCACCACACCTCATTGCATGTGTGTGTATCAGTTTGAATCATTGTGGTTTTGGAAAATAACACATGCAGTGATGCCACCACAACATGTGTGCTCTTTTCATAAACCATATGGATCCACTAGAGTTCATTGCATGCATGTTCTTTTCATGAATCACATGGATCCACTAGAGTTCATCGCATGTGTGTTCATTTCATAAACCACATGGATCCACTAGAGTTCATTGGATGTGTGTGTATTAGTGATCATCATGGTGGTTTTAGGAAAAGAACACATGCAGTGACACCACTCCTGCATGTGGTATCCAACCATGTCCAAGAACCCTGTCAGCATGCTGGGATTCAACTGCAGCATGCATTCTACTACCAGCTTGAAAGATGATGCATCGCAATACCTCATTGGATGTGTGGGTGTGTATCAGTGTGCATTGTCGTGGTATTGCCGATGAGTACGCCATGGAGGGGTCCTCATAGTGCGTGTTTAGAGACGTGGGGTAAGGTGTAGAGTTGGCGGGTACGAGGTAACACAGCTTACCCAGGTTCAAGTCCTAGAATGGTGGCGGGTACGAGGTAACACAGCTTGAAAGACTTAGAGAATACGAGTGAACCAAATGCTTTGTTTTATTGATCATATAAGAAATTATTACATAATATAAACGTGCTAAGTGTATAAGGGACGTAGATGTCCTATATATGATCCATGGCCGATCTGTCTCTCGATAATCATCATCGGAGTCACGTTGCTTATGCTTGTGATTTTTTGGCCTATCTTTGAACTCGCGAATGTCGACGAGTTAATAGGAACCATTGAGCAATGTTTTTCTTATGACAAACGATCCTTCCCAAGGTGGGGATAATTTGTGTGATTTCTCCTGCTTGAGTTTACGCACCAGATCCCCTTCTTTAAACGAGCGATGCTTTACACGGCGACTATGGTAGCCGTGCAGCTTCTACTGGTAGACGGTAGATCTGTGGCATGCCAGCACATGCTCTTCTTCAAGTAGGTCCACAGATAGTCGTCTAGATTCTTCAGCATCATCCTCCTTGTAGGCGGAAACTCTTGGTGCATCGTGGAGGATGTCGGATGGGAGAACTGCTTCTGCTCCATAAACCATGAAGAAAGGAGTCAAGCCGCTATATCTGTTGGTTGTTGTTCGTAAACTCCAAAAAATAGATGGAAGCTCCTCCGCTAGGCTCCTGTTGCTCTACGTAGAGGTGCCTCTAAGCGTGGCTTGATTCCGTGTAGAATTAGTCCATTGGCCCTTTCAACTTGCCCATTTGACTCTGGATGTGCCACAGATGCTAGGTCAAGTTGGATGCCTTTCTCATGACAGTACTCCTTAACTTCTCCGAGAGATAAGTTTCTGCCATTGTCGGTGATGAGGCTATGTGGGAGACCAAATCTCACACTAGATCCCAGACAAACTTTAGGGCTATTGCCCCATCAAGCTTTCTAATGGGTTTAGCTTCAATCCATTTTGGGAAATTGTCCACTACTACAAGCAAGTGTGTGAATCCACAGGGTGCTGTCTGCAAAGGTTCCACCATGTCCAGCCCCCAGACTGCAAACGGCCAAGTTATTGGTATTGTTTGCAATTCTTCAGCTGGAACATTTGGTTGTCTTGCATAAAATTGACACCCAAGGCATGTTTGCACCAACTTGTCAGCGTCCGCCTTGGCAGTTATCCAGTAGAATCCTTGTCGGAAGGGCTTTGCCACCAACGATCGGGGAGTGGTGTGATGCCCGCAATCTCTGAGATATATTTCTCTAAGGATTTCAATACCTTGCTGCTGGGAGACGCACCACAGGAATACTCATGTGGTACTTCTTTTGTATAGCTGGCCGTCAATGATGATGTAACCTTTTGCTCTGTGTACTATTTGCCGGCTTTCGACTTCATTGGCAGAAAAGTTCTGTCTTGTAGATAATCCATCAACGGCTTCGTCCAAGCTGGAGGGGTCACTGTTACCGCGTTAACAAATGAGTCCACTCTATCCGGGTTGTCGGGGTCCGCTCCCTTCATGGATGGAGTCCGTAAATGCTCTAGGAAAACGCCTGGTGGAATTGGTCGACGAGCTGGTTCCTCGTGACGTCGAGATGGTGGTCGAGGTGGCGAGCGATGTGGACGAGCCTTTTGTCCGTGGTTGGAGGATATGGGGATAGCGTCAGTCCTGTTGCGTGCCCCTCTCCGTCTTCGCTCTGTAGAGCCTGTGCGCGATCCTTCGTCACGGGGAGATTTGGCCTTCTGTGGTTGTTTAGGGTTGACTGGCATAGCTCCGGGTTGGACAGAAGCCTCTGCGAGGCGGCCTTTTCCTATTGCTTGCATGCTTTAGCGACAAGGTCGTACATCTGAGCAACTGCTTCTAGCAACGTATCCTGTTCTAGGAGGGTCTTGGCGAAGGCAATGTTTAGAGCGGGGGTTGGCATGACCTGCCTCCCCTCAGAATCTACGTAAGGGGTGGCTTTTGTCGGCTTAGACCCATTAAACCCCAAACCTCGCTGAACGCCGGGATCTTGGAAGACGTGAGCTGGCGCCTTCTTTATTTTATGCTTTAACATCAATTGTTTTTATTTGTCCTCCATAGCTCTTGCCGCCTTAATGGATTGTTGTGCCTTAGCCATGTCTTCATCCAGCTTAGCGCCTTGCTCCATGATGCACTTGGCCTCCGCACGTTTCTCATCAAGCTCTGTAACGCTCCGGATATGGGCGATGGTGATTGGCTCAATGAGGAGTGCGCCGTAGGTTGCATTGTCGGCGGGAGTGGATAGTGGGTTGCCAGCTGCAGACATTGATGGTGGCATTGGTGGCTGATTTGATTGTCGCGCCATATTAGGGTCCGTGATGAGTTCCTGCGCTGGTTCCAGGCAGGTAATCGAAGGAGACAGAGCCTTGGCTGGAGCCGGAGGCTCGGCGGATTTTTTAGCTGCTGCTACCCTGGTGACCGCTGGCGTGGGTGGAGCTCTCTCCCGTTCCTGTTCCTGTTCGTCTTCTTCCATCACACTCCCAATGGCGACTAGCACCTGGTGGGAAGTCTTGGTCTTCTCGGCGCGCTCCTCCTTCTCGATCTCCTGCTCAATCTCCCTCATAACAACGTCATATTCCTCCGAGTTAGCATCCGAGCCGCCAGCATCCATATTGATGTCGGTGTAAAGCACGTCGAGGACGGAGTCAGAGTTGGCTTCGGTGTCGACAATGGCGGATGTGGAAGGTGATGGAGGTGGGCCATTATTGTTGTTTCCCTCTCTGACTACGACGGGGATTGCCGGCATGGCCTCTTCATTGGCATCTGCATATTCATTAATGATGGCAACCATCTTACCAAGGGTGAGAGGGTATGCGGCCTGCCGCCTTCAGAAGGTATGCCAGAGGAGTGTTCCAGGTGTGAGCCCTTCCACGAAGTGGTACACGAGCTTGTCGGCGTGGTCGCCCTCTAGGGTTTCCCTCACCCTCATCCATCTGGCAAGGTATTCGCGGGGAGATTCTCCATCCCTTTGTATGCATCTAGCTAGATCGAAGATGGTTACAACACCGACAAAGTGTGACTTCCGCATCTCTAACGCTCGGGGAAGCCAAGCGGATTTGCGGGGTCCTTCCACCTTTATATCTTGCACATGGGCGGTTTGGGTGGGCCTTGAAATTTCTTGATCCGAGCCACCATACTCCAAAACAGGTATGGCCCAGATCCTTCCAAAAACGTGCCTGCTCATAGGCGGTCCGTGTGGGGCTTGACGAGTTGCCGACTTCCTGGGAGCTAGGACCCGAATCAGTTTTGCCGATGAAGATGTGGATGTCTCCGAAGGGGATGACGGAGCAACGCGTGGGGTTCGGTTTCACCGGCACCCAAAATTCATCTCGGGGATGATTGGGACGTTGCCGGAGAAGAGAACACGACCGATGGCTACGGTATCACCGATTCCCACGAAGTGATTGGACCTCGCCCAGTGTAGAGCTCGAAGTGCCTCTTACCCCATGGTTGGCGCCAACTGTCGTGGTATTGCCGGCGAGTATGCCATGGAGGGGTCCTCACAGTGCGTGTTTAGGGACGTGGGTTAAGGTGGAGTTGGCGGGTATGAGGTAACACAGCTTACCCAGGTTCAAGTCCCACAACGGTGGTGAAACTCTGTGTAACATCCCATTTTTCTACATCCATGTTTGTTGAGGGGTGGGAAGCTAGAAAGTAGGGGCAAGTAAAACTTTTCTACTTAGGTGCTTATATGCCTAGCTTATTTATAATTGTTTGATCACTTGTGTTGTTTTGGTAATCCTGTTTGCTAGTCTACATGCTTGCTTGACCACCAAGGGTTCACCCACCCCTAAATTGGCTAAGTCTTGGAAAACTAATTTTCCTCCAACTTTGGAGCCATAGTTTGAGTAAATCCTTCACCTTCCCTACCATGCAAGAGTACCAAGTGGTACTAGGCTACTAGTACCTGTGAACCACCCCTTAGTCTTGGTAAAACCCCAAGCCCTAGCCTCTTGCATATAGGTGTTTTCCTCTCTAGTGATCACATAAGGAATGACACCCTTATTTTATTCCAAGTTTGGTTGGCTCTTGTGAGCATCTGGCTGTGATCGAAGGATCAACCATGGCCTAATCTTGATCACCAAGTCACCCTGTACCACCCTGAACCCTTCCCTCTGCCATTAGTGGCCCTAACCCGAAATGGCAAGCCCCCAAAGTTGCCACCTCACTAACCCTAATCTAGATCACCCCAAAACCCCCTCCCTCTTCCCTGCTCATGCCACTCTCTCTCCCCGGCCTTGACCCGCTGGTGCACCACCCCAACTACCACCGTGCACCACCCCCAGCCTGCACGCATGCTCTAGCACACTACAAAGAGGAGGGACACGAGAGATCATGCAAGAACTTGCCCACCTCGAAAACTAGCAGCCCTCCCTCTCTCCTGTCCCATCTAGCCCCACCACGGACAACTCCCCTCCCTAGACGCTCCCTCCACCCTTACCTCTCTCTCTCTCCCACGCGCCCAGCCACCCCCAACCCACGGCATCCACCTCAGCCGACCACCCTCGGTCCCATTCCATCCCCTCTCTCTCCCGGTGCAAAACCGCGCAGTGGACAGAGGAAAACCCCTCCACCCTACTGCTCCATACCCCTCCTACTCCCCCCAGGCCCTAGCCGCGCGGACAGCACGCTGTCGCTCCGTGCTGTCCCATTGAACAGCCTCCCCGTACCGCGCACCGGCCGCCCCCTCTCGCTGTCTAGTAGGCCCAGCCAGCCCCCTGGGGTAAGACCGTCCCCAGGTCACTCCCACGGCGTCGCCACCGTCCCTCCTGGAAAATCCCCAGCTCCCAACGCGACCCCCACCCCCTCGCCATGCACCCGGTGCACCACCATCTAGCCCGGCCCCTTTTATAGATTCCCGCCCCCTCACTCGCACCCCCCACACCTCATTGCCACCCCAGAGTTCCCCAGCACCACCCCAGAGCGGAGGCAGAGCCTCTAGCTCTCTCCCTCTCTCTCTACCGTTTCACCCCGCCTCGGTGCCAACGACGAACGGGAAGGTTCTCTCCTCCCCGCTCCCCCTCTCCTCCATGCACCCCCTCCACTGCACTCTCCTCTCTAAACAGGCCCTAATCCCCCTCTCCTCTGGCTTTTCTTGTCGACAGGCACGCCGGAGCTGCATGGAGGCCGAGGGTCCCGAGCCATGCCGCTGCTGGCGTGGCGCATCCAGACGACCGGAGCCGCCGTGCCGTACCTCCTTCGACGCCCCTCCCTCGACCGCTTCGAACCACACCGTCGCCGACCCCTCTCCGCCCCTAGGTGAGCCACCCGAGCCTCGCCCGTGCCAACTAGGGTTAGCTCGCTGGCGTTCTGGATTCGGGAAGAAGACGCGTTGCGGGCCGTCGATCTGGATTTTAATCCAACGACCAACATCGCCAGATACCCCATCACCTCGTTGTGCCTATGACACGTGGGCCCTGCTGCGGGATTTAAATTCCCAGCACCCCGCACGGGCCACCGTGTACGTGGGCCATGAACCAGCCTCTGCACTGCCCCTTTTCTTTTCTTTTCTTTTTAGGACATTTTAATTCCCAGAAACTTGTTCTGTAGCTTTAATTCCACTAAATAATATTTGTGTAGTGTTCTGGCTTGATTCTAATTTTGTAGAATAACCCTGGTATTTCCCTAGTGCATGTCCTTGGTAGCTAGTCCAAAGCTTGTCTGTATTTTTACTGATAATTTCTATGGTAAATAGTGTCAGTTTAGAGTAATAAATTCATAGGTTCACTTCTATAGCTCAGACAAATGTGAAACCAAGTCCCAGGCATTGCCCTTGCAATTGTCTACTGTTCAAAACTGGAATCATCCTTTTTGGATGTGTGAGGCCTCTGTTCTTATTTTTGCAAGTTATGAACAAAGGGTTCTTGTTTATTTTCCAGAGGTTGTTGTGAAGCTCATTTTGGGATGAAACCAACTCCCAGAGTTAGGCCTCTCCTCATACTAGTATTTCCTGGAAGGGCTTAATTTTTGGGTACGTAGTTTTGCCATGGGGATTTTAGTACAAGTTTCTACTCTATTTCTAGAATTTTTATTTATTAAAAATCACCCCTTTTTAATAAAAATGTGAAACCAGTGGGGTTAGCTTGGTTTTCTCTGTAGCTACTCAGATATGTATTTTGTGGTCAACTTTCACCAACTTGTATTGGTCGAAATAACTCCTTGAGTGCTAATCTAGTCCTAACCACAAAAATCACCATTTAAGTTTGATGAAACCTTTTTGATTCTTTTCAATGGCCTAGGATTGATAGAGTCAGTAGCTACTACTATGTGGTTGGATTGGTTCAGTTGTGCAATTGTTCTGTACTGATTTCATTGTTTGTGCCTTGGGTGATGCATGGTATAGTGGTTTGCTTATAATTTCCCTTTTCGGCGATAGAAACGAACGAGGACGAATTTGAGGAAGGTAATTGGGAGGATTTTGAAGAAGAGGACCAGGAACAAGCTGCCAACCCAGGCAAGCCACCTACAAGTTCATGAGACTTGTTCCATCCTTATTTCCATGCAGTTTGTTTTACTTATATTATTATTGCATTGGTTTTTACTCGTTATATTATTATTATGGTATTAGTTTGGCTCCACCAAACTTATGCCTATGGTACTGTCTAAGTACTCCCTGTTGGACCTCCTACCCTTATCCTAGTAGTTCAGGTGGTCTAATATACCACAAACCCTTGGAAACCCCGAGTTAGCCTAACAAGAACTCTAGGTTGGGAAACCGAAGGCAGAGATGGTTTTATAAAAAGTTTTTGACAGAAAACCTAGGCAAGTGGGACTTGTTGAGGAACTAAAATGTTTTGGTATTCGTGCCACTTGTGGAGGCACCAAAGTTGAAGAGGGAGGAAAAACTGTTTTCCAAAACGCACCTGGTTCTTTGTAGTCTAGCTATAACAACTTAAACCCGTGCGACCACACTACTCCTATATGGGAAGGGGCTTGACTCGAAAGTAGTGCTCTCTGATACCGGTGCCTCGCAACTACTACAGGGGATGGGATCCCTAGAGGGTGGGCCTTCTTCGATAGAGGTCCATGTGGAACATCGACCTGGAGAAGGAACAAAGGGTCGGCATGCCTCCACGCGTTGCTATGGGCCCCTCATTGAAAGTGCACACTCTCGAGGAGTGGAAAAGGCGCTCCGGTTGGTCCTCGCCCGACGTCCCGGTTTTGAGGGGAATAACACCCATAGGGTAGGTGCTGGTGTTAAGAGGGGATTATCCTGAAGGTCTCGTCCTGTTATCCGAAACCCGCATACTGATGTATGACGATCCGCGACAGCTCGCGACGGATGTATCAGATCTTGTGGGTAAAGTGTACAACCTCTGTAGAGGATAAAAATCTATTCGAATAGCCGTGTCCGTGGTTAAGGACGGGTTGGACAAACTTCTGTAGAGCGGTGCTGGTTTTGGTTTATAAAAAGGTTTTATAAAAAGAGATTCGACCATGGGATGGTCGAAGGGCAAGGAGGATGGGCCATGGGATGGTCGGACCTAGATGAAGTACTGGTCATGGGATGACCACAGTGGAAGTGGATAACGGGGTTGACCCAGCCTAGTACTTTCAAGTTTTACTAACTATTGTTACCCTCGAAAGGTTTTGGGGCAAACAACAAAGTGGCAGCGTGGAAAATATACTTCTAAGTGATTTTCTCAAATAGCCTCCTTGGAGCCATCCTATCCACAACCATATTGCATACTCTTTGTATTTCCTTGTATGGTGGTTTGCGAGTACATTCAAAGTACTCACTGGCAATGTTTCCTGGCTATCAACTTGGTCAGACTATGAGTAGGATGAAGACGACAATGGAGGTTACGATGACGACTTCGCGAACTAGGGCGTTTCTCCGCGTCAGGCACGTGTTGGGCTATGGCTTGACTCGGGTCCCCTGCGTTATTTAGTACCGCTACTATTATCTATTTGTGCCCATGGAGGCAAGGTTGTAAGACTATTACTGTAAGACTCATTGTATCGTATTGTAATGGATGTGTGTACTTTGATATCATGTCGGTTATGATCCACGATGCAATGATCATGGGATCGTGGTGGTTTGCATAATTTGGTATCTCGGGTGAAAATCCGGGGTCGCCACAGACTTGGTATCAGAGCCATCCTGACCTTAGGAGCCCCTAGTTAGCTTGGACGTTATACCCGGACCCCAAAAACTATTTTTCTTTATCAAGGAAGGAGTTTGATATTTGCAAAAATATTGCTTATGACTCCTCCCCTCTATTTCGAAAAACAACTTGCATCAATTAAATTTTTGCATATCTAAAATTTTGCACACTATTCACTAACTTAAACTTAACTAAAATTTTGTAGATGGCAGTGGTGTTCAACATGTATCGTCAGGTCGGACTAGACTTGCCACTCTAGTTGTTTGAAGCTGAGCTGAGGGACTTGGCCAAGCATGTGGGCCGTCCCACACCAGAAATCTAAGGCGCTTTCATTCCCAGGATGGTTGAAGGAGAGAAGAACTGGTTGGTTGTCTGCACCATGAGAGGTGGTGTAGTACCTCCCTTCTCAGAGGAGCTGAAGGTAGAGGTGCTGGAGAAGGATTGGGGCGATGGTGTGCTTCGTGTGGCTCAAGAGGCCCTAGCACGCCTCGCCTATCACCACTATGAGCAGCTTGAGGGAACTAAGTTCTACCATTTTGGGAGATGCCACCCTCGAGGTTACGCCGCTGTGACCCTGCAGCACTATGACTTTGGTGAACATATCCAAAACATGGAGTATCTCCTGAACAAGACCCAGGAATCCTTGGATGATGTTCGCACCCGCGAGGACAACAAGACCGTGGAGTACCTCACCCTCGTTGAGGACTTGAGGATCGAGAAATTGGAGCACACTCAGACCAATCTGAACAAGCAGGCGGTTGTGGCAAGGAACAAGCGTCTCATGAAGACCACTAAGGAGCAGAAGGAACTCCTAGTGACCATGGAGGCTCGGATAGAAGCATTGGAGGAGGAATGCACCCAGCTCGACAAGGACAATGATGACCTACTGAATGAGACCGACAATGATGCCGCCTACAAGGAGGATTTTGACATGGAGCCATAGAGTGAACCTGAGGATGTTGATGAGATGGGTGAGGAAGAAGATGATCTCGAAGAGCGCATTTTCGAGTCGGAGGATGATGCTGAGGTCATCATTGAGGAAGACACCACCGCACGCCATGACTCAGAGTAGGTTCCACGCTTAGTCTACGAGAGCAAGTGAGAATATCACCGTGTCCCCCTTTTGAGTGGCGATTTGTCTTCTTTCTGCTTGCTTGTATGGTTGAACTCGTAGTATTGTCTAGCGTCGGGATGTGACGCATGAACTTGGTTATTTTGTGGATATCTCTATGATTGCTTAGCTCCTAAGCACCAATTCTTGTTATGTGTGCTTGTTTGGTTAGTTAATTCCTCCCCGTACTTTGTTGTTTGTGGTTGCAAACTGCCCCATTGGTAACCCCTCCTAATCATACATCTTCAGGACGGTGCGCCCAAGCGGACCCCCTCCGCCACCAACCATGGCGCAGCTCCTGCACATGTTCATGCAAGACCACCAAGCCGCCAATGAGGAACGTCAAGCCAACATTGCCGCTCTCAAGTAGCTGGTACAAGCCGCAGCTCGAAACGCCCCCGACCCCGAGGGTGAAGAGCAGAGATCCAGACTTAGAGACTTTCAGAACACCAACCCACCCGTGTTCACAAAATGCACCAATCCCCTTGACACCGATGACTGGCTCCGCACCATTGAGAATAACCTGGAGGTTGCCCGTGTAGGGGAGAATGAGAAAGTCACCTTAGCCACTCATTTTCTCGCGGGACAAGCTAGGACTTGGTGGATCAGTGTCAAGGAGATTCTGCCCGCAGGACAAGCCATCACCTGGGAGGACTTCAAGGAAAGGTTCCGCAAGCGTCATATCCCACCTGGTCTAATCAAGATGATGAGAGATCAATTCCGTGATCTGAAGCAAGGAGGAATGTTCATGCTTCAATATCTAGAGAAGTACACTGATCTGGCCAGGTACGCGCCAGATGACACCAATACTGAAGAGAAGAAGGTGGATACCTTCATGAATGTACTCCAGGATGAACTGTAGTGCCACCTGGTAGCCCAGGGATTCAAGGAACTAGATGCCCTTGTCGATGCCGCCATACTGGTAGAGAACAAGTGCAAGGGGGTAATTGAGAGTCGCAAGCGCCGAATGATGCAATAGGGAGGACCTAGTGGACAGAGGTCGCGAAGCATGCCACCCTCAAGGCCTGCACCCACACCGCAGAGTACTCCGTCCTATGCTCCGCGCCCCAACAACCCCAATCGTAACTACAACAACCCTCACCCTAGAGGCCGGAACCCAAGACCCGCCCCAAGAGGCCCAGTCAACACCAATGTCTGCCCCAATACGGCTGGTTGCTTCAACTGCGGCCAAGTGGGACACTTCTCCCGTGAATGCCCCGAAAGGAAGAAGGACAACGCACCTCGCCCTAATGCAGCCCGCCTGAACCAAGGTCATGCCAAGGGAGCCCCAGCTAAGGGCGCTGCCCCCAAGAAGCCTGCTAATGCTGCCAGAGGGCATCTGAACCACATCATTGCTGAGGAAGCCTAGGAGTCCCCTGACATCGTTCTGGGTACGTTCCTTGTCAACTCCATCCCTACTATAGTACTATTTGACTCCAGGGCCTCGCATTCGTTTGTTACGGAGCCGTTTGTTGAAAGAAGTGGGACGGAGCGTAGCCATTTGAGCAGGCTCATGTTAGTGCAAATACCCGATTTGACGGCTGAAACCAAATCCGTCTACCGAGATATTCCCATAGTCATCCACGGCATAACCTTCACGGCCGACCTAATAGTTTTGGGAGCCCAAGGTCTAGATGTGATCCTAGGAATGGATTGGATGACCAAATACCATGGAATCATAGATTGTGTGAGATAGTCCATATCCTTGACAAGTAGTGAAGGAATACAAATCGAGTATAAGGCAATTGTGCCCTCATCTCGAATCTATTGCCAGAAGAGTATAGCTAGACCTACTCTAGATCAAGTCCCCGTAGTCTATGAATATCCGGATGTGTTCCCGAAAGAGTTGCCCGGCATGCCCCCTGACAGGGATATCGAGTTCATCATAGAACTAGTCCCCGGAACAGCCCCCATAGCTCAGAGGCCTTACCGTATGAACCCTGAACAACTGGTCGAGTTGAAGAAGCAGTTGGACGACCTGGAACGCAAGGGTCACATACAGCCGAGTGCCTCCCCTTGGGGATCACCCATTCTCTTTGTGGATAAAAGAGATGGAACCACCCGGCTAGTGACTGACTATCGGAAGCTCAACGACGTCACAATCAAAAACAAGTATCCCTTACCTAAGATCGAGGATCTGTTTGACCAGTTAAATGGAGCCCAAATCTTCTCCAAAATAGATCTCCGCACTGGATACCACCAACTCAAGATCTGAGAGTCAGATATTCCCAAGACCGCCTTTACCACCCGATACAGTCTCTATGAATACACAGTCATGTCCTTTGGCTTAACCAATGCCCCTGCCTATTTCATGAACCTCATGAATAAGGTATTCATGCCCTACCTAGACAAGTTCGTCGTAGTGTTCATCGACGACATCCTCATATACTCTAAGAATGAAGCCGAGCATGAGCAGCACCTGAGAGTCGTACTGGGAACCCTCGGGGAGCATCAACTGTATGCTAAGTTCAGCAAGTGCGAGTTTTGGTTAAAGGAAGTTGGATTCCTTGGCCATATCCTGTCTCCAGGAGGGATCTCAGTCGACCCCACAAAAATTAAGTCGGTCATAGAATGGAAAGCCCCCACAAACCCCTCAGAAATCCGAAGCTTTCTGGGTTTAGCCGGATATTACCGTAAATTTGTGGAAGGTTTCTCAAGTATTCCGAGGCCAATGACGCAACTACTAAAGAAGGATAAGAAGTTCGAGTGGACCGAAAAGTGTGAAGAGAGTTTTGAGGAACTCAAGAAGAGACTAGTGTCTGCCCCTGTCCTGACCATGCCAGATATCACCAAAAACATTGAAGTTTACTGCGACGCCTCCAAGTTAGGACTCGGGAGTGTGCTTATGCAGGAAGGCAAGGTCATCGCCTACCTCTCCAGACAGCTAAAGCCACATGAGATGAACTACCCCACCCATGACCTGGAACTCGCAGCAGTGGTTCATGCACTCAAGACTTGGCGCCACTATCTGATGGGGAATCGCTGCGAGATCTACACAGATCACAAGAATTTGAAATACATCTTTACCCAAAAGGAGTTGAACATGAGACAGTTATGATGGATTGAGCTGATAAAGGACTACGATCTTGGGATTCACTATCACCCGGGCAAGGCTAATGTTGTAGCTGACGCCCTTAGTCGGGAACAATGTTCCCTGAATGCTATGGTTGTAAAAGAACAACCAGAACTAAGTCAAGAACTGGAAAGGCTAGGACTTGAGATAGTTAGCCATGGATTCCTGGCGCATCTAGAGCTAAAACCGACCCTATTAGAACAAATCAAAGAAGCTCAGAAAGGTCACAAAAGTATCGAAGGCATTAAGAGAAGAATGGAGAGAGAAACTATCCCTGGATTTAAAGTTGACGACACGGGTGTATTATGGTACAAAGGGCGCATCTGTGTACCCAGCCAGCATGACCTGATGCAGCTGATTATGAAGGAAGCGCACGAGACCCTCTACTCCATCCACCCCAGTAGCACCAAGATGTATCAGGACCTGAAGGAACAATTCTGGTGGCATAGAATGAAGCACGAAATCGCTTTGTTCATAGCTAAGTGCGATATATGCCAGGGAGTCAAAGCTGAGCACCAGCGACCCGCTGGATTGTTGCAACCCATGAAGATTCCAGAGTGGAAATGGGAGAAGATTGGGATGGACTTTATCACAGGCTTACCTACCTCCAGCAGGGGTCACGACTCAATTTGGGTTATAGTTGACTACCTATCCAAGGTCGCCCGTTTCATCCCTATGAAGACAACCTTTAATGGAAAGAAGTTAGCAGAATTGTATATCTCCCATATCGTCAGTCTCCATGGTGTCCCTAACGAAATTGTGTCTGATAGAGGACTACAATTTACCTCCCGTTTCTGGGGCAAGCTACATGAGGCCTTAGGTACCACTCTATCCTTTAGCACCGCCTATCACCCCCAGACTGGAGGACAAACAGAGAGAGTCAATCAAGTCCTGGAAGATATGCTTTGTTCCTGTGTTCTAGCCTACGGAGCTAAGTGGGAGGACTGTCTGCCATTCGCGTAATTCTCCTACAATAACAGTTACCAAGCCAGTCTGAAGATGGCACCCTTTCAGTTCCTTTATGGAAGGAAGTGTAGAACCCCTTCGAACTAGACTGAGATCGGAGAGAGCCAAATCTTCGGCCCGGATGTGATCAAGGCAGCATAAGAGCAAGTACAGCTAGCTCATGATCGCTTGAGAGCTGCCCAGTCTCGTCAGAAAAGCTATGCCGACAACAAACACAGAAGTGAGTTTCAACAAGGGAGACTTCGCGTATCTTCACGTCTCCCCCCTCAAGGGAATGCAGAGGTTTCATGAAAAAGGGAAGCTGGCCCCCAGGTATATTGGGCCCTTCAAGATCCTCGCCCAGTGAGGAAAGGTGTCTTATCAACTAGAGTTACCCAAGGAGTTGGCAGAGTTCCACAACGTCTTTCATGTGTCCCAACTCCGGAAGTGCCTCTAGACGCCCAACAAGCCCGAAGCGTTCAAGGAGATTGACTATCAAGCCATTGACCTCAACCATGATCTAACCTATCGTGAGGTGCCCATAAAGATCCTAGAGAAGGCTAATAGGCTCACCCGGCGCTGGAACATAAACTTCTAGAAGGTACAGTGGAGCAACCATTCGGAAGACGAAGCCACCTAGGAACAAGAGGATTTCCTCCAGAAGTAATTTCCCCATCTCCTGTCAACAAAACCAGCGAATCTCGGGACAAGATTCTTTTAAGGGGGAAGGTCTGTAACATCCCATTTTTCTACATCAATGTTTGTTGAGGGGTGGGAAGCTAGAAAGTAGGGGGAAGTAAAACTTTTCTACTTAGCTGCTTATATGCCTAGCTTATTTAGAATTGTTTGATCACTTGTGTTGTTTTGGTAATCCTATTTGCTAGTCTACATGCTTGCTTGACCACCAAGGGTTCACCCACCCCTAAATTGGCTAAGTCTTGGAAAACTAATTTTCCTCCAACTTTGGACCATGGTTTGAGTAAATCCTTCACCTTCCCTACAATGCAAGAGTACCAAGTGGTACTAGGCTACTAGTACCTGTGAACCACCCCTTAGTCTTGGTAAAACCCTAAGCCCTAGCCTCTTGCATATAGGTGTTTTCCTATCTAGTGATCACATAAGGAATGACACTCTTATTTTATTCCAAGTTTGGTTGGCTCTTGTGAGCATCTGGCTGTGATCCAAGGATCAACCATGGCCTAAGCTTGATCACCAAGTCACCCTCTACCACCCTGAACCCTTCCCTCCGCCATTAGTGGCCCTAACCCGAAATGGCAAGCCCCCAAAGTGGCCACCTCACTAACCCTAATCTAGATCACCCCAAAACCCCCTTCCTCTTCCCTGATCGTGCCACTCTCTTTCCCCGGCCTTGACCCGCTGTTGCACCACCCCAACTACCACCGTGCACCACCCCCAGCCCGCACGCACGCTCTAGCACAGTACAAAGAGGAGGGACACGAGAGATCATGCAAGATCTTGCCCACCTCGAAAACTAGCAGCCCTCCCTCTCTCCTGTCCCATCTGGCCCCACCACGGATAACTCCCGTCCCAAGACGCTCCCTCCACCCTTACCTCTCTCTCTCTCCCGCGCGCCCCGCCACCCCAAACCCACGGCGTCCACCTCAGCCGACCACCCTCGGTCACATTCCCTCCCCTCTCTCTCCTGGTGTAAAACCGCGTAGTGGACAGAGGAAAACCCCTCCACCCTACTACTCTCTACCCCTCCTACTCTCCCCAGGCCCTAGCCGCGCGGACAGCACGCTGTCGCTCCGTGCTGTCCCATCGAACAGCCTCCCTGCACCGCGCACCAGCCGCCCCCTCTCGCTGTCTAGTAGGCCCAGCAAGCCCCCTGGGGTAAGACCATCCCCAGGTCACTCCCACGGCGTCGCCACCGTCCCTCCTGGCCAATCCCCAGCTCCCAACGCGACCCCCACCCCCTCGCCGTGCACCCGGTGCACCACCGTCTAGCCCGGCCCCTTTTATAGCTCCCCCACCCCCTCACTCGCACCCCCCACACCTCATTTCCACCCCAGAGTTCCCCAGCACCACCCCAGAGTGGAGGCAGAACCTCTAGCTCTCAACCTCTCTCTCTGCTGTTTCACCCCGCCTCGGTGCCGACGACGAACGGGAAGGTTCTCTCCCCCCCCCCCCCCCCGCTCCCCCTCTCCTCCATGCACCCCCTCCACTGCACTCCCCTCTCTAAACCGGCCCTAACCCCCCTCTCCTCTAGCTTTTCTTGTCGACGGGCACGCCAGAGCGGCATGGAGGTCGACGGTCCCGAGCCGTGCTGCTGCTGGCACGACGCATCCAGATGACCGGAGCCGTCGTGCCATACCTCCTTCGGCGCCCCTCCCTCAACCGCTTCGAACCACACCATCGCCGACCCCTATCTGCCCCTAGGTGAGCCACCCAAGCCTCGCCCGTGCCAACTAGGGTTAGCTCGCCGGCGTTCTCGATCCGGGAAGAAGACGCGCTGTGCGCCGTCGATCTGGATTTTAATCCAACGGCCAGCATCGCTAGATACCCCTTTGCCTCGCTGTGCCTATGACACGCGGGCCCCGCTGCGGGATTTAAATCCCCAGCACCCTGCACGGGCCACCGTGTACGCGGGCCGGCCTAGCTCCGTCGCGGGCCGCGAACCAGCCTCTGCACTGCTCCTTTTCTTTTCTTTTTAGGACATTTTAATTCCCAAAACTTGTTGTGTAGCTTTAATGCCACTAAATAAAATATATGTAGTGTTCTGGCTTGATTCCAATTTTGTAGAATAACCCTGGTATTTTCCTAGTGCATGTCCTTGGTACCTAGTCCAAAGCTGGTCTGTATTTTTACTGAGAATTTCTATGGTAAATAGTGTCGGTTTAGAGTAATAAATTCATAGTTTCACTTCTAGAGCTCAAAAAAATATGAAGCCAAGTCCCAGGCATTGCCCTTGCAATTGTCTACTGTGCAAAACTGGAATCATCCTTTTTGGATGTGTGAGGCCTCTATTCTTATTTTTGCATGTTATAAACAAAGGGTTCTTGTTTATTTTCCAGAGGTTGTTGTGAACTAAATTTTGGGAGGAAACCAACTCCCAGAGTTAGGCCTCTGCTCATACTAGTATTTCCTCGAAGGGCTTAATTTTTGGCTCTGTAGTTTTGCCCTGGGGATTTTAGTACAAGTTTTTGCTCTGTTTCTAGTATTTTTATTTATTAAAAAACACCCCTTTTTAATAAAATTGTGAAACCAGTGGGGTTAGCTTGGTTTTCTCTATAGCTACTCAGATATGTATTTTGTGGTCAAGTTTCACCAACTTGTATTGGTCGAAATAACTGCTTGAGTGCTAATCTAGTCCTAACCACAAAAATCACCATTTAAGTTTGATGAAACCTTTTTGATTGTTTTCAATGGCCTAGAATTGCTAGAGTCAGTAGCTACTACTATGTGGTTGGATTGGTTTAGTTGTGCAATTTTTCTGTACTGATTTCATTGTTTGTGCCTTGGGTGATCCTTGGTATAGTGGTTTGCTTATAATTTCCCTTTTCGGTGATAGATACGAACGAGGACGAATTTGAGGAAGGTAACTGGGAGAATTTTGAAGAAGAGGACTACGAACAAGCTGCCAACCAAGGCAAGCCACCTACAAGTTCGTGAGACTTGTCCCATCCTTATTTCCATGCACTTTGTTTTAATTATATTATTATTGCATTGGTTTTTACTCGTTATATCATTATGATGGTATTAGTTTGGCTCCACCAAACTTATGCCTATGGTACTGTCTAAGTACTCCCCCTTGGACCTCCTACCTTTATCCTAGTAGTTCAGGTGGTCTAATATACCACAACCCCTTGGAAACCCCGAGTTAGCCTAACAAAAACTCTAGGTTGGGAACCCGAAGGCAGAGATGGTTTTATAAAATGTTTTTAATAGAAAACCTAGGCAAGTGGGACTTGTTGAGGAACTTTTAAAATGTTTTGGTATTCGTGCCACTGGTGGAGGCATCAAACTTGAAGAGGGAGGAAAAACTGTTTTCGAAAACGCACCTGGTTCTTTGCAGTCTAGCTATAACAACTTCAACCCGTGTGACCACACTACTCCTATATGGGAAGTGGCTTGACCCGAAAGTAGGTATCTCTGATACCGGTGCCTCGCAACTACTACAGGGGATGGGATCTCTAGAGGGTGGGCCTTCTCCGATAGAGGTCCATGTGGAACATCGACCTAGAGAAGGAACAAAGGGTCGGCAAGCCTCCACGCGTTACTATGGGCCCCTCATTGAAAGTGCACACTCTCGAGGAGTGGAAAAGGCGCTCCGGTTGGTCCTCGCCCAACGTCCCGGTTTTGAGGGGAATAACACCCATAGGGTAGGTGCTGGTGTTAAGAGGGGATTATCCTGAAGGTCTCGTCCTGTTATCCGAAACCCGCATACTGATGTATGACGATCCGCGACAGCTCGCGACGGATGTATCGGATCTTGTGGGTAAAGTGTACAACCTCTGTAGAGGATAAAAATCTATTTGAATAGCCGTGTCCGTGGTTAAGGACGGGTTGGACAAACTTCTGTAGAGCGGTGCTGGTTTTGGTTTCTAAAAAGGTTTTATAACAAGAGATTCGGCCATGGGATGGTTGAAGGGCAAGGAGGATGGGCCATGGGATGGTCATGGGATGACCACAGTGGAAGTGGATAACAGGGTTGACCCCAGCCTAGTACTTTCAAGTTCTACTAACTATTTTTACCCTCGAAAGGTTTTTGGGCAAAAAAAAAGTGGTAGCGTGGAAAATATACTTCTAAGAGATTTTCTCAAATAGCCTCCTTGGAGCCATCCTATCCACAACCATATTGCATACTCTTTGTATTTCCTTGTATGGTGGTTTGCGAGTACATTCAAAGTACTCACTAGCAATGTTCCCTGGCTATCAACTTGGTCAGACTATGAGCAGGATGAAGAGGACAATGGAGGTTACGATGACTACTTTGCGAACTAGGGTGTTTCTCCGTGTCAGGCACATGTTGGGCTATGGCTTGACTCGGGTCCCCCGCGTTATTTAGTACCGCTGCTATTATCTATTTGTGCCCATGGAGGCAAGGTTGTAAGACTATTACTGTAAGACTCATTGTATCGTACTGTAATGGATGTGTGTATATTGATATCATGTCGGTTATGCTCCATGATGCACTGATCATGGGATCATGGTTGTTTACATAATTTGGTAATCTTGGGTGAAAATCCGGGGTCGCCACACTCTACTCCTGCTATAAATCACCATAATGGCAATACACCGAGTTACAGAGATAGGTTCGTTGTGCGAGGTGTTGCGCGTTGTACACAGCAATCTATGAGGTTATGCCCTAACAGCTCCCTCATGCCAGCTTATAAAGGCGCCAAGACCAAGGGTTTACAGGGAAAGGTCCTTGCCGGACAAGGTAAAGAGTCCTACACCTACACGAACTAGTCTTCTATGTCTTGTACTCTAAGGCTCCGAGTATGTCGGTGATTCCTATGGAGCCTTCCTTTATCCGGCATGGGCCTCCCTTCAGAATCCGTATAACTAGGCTGCCCAACAGGCCATTGTCTTTGCTACCAACTATGGGCCACCCAGGTTAGGCGGATTGGTCACCTGCTATGATCATACCCATATAGCATGGCAGCATAGATCCACTAGAGTCATTGTATGTGTGTTCTTTTCATAAACCACATAGATCCACTAGAGTTCATTGCATGTGTGTTCTTTTTATAAACCACATGGATCCACTAGAGTTCATTGGATATGTGTGTGTGTATCAGTGTGCATTATTCTGGTTTTCGGAAAAGAACACATGCAGTGATGCCACTCCAACATGTGGTGTCCAACCATGTCCAAGAACCCTGGCAGCATGCTAGGATTCAACTACAGCATGCATTCTACCACCAGCTTGAAAGATGCCGCATCACCACACCTCATTGCATGTGTGTGTATCAGTGTGCACCATTTTGGTTTTAGAAAAGAACACATGCAGTGATGCCACCACAACATGTGGTGTGATACCATGTCCAGGCACCCTGGCACCATGCTGGGATTCAACTGCAGCATGCATTCTACCACCAGCTTGAAAGATGCTGCATCATGACACCTCACTTCATGTGTGTGTATCAATGTGCATCATTGTGGTTTTGGAAAAGAACACATGCAGTGATGCCACCACAACATGTGGTGTCCAACCAAGTCCAGGAACCCTGGCAGCATGTTGGGATTCAACTGCATCATGCATTCTTCCACCATCTTGAAAGATGCTGCATCATGACACCTCATTGCATATGTGTGTATCAGTGTGCATCATTGTGCTTTTGGAAAAGAACACATGCAGTGATGCCCCCACAGCATGTGTGTTCTTTTCATAAACCACATGGATCCACTAGAGTTCATTGGATGTGTGTTCATTTCATAAACCACATGGATCCACTAGAGTTCATTGGATGTGTGTGTGTGTGCATTAGTGTGCATCATTGTGGTTTTGGAAAAGAACACCTGGAGTGATGCCACCACAACATGTGGTGTCCAACCATTTCTAGGATCCCTGGCATCATGCTGGGATTCAACTTTAGCATCCATTCTACCACCAACTTGAAAGATGTTGCATCACCACACCTCATTGGACGTGTGTGTGTGTAATAGTGTGCATCATTGTGATTTTGGAAAAGAATATATGCAGTGATTCCACCACAGCATGTGTGTTATTTTCATAAACCACATGGATCCACTAGAGTCATTGCATGTGTGTTCTTTTCATAAACCACATGGATCCACTAGAGTTCATTACATGTGTGTTCATTTCATAAACCACATGGATCCACTAGAGTTCATTGGATGTGTGTGTATTAGTGATCATCATTGTGGTTTTAGGAAAAGAACACATGCAGGGATGCCACTCTAGCATGTAATGTCCAACCATGTCTAGGAACCCTGGCAGCATGCTGGGATTCAACTGCAGCATGCATTCTATCACCATTTTGAAAGATGCTACATCACCACACCTCATTGCATATACATGTGTATCAGTGTGCAGAATTGTGGTTTTGGAAAAGAACATATGCAGCGATGCCACCACATCGTGTGTGTTATTTTAATGAACCACATGGATCCACTAGAGTTCATTGCATGTGTGTTCTTTTCATAAACCACATGGATCCACTAGAGTTCATTTCATGTGTGTTCTTTTCATAAAAAACATGTGTCCACTAGAATTCATTGGATGTGTGTGTGTGTGTGTCAGTGTACATCATTGTGGTTTTAGGAAAAGAACAGATGGTGCGATACCACTCGAGCATGTGGTGTCCAACCATGTCCAGGAACCCTGGCAGCATGTTGGGATTCAACTTCAACATGCATTCTACCACCAGCTTGAAAGATGCTGCATGACCACACCTCATTATATGTGTATCAGTGTGCATTATTGTGGTTTTACGAGAAGAACACATGCAGTGATGCCACTCCAGCATGTGTTATCCAACCTTGTGGAGGAACCCTGGCAGAATGCTGGAATTCAACTGCAGCATGCATTCTACCACGAGCTTGAAAGATTCTACATCACCACACCTGATTCCACGTGTGTGTATTAGTGTGCATCATTGTGGTTTTGGAAAATAACACATGTAGTGATGCCACCACAGCATGTGTGTTCTTTTCATAACCACTTGGATTCACTAGAGTTCATTGCATGTGTGTTCTTTTCATAAACCACATGGATCCACTAGAGTTCATTGGATGTTTATTCTTTTCATAAACCACATGGATCCACTAGAGTTCATTGGATGTGTGTGTATCAGTGTGCATCCTTGTGGTTTTAGGAAAACAACACATGCAGTGAGGCCACTATTGCATGTGGTGTCCGACCATGTCCAGGAACCCTAGCAGCATGTTGGGATTCACTATAGCATGCATTCTACCACCAGATTGAAAGATGCTGGATCACCACATCTCATTGCATGTGTGTGTATCAGTGTGCATCATTGTGGTTTTGGAAAAGAACACATATAGTGATGCCACCAGAGCATGTGTGTTCTTTTCATAAACCACATGGATCCACTAGACTCATTCCATGTGTGTTCTTTTAATAAACCACATGGATCCACTAGAGTTCATTGCATGTGTGTTTATTTCATCAACAACATGGATCCACTAGATTTCATTGGATGTGTGTGTGTATCCGTGTGCATCATTGTGGTTTTCAAAAAGAACACATGCAGTGATGCCACCCCAGCATGTTGTGTCCAACCATGTCCAGGAACCCTGACAGCATGCTGGGATTCAACTGCATCATGCATTCTACCACTAGCTTGAACAATGCTGCATCACCACACCTCATTACATGTGTGTGTATCATTGTGGTTTTGGAAAAGAACACATGCAGTGATGCCACCACATCATGTGTGTTCTTTTACTAAAACACATGGATCCACTTGAGTTCATTGCATGTGTGTTCATTTCATAAACCACATGGATCCACTAGAGTTCATTGGTTGTGTGTGTGTATCAGTGTGCATCATTGTGGTTTTAGGAGAAGAACACATGCAGTGATGCCACTCCAGAATGTGGTGTCCAACCTTGTCCAGGAACTCTGGTAGAATGCTGGGATTCAACTGCATCATGCATTCTACCACCAGCTTGAAAGATGCTACATCTCCACACCTCATTCCATGTGTGTGTATTAGTGTGCATAATTGTGGTTTTGGAAAATAAAACATGTAGTGATGCCACCACAGCATGTGTGTTCCTTTCATAACTACATGGATCCACTAGAGTTCTTTGCATGTGTATTCTTTTTATAAACCACATGGATCCACTAGAGTTCATTGCAAGTGTTTTTTTCAATAAACCACATGGATTCACTATAGTTCATTGCATGTGTGTTCTTTTCGTAAAACACATGTGTCGACTAGAGTTCATTGTATGTGTGTGTGTCAGTGTACATCATTGTGGTTTTAGGAAAAGAACACATGAAGTGATGCCACTCGAGCATGTGGTGTCCAACCATGTCCAGGAACCCTGGTAGCATCCTGCAATTCAACCGCATCATGCATTCTACCACCAGCTTGAAAGATGCTGCATCACCACACCTCATTGTATGTGTGTGTATCAGTGTGCATCATTGTGGTTTTGGAAAAGAACACATGCAGTGATGCCACCACAGCATGTGGTGTCCAACCATGTCCAAGAATCCTGGCAGCATGTCGGGATTCATCTGCAGGATGCATTCTACCACTAGCTTTAAAGATGCTGCATCACCACACCTCATTGCATGTGTGTGTATCAGTGTGCATCATTGTGGTTTTGGAAAACAACACATGCAGTGATGCCACCACATCATGTGTGTTCTTTTAATAAACCACATGGATCCACTAGAGTTCATTGTATGTGTGTTAATTTCATAAACCACATGGATCCACTAGAGTTCATTGGTTGTGTGTGTATCAGTGTGCATCATTGTGGTTTTAGGAGAAGAACACATGAAGTGATGCCACTCCAGCATGTGGTGTCCAACCTTGTCCAGGAGCCCTGGTAGAATGCTGGGGTTCAACTGCAGTATGCATTCTACCACCAGCTTGAAAGATGTTGCCTCACCACACCTCATTCCATGTGTGTGTATTAATGTGCATCATTGTAGTTTTGTAAAATAAAACATGCAGTGATGCTACCACAACATGTGTGTTCCTTTCATTACCACATGGATCCACTAGAGTTCATTGCATGTGTCTTCTTTTCATAAACCACATGGAACCACTGGAGTTGATTCAATGTGTGTATCAGTGTGCATCCTTGTGGTTTTAGGAAAACAACACATGCAGTGACGCCACTGCAGCATGTGGTGTCCAATAATGTCCAGGAACCTTGGCAGCATGCTGGGATTCACTACAGCATGGCTTCTACCACTAGCTTGAAAGATGCTGCATCACCACACCTCATTGCATGTGTGTGTATCAGTGTGCATCATTGTGCTATTGGAAAAACACATGCAGTGATGCTACCACATCATGTGGGTTCTTTTCATAAACCACATGGATCCACTAGAGTCATTGCATGTGTTTTCTTTTCATAAACCACATGGATCCACTAGAGTTCATTGCATGTGTGTTCATTTCATAAACCACATGGATCCACTAGAGTTCATTTGATGTGTGTGTATTACTGATCATCATTGGGGTTTTAGGAAAAGAACACGTGCAGTGATGCTACTCTAGCATGTGATGTCCAACCATGTCTAGGAACCCTGACATCATGCTAGGATTCAACTACAGCATGCATTCTACCACCAGTTTGAAAGATGCTGCATCACCACACCTCATTGCATGTGTGGATCAGTATGCATCATTGTGGTTTTGAAAAATAACACATGCAGTGATGCCACCACAAAATGTGTGTTCTTTTCATAAACCACATGGATCCACTAGAGTTCATTGCATGTGTGCTCATTTTATAAACCACATGGATCCACTAGAGTTCATTGGTTGTGTGTGCTTGTAATTGTGCATCATTGTGTTTATAGGAGAAGAACACATGAAGTGATGCCACTCAAACATGTGGTGTCCAACCTTCTCAAGGAACCCTGGCAGAATGCTGGGATTTAACTGCAGCATGCATTCTACCACCAGCTTGAAAGATGCTCCATCACCACCCTCATTCCATGTGTGTGTATCAGTGTGCATCATTGTGGTTTTGGAAAAAAAAACATGCAGTGATGCCACCACCGCATGTGGGTTCTTTTCATAACCACTTGGATCCACTAGAGTTCATTGCATGCGTGTTCTTTTCATAAACCACATGGATCCACTAGAGTTCATTGCATGTGTATTCTTTTCATAAACAACATGGATCCACTAGAGTTCATTGGATGTGTGTGTGTATCAGTGTGCATCCTTGTGGTTTTAGGAAAACAACACATGCAGTGACGCCACTATAGCATGTGGTGTCCAACCATGTCTAGGAAACCTGGGAGCACGCTGGGATTCACTACAGCGTGCATTCTACCACCATCTTGAAAGATGCTACATCACCACACCTCATTGCATGTGTCTGTATCAGTGTGCATCATTGTGGTTTTGGAAAAGAACACGTGAAGTGATGCTACCATAGCATGTGTGTTATTTTCATAAACAACATGGATCCACTAGAGTCATTGCATGTGTGTTCTTTTCATAAACCACATGGATCCACTAGAGTTCATTGCATGTGTGTTCATTTCATAAACCACATGGATCCACTAGAGTTCATTGGATGTGTGTGTGTATTAGTGATAATCATTGGGGTTTTAGGACAAGAACACATGCTGTGATGCCACTCTTGCATGTGATGTCTAACCATGTCTAGGAACCCTAGCACTATGCTAGGATTCAACTACAACATCCATTCTACCACCAGTTTGAAAGATGCTGCATCACCACACCTCATTGCATGTGTATGTGTATTAGTGTGCATCATTGTGGTTTTGGAAAAGAACAAATGCAGCGATGCCACCACAGCATGTGTGTTTGTTTCATAAACCACATGCATCCCACTAGAGTTCATTGCATCCGTGTTCTTTTCATAAACCACATGGATCCACTAGAATTCATTGCATGTATGTTCTTTTCGTAAACCACATGTGTCCACTAGAGGTCATTGGATGTGTGTGTGTGTGTCAGTGTACATCATAGTGGTTTTAGGAAAAGAACACATGCAGTGATGCCACTCCAGCATGTGGTGTCCAACCATGTCCAGGAACCCTGGCAGCATGCATGAATGCAACTGAAGGATGCATTCTACCACCAGCTTGAAAGATGATGCATGTGTGTGTATCAGTGTGCATCATTGTGATTTTGGAAAAGAACACATGCAGTGATGCCACCATAGCATGTGGTGTCCAACCATGTCCAGTAACCCTGCCATCATGCTGGGATTCAACCGCAGCATGCATTCCACGACCATCTAGAAGGATGCTGCATCACCACACCTCATTGCATGTGTGTGTATCCGTGTGGATAATTGTGGTTTTGGAATTGAACACATGCAGTAATGCCACCACAACATGTGTGTTGTTTTCATAAACCACATGGATCCACTAGAATTGCATGTGTGTTCTTTTCATAAACCGCATGGATCCACTATAATTCATTGGATGTGTGTGTGTATCCGTGTGCATTATTGTGGTTTTACGAGAAGAACACATGCAGTGATGCCACTCCAGCATGTGTTATCCAACCTTGTGGAGGAACCCTGGCAGAATGCTGGAATTCAACTGCAACATGCATTCTACCACGAGCTTGAAAGATTCTACATCACCACACCGGATTCCACGTGTGTGTATTAGTGTGCATCATTGTGGTTTTGGAAAATAAAACATGTAGTGATGCCACCACAGCATGTGTGTTCTTTTCATAACCACTTGGATTCACTAGAGTTCATTGCATGTGTGTTCTTTTCATAAACCACATGGATCCACTAGAGTTCATTGCATGTGTTTTCTTTTCAAAAACCACATGGATCCACTAGAGTTCATTGGATGTGTGTGTGTATCAGTGTGCATCCATGTGGTTTTAGGAAAACAACACATGGAGTGAGCCACTATAGCATGTGGGGTCCGACCATGTCCAGGAACCCTTGCAGCATGTTGGGATTCACTATAGCATGCATTCTACCACCAGATTGAAAGATGCTGGATCACCACACCTCATTGCATGTGTGTGTATCAGTGTGCATCATTGTGGTTTTGGAAAAGAACACATACAGTGATGCCACCAGAGCATGTGTGTTCTTTTCATAAACCACATGGATCCACTAGACTCATTCCATGTGTGTTCTTTTAATAAACCACATGGATCCACTAGAGTTCATTGCATGTGTGTTTATTTCATCAACATGGATCCACTAGATTTCATTGGATGTGTGTGTGTTTTAGTGATCATCATTGTGGTTTTAGGAAAAGAACACATGAAGTGATGCCACTCTAGCATGTGATATCCAACCATGTCTAGGAACCCTGGCAGCATGCTAGGATTCAACTACAACATGCATTCTACCACTAGTTTGAAAGATGCTGCATCACCACACCTCATTGCATGTCTATGTGTATCAGTGTGCATCATTGTGGTTTTGGAAAATAACACATGCAGCGATGCCACCTGTAACATCCAAAATTTTACAATTCCAGATGTTACTAGAAGCATGCATCATATCATATGCATCATGGCATCACACAATAAAAGCTGCATCATATACTTTTCCAAAACCCTATAGTCATATAAAGACAAAAAGGGGTTATACAAAAACTAACCTTCTAAACCCTTGCAAAAGAGTTATTTTATAACCCCATAGTAATCTCCTCCTTTTTACAAAACTTTAAAGACCAATTTCATTAAATTTGGAGTCCGTTTGCAAAAGTTATAAGACAAATAGGGAAATAGAAAATAAAAATAATAACTACAAAAAAAGAGGAGAACTAGCCTAACCGGGCCAGCCGAGCCGGCCCACCCCTATCTATCGCGCGCGCCAGGCGCAGGCAGAGCGCTGCAGCTGCATGGGCCAGCCCGCTACCCCCCTCGCGCCGCTGACACCTCGGCCCCACATGTCATCCCCCCTCCCCTCACCGTGTCCAGGACGGACACGATAGCGCCGCCGCGTCAGGTCCGATCT
The DNA here is from genome assembly GCA_910589775.1 of Avena eriantha. Lineage (NCBI taxonomy): Eukaryota > Viridiplantae > Streptophyta > Magnoliopsida > Poales > Poaceae > Avena > Avena eriantha. The sequence goes on from OU342744.1 coordinate 333,101,814, forward strand.
TCCCGGCCGAATAGGAACGGAATCTGCGACCCCCGTGCCAAGCCAGGCCGCCTACAAGTACCCCTCAGCATGCCTCCCAAAAAAATCCCTCACCCTATTTCACTATTTGCCACGGGGCTGCCGCCATAGAGCTCGGAACCAATCTCGCCGGAGTGCACCGCCAAGGGCGACGGACGGGGTTCGAAGCTACCTCTCCACCTTATCTCTCCCTATTTGTCTTCCCCTTACAGTACCGCATCGACTCACCTATTTTTCCCCTTGAACAGAGCCTTGCGCCACCTGGAATTCATCGACAGAGTCTCGCCGGAGCTCGTGAAGATCAGCCGCCGCCTGACGCTGCTCGAGGAGTAATTAGGCGACGCCGACTTCGGGAACGGAACCGGGAGAAGATTCTCCATGCCATCATCTATTTCGCCACCTCGGGAGGTCATTGGACCGCTGCCGAGCGATGCGCCGCCACTGTTCGCCGTCGCCGTCGAGCCATCATCGCCGCCAGGTCAGTCGCCTTCGCTCCCGACCGTTAGATCGCGAACCGATGGCGCAGATTAGATCCCCGGGCCAAAGAGGTACTAGCCAATAGCGTAGCACCGCGTGGCATACGCACGCGTCTGCCACGCTGGACCAATCCGGTGCGGCCACTTGTCTCCGCGTAGCTGCCCGCCCATTCTATTTTTTTAAATAGACAGATATTGTTTTAATCTTGTAAAATTCGTAGTAAATCAAATTCTTGTCCAAAAATTGTGTATAATATACTGTTAGATTCGCAAAATTTAGTAGAACACAGATCTGCAATTATATTGCTGGTTTACTCTAGTAATCTGGTAGTAGGATTTAAAGTCTAGATTGGAGTATTTTAATTCTAGAAAAATATCCGTAACTCCGTTTTAGTTGATTCTTATTGCGTTGGATTCATATCTACGAGACCTTCTGTGTAAAATTGGTATACCATGCTTAGAGTTTTTAGATCTTTTCCGAGGTAGATTGGAAGTGTAGATCTATCCATGAGCGTATTTAATTAAGTATTAATCCAAAATACTTAAAATCTGTGGGAAATCGATACTAATGACATCCCCAACTCAATAACACCCCTGAATAAAATCCTTGGTCGAAATTGAACCCATCCTCGTGGCATTGTTTTCTGCCAATTGTGATTGGATCTATGTTTGTGTTTCGTTAGATTGTTCGTAGTGCGCTGAGGAGTACTGTTGTGTAGAATGCTACTCGGATCAAGGCAAGTTACACCACTTGATCATGCTTATGTCCCAGTTTTGACTATGCATGTTTTACTCTTGAAATCTTGTAGTATGCATGTGTAGGTTTTTAGTAGTTTTCCCTAGTACTATTTTTTGCAAGTGCGGTTTTGTAGTATGCCATGAGTAGCTTTATACTTAGGATTTCCATCCTAATAGGTCTCCCCTATTTTTGCTAAGTATTGCTTACTATGCTCTATATATACTAAGTACTGCTGGGGGTTCGAAAGACTCAAAAAAATTTTAAGTATAAAATCTCTCTCGAGCAAACCTTTTCCTCTCAAAACCCCTTCAAAATAAAACTAAGTTTTCTTCTGGGCGGAATGATTGTCAGGTCAACGAGTGGAATTTTGGTGGAGGACGGTCGCCCAGGAATCAAAGAAGTATGCCATGTTTCAGAATTCAGAAGCTTCCAGTGCAACCACAATACATATGGGCTCTGTCTTGGATTAGTACGTAGTGGGAAACCTCACCGGGTACCAACATTTGGAGGTTGTTGGCATGGTTAGATCCAGTAGGTAGAGGGGCTACTAAGGGAAGGCTTCGCCATGGTCTTGTCTGTAAAAGGACTTGATCGTGGATTGTGGGGAAAGTGCATGACCTCTCGAGAGTATTGCAATTTGATCGTTCAACCGAGTTCATGGAAAAGAACACTTTGAGCATCTAAAGGATGGAGCCTCTTGAAGATCTTCCTCGCTCTTTTCTAAACTTAAAGTTTTATAAAACCCTAGGGCGTGAATAATATCGCAATTGGGTGGGATTTTGGGGACTTGGTGCGTAATATCCAAGTGCTAGGTTGATTGGACACTTGGTGAGTAATATCCTCGTGTTCCACTCAACCCTATACTACTTAAACAATGTTTAAAAAGTAGGGTAAACTCTTTCCCTTTTCCTTTTACTTAGAGAAAATTGGCCTTATGCAAAAGAACCCCAAAGCCTACACTTAGCCTTGCATGTAGAGATAGTCTTATTCTTTCCTTGGTGTAATTTGCCAATACATTCAAAGTATTGATCCAACTTGTTGGCTGCACGTCTTATGTGTAGAATCTGAAGAATGAAAGGTGCGTAGGGATCGCGGGTATTCACGCAACTAGCCTGAGGCATTGATGGACTCAAGTTTTACTTAGTTTCTGCTGTTTTATCTGAGCTAGCTATAAGCTATGCAAGTTGTAATAAATATGCTCTAGATTATTCTTGTAATAACGACTTGAGTTTTACATGGTATTCATCGACTGTGAAATGCTAGCTATTGATCCAGGGACTAGCATGTTAATCACAGGGACTTAGGACCTTTAACGATCCGAGGTCACAACACCACCACAACATGTGTGTTCTTTTCATAAACCACATGGATCCACTAGAGTTTATTGCATGTGTGTTCTTTTCATAAACCACATGGATACACTAGAGTTCATTGCATGTGTGTTCTTTTCATAAACCGCATGGATCCAATAGAGTTCATTGGATGTGTGTGTGTGTCTTTGTGTACATCATTGTGGTTTTAGGAAAAGAACACATGTAGTGATGCCACTCCAGCATGTAGTGTCCAACCATGTCCAGGAACCCTGGCAGCATGCTAGGATTCACTACGGCATGCATTTTACCACCAGCTTGAAAGATGCTACATCACCACACCTCATTGCTTGTGAATATATCAGAGTGCATGATTGTGGTTTTGGAAAAGAACACATGCAGTGATGCTACCACAACATGTGTGTTCTTTTCATAAACCACATGGATCAACTAGAATCATTGCGTGTGTGTTCTTTTCATAAACCACATGGATCCACTAGAGTTCATTGCATTTGTGTTCATTTCATAAACCATATGGATCCACAAGAGTTCATTGGATGTGTGTGTGTATTAGTGATTATCAATGGGGATTTAGGAAAATAACACATGCAGTGATGCCACTCTAGCATCTGATGTCCAACCATGTCTAGGAACCCTGGAAGCATGCTAGGATTCAACTACATCATGCATTCTATCACCAATTTAAAAGATGGTGCATCACCACACCTCATTGCATGTGTATGTGTATCAGTGTGCATCATTGTGGTTTTCAAAAAGAACACATGCAGCGATGCCACATCAGCCTGTGTGTTCTTTTCATAAACCACATGGATCCACTACAGTTCATTGCATGTGTGTTCTTTTCATAAACCACATGGAACCACTAGAGTTCATTGCATGTATGTTCTTTTCGTAAACCACATGTGTCCACTAGAGTTCATTGGATGTGTGTGTCACTGTACATCATTGTGGTTTTAGTAAAACAACACACGAAGTGATGCCAGTCCAGCATGTGGTGGCCAACCATGTCTGGGAACCCTGGCAACATGCTGGGATACAACTGCAACATGCATTCTACCACCAGCTTGAAAGATGCTACATCACCACACCTCATTGCATGTGTGTGTATTAGTGTGCATCATTGTGGTTTTGGAAAAGAACACATGCAGTGATGCCACCACAACATGTGGTGTCCAACCATGTCCACGAACCCTGGCAGCATGCTGGAATTCAACTACAGCATGCATTCCACCACCATCTTGAAAGATGTTGCATCACCACACCTGATTCCATGTGTGTGTATTAGTGTGCATCATTGTGGTTTTGGAAAATAACACATGTAGTGATGCCACCACAGCATGTGTGTTCTTTTCATAACCACATGGATCCACAAGAGTTCGTTGCATGTGTGTTCTTTTCATAAACCACATGGATCCACTAGAGTTCAGTGCATGTGTGTTCTTTTCATAAACCACATGGATCCACTAGAGTTCATTGGATGTGTGTGTGTATTAGTGTGCATCCTTGTGGTTTTAGGAAAACAACACATGAAGTGAGGCCACTGCAGCATGTAGTGTCCAACCATGTCCAAGAACCCTGGCAGCATGCTAGGATTCACTCCAGCATCCATTCTACCACGAGCTTGAACGATGCTGCATCACCACACCTCATTGCTTGTGTGTGTATCAGTGTGCATCATTGTGGTTTTGGAAAAGAACACATGAAGTGATGCCACCACATCATGTGGGTTCTTTTCATAAACCACATGGATCCACTAGAGTCATTGCATGTGTGTTCTTTTCATAAACCACATGGATCCACTAGAGTTCATTGCATATGTGTTTATTTCATAAACCACATGGATCCACTAGATTTCATTGGATGTGTGTGTGTATTAGTGATCATCATTGTCGTTTTAGGAAAAGAACACATGCAGTGATGCCACTCTAGCCTGTGATGTCCAACCATGTCTAGGAACCCTGGCAGCCTGCTAGGATTCAACTACAGCATGCATTCTACCACGAGTTTGAAAGATCCTGCATCACCACACCTCTATGCATGTGTATGTGTATCAGTGTGTATCATTGTGGTTTTGGAAAATAGCACATGCAGCGATGCCACCACAACATGTGTGTTCTTTTCATAAACCACATGTATCCACTAGATTTCGTGGCATCTGTGTTCTTTTCATAAACCACATTGATACACTAGAGTTCATTGCATGTGTGTTATTTTCATAAACCGCATGGATCCAGTATAGTTCATTGGATGTGTGTTTCTTTGTGTACATCATTGTGGTTTTAGGAAAAGTACACATGTAGTGATGCCACTCTAGGATGTGGTGTCCAACCGTGTCCAGGAACCCTGGCAGCATGCTAGGATTCAGTGCAGCATGCATTCTACCACCAACTTGAAAGATGCTACATCACCATTCCTGATTGCATGTGTGTGTATTAGTGTGCATCATTGTGGTTTTGGAAAAGAACACATGAAGTGATGCTACCACAACATGTGTGTTCTTTTCATAAACCACATGGATCCACTAGAGTCATTGCATGTGTGTTCTTTAGATAAACCACATGGATCCAGTAGAGTTCATTGAATGTGTGTTCATTTCATAAACCACATGGATCCACTAGAGTTCATTGGATGTGTGTTTGTATTAGTGATCATCATTGGGGTTTTAGGAAAAGAACACATGAAATGATTGCACACTAGTATGTGATGTCCAACCATGTCTAGGAACCCTGGCAGCATGCTAGGATTCAACTACACCATGCATTCTACCACTAGTTTGAAAGATGCTGCATCACCACACCTCATTGCATGTGTATGTGTTTCAGTGTGCATCATTGTGGTTTTGGAAAAGAACACATGCAGCGATGCCACATCAGCATGTGTGTTATTTTCATAAACCACATGGATCCACAAGAGTTCATTGCATGTGTGTTCTTTTCATAAACCACATGGATCCACTAGAGTTCATTGCATGTGTTACTTAGTTTTCGTTGTTTTATTTGAGCTAGCTATAAGCAATGCAAGTTGTAATAAATATGCTCTGGATTATTCTTGTAATAATGACTTGTGTTTTACATGGTATTCATCGACTGTGAAATGCTAGTTATTGATCCAGGGACTCGCATGTTAATCACAGGGACTTAGGATCTTTAACGATCCGAGGTCACAACACCACCAGAACATGTGTGTTCTTTTCATAAACCACATGGATACACTAGAGTTTATTGCATGTGTGTTCTTTTCATAAACCACATGGAAACACTAGAGTTCATTGCATGTGTGTTCTTTTCATAAACCGCATGTATCCAATAGAGTTCATTGGATGTGTGTGTCTTTGTGTTCATCACTGTGGTTTTAGGAAAAGAACACATGTAGTGATGCCACTCCAGCATGTGGTGTCCAACCATGTCCAGGAACCCTGGCAGCATGCTAGGATTCACTATGGCATGCATTTTACGACCAGCTTGAAAGATGCTACATCACTATACCTCATTGCTTGTGAATATATCAGAGTGCATGATTGTGGTTTTGCAAAAGAAAACATGCAGTGATGCTACCACAACATGTGTGTTCCTTTCATAAACCACATGGATCAACTAGAGTCATTGCGTGTGTGTTCTTTTCATAAACCACATGGATCTACTAGAATTCATTGCATGTGTGTTCATTTCATAAACCACATGGATCCACTATAGTTCATTGGATGTGTGTGTGCATTAGTGGTCATCATTGGGGTTTTAGGAAAAGAACACATGAAGTGATGCCACTCTAGCATCTGATGTCCAACCATGTCTAGGAACCCTGGAAGCATGCTAGGATTCAACTACACCATGCATTCTATCACCGGTTTGAAAGATGGTGCACCACCACACCTCATCGCATGTGTATGTGTATCTGTGTGCATCATTGTGGTTTTGGAAAAGAACACATGAAGTGATGCTACCACAACATGTGTGTTCTTTTCATAAACCACATGGATCCACTAGAGTCATTGCATGTGTGTTCTTTAGATAAACCACATGGATCCAGGAGAGTTCATTGAATGTGTGTTCATTTCATAAACCACATGGATCCACTAGAGTTCATTGGATGTGTGTTTGTATTAGTGATAATCATTGGGGTTTTAGGAAAAGAACACATGAAATGATTGCACACTAGTATGTGATGTCCAACCATGTCTAGGAACCCTGGCAGCATGCTAGGATTCAACTACACCATGCATTCTACCACTAGTTTGAAAGATGCTGCATCACCACACCTCATTGCATGTGTATGTGTTTCAGTGTGCATCATTGTGGTTTTGGAAAAGAACACATGCAGCGATGCCACATCAGCATGTGTGTTATTTTCATAAACCACATGGATCCACAAGAGTTCATTGCATGTGTGTTCTTTTCATAAACCACATGGATCCACTAGAGTTCATTGCATGTGTTACTTAGTTTTCGTTGTTTTATTTGAGCTAGCTATAAGCAATGCAAGTTGTAATAAATATGCTCTGGATTATTCTTGTAATAATGACTTGAGTTTTACATGGTATTCATCGACTGTGAAATGCTAGTTATTGATCCAGGGACTCGCATGTTAATCACAGGGACTTAGGATCTTTAACGATCCGAGGTCACAACACCACCAGAACATGTGTGTTCTTTTCATAAACCACATGGATACACTAGAGTTTATTGCATGTGTGTTATTTTCATAAACCACATGGAAACACTAGAGTTCATTGCATGTGTGTTCTTTTCATAAACCGCATGTATCCAATAGAGTTCATTGGATGTGTGTGTCTTTGTGTTCATCACTGTGGTTTTAGGAAAAGAACACATGTAGTGATGCCACTCCAGCATGTGGTGTCCAACCATGTCCAGGAACCCTGGCAGCATGCTAGGATTCACTATGGCACGCATTTTACGACCAGCTTGAAAGATGCTACATCACCACACCTCATTGCTTGTGAATATATCAGAGTGCATGATTGTGGTTTTGCAAAAGAAAACATGCAGTGATGCTACCACAACATGTGTGTTCCTTTCATAAACCACATGGATCAACTAGAGTCATTGCGTGTGTGTTCTTTTCATAAACCACATGGATCTACTAGAATTCATTGCATGTGTGTTCATTTCATAAACCACATGGATCCACTATAGTTCATTGGATGTGTGTGTGCATTAGTGGTCATCATTGGGGTTTTAGGAAAAGAACACATGAAGTGATGCCACTCTAGCATCTGATGTCCAACCATGTCTAGGAACCCTGGAAGCATGCTAGGATTCAACTACACCATGCATTCTATCACCGGTTTGAAAGATGGTGCACCACCAAACCTCATTGCATGTGTATGTGTATCTGTGTGCATCATTGTGGTTTTGGAAAAGAACACATGAAGTGATGCTACCACAACATGTGTGTTCTTTTCATAAACCACATGGATCCACTAGAGTCATTGCATGTGTGTTCTTTAGATAAACCACATGGATCCAGGAGAGTTCATTGAATGTGTGTTCATTTCATAAACCACATGGATCCACTAGAGTTCATTGGATGTGTGTTTGTATTAGTGATAATCATTGGGGTTTTAGGAAAATAACACATGAAATGATTGCACACTAGTATGTGATGTCCAACCATGTCTAGGAACCCTGGCAGCATGCTAGGATTCAACTACACCATGCATTCTACCACTAGTTTGAAAGATGCTGCATCACCACACCTCATTGCATGTGTATGTGTTTCAGTGTGCATCATTGTGGTTTTGGAAAAGAACACATGCAGCGATGCCACATCAGCATGTGTGTTATTTTCATAAACCACATGGATCCACAAGAGTTCATTGCATGTGTGTTCTTTTCATAAACCACATGGATCCACTAGAGTTCATTGCATGTGTTACTTAGTTTTCGTTATTTTATTTGAGCTAGCTATAAGCAATGCAAGTTGTAATAAATATGCTCTGGATTATTCTTGTAATAATGACTTGAGTTTTACATGGTATTCATCGACTGTGAAATGCTAGTTATTGATCCAGGGACTCGCATGTTAATCACAGGGACTTAGGATCTTTAACGATCCGAGGTCACAACACCACCAGAACATGTGTGTTCTTTTCATAAACCACATGGATACACTAGAGTTTATTGCATGTGTGTTATTTTCATAAACCACATGGAAACACTAGAGTTCATTGCATGTGTGTTCTTTTCATAAACCGCATGTATCCAATAGAGTTCATTGGATGTGTGTGTCTTTGTGTTCATCACTGTGGTTTTAGGAAAAGAACACATGTAGTGATGCCACTCCAGCATGTGGTGTCCAACCATGTCCAGGAACCCTGGCAGCATGCTAGGATTCACTATGGCACGCATTTTACGACCAGCTTGAAAGATGCTACATCACCACACCTCATTGCTTGTGAATATATCAGAGTGCATGATTGTGGTTTTGCAAAAGAAAACATGCAGTGATGCTACCACAACATGTGTGTTCCTTTCATAAACCACATGGATCAACTAGAGTCATTGCGTGTGTGTTCTTTTCATAAACCACATGGATCTACTAGAATTCATTGCATGTGTGTTCATTTCATAAACCACATGGATCCACTATAGTTCATTGGATGTGTGTGTGCATTAGTGGTCATCATTGTGGTTTTAGGAAAAGTACACATGTAGTGATGCCACTCTAGGATGTGGTGTCCAACCGTGTCCAGGAACCCTGGCAGCTTGCTAGGATTCACTGCAGCATGCATTCTACCACCAACTTGAAAGATGCTACATCACCATTCCTGATTGCATGTGTGTGTATTAGTGTGCATCATTGTGGTTTTGGAAAAGAACACATGAAGTGATGCTACCACAACATGTGTGTTCTTTTCATAAACCACATGGATCCACTAGAGTCATTGCATGTGTGTTCTTTAGATAAACCACATGGATCCAGTAGAGTTCATTGAATGTGTGTTCATTTCATAAACCACATGGATCCACTAGAGTTCATTGGATGTGTGTTTGTATTAGTGATAATCATTGGGGTTTTAGGAAAAGAACACATGAAATGATTGCACACTAGTATGTGATGTCCAACCATGTCTAGGAACCCTGGCAGCATGCTAGGATTCAACTACACCATGCATTCTACCACTAGTTTGAAAGATGCTGCATCACCACACCTCATTGCATGTGTATGTGTTTCAGTGTGCATCATTGTGGTTTTGGAAAAGAACACATGCAGCGATGCCACATCAGCATGTGTGTTATTTTCATAAACCACATGGATCCACAAGAGTTCATTGCATGTGTGTTCTTTTCATAAACCACATGGATCCACTAGAGTTCATTGCATGTGTTACTTAGTTTTCGTTGTTTTATTTGAGCTAGCTATAAGCAATGCAAGTTGTAATAAATATGCTCTGGATTATTCTTGTAATAATGACTTGAGTTTTACATGGTATTCATCGACTGTGAAATGCTAGTTATTGATCCAGGGACTCGCATGTTAATCACAGGGACTTAGGATCTTTAACGATCCGAGGTCACAACACCACCAGAACATGTGTGTTCTTTTCATAAACCACATGGATACACTAGAGTTTATTGCATGTGTATTATTTTCATAAACCACATGGAAACACTAGAGTTCATTGCATGTGTGTTCTTTTCATAAACCGCATGTATCCAATAGAGTTCATTGGATGTGTGTGTCTTTGTGTTCATCACTGTGGTTTTAGGAAAAGAACACATGTAGTGATGCCACTCCAGCATGTGGTGTCCAACCATGTCCAGGAACCCTGGCAGCATGCTAGGATTCACTATGGCACGCATTTTACGACCAGCTTGAAAGATGCTACATCACCACACCTCATTGCTTGTGAATATATCAGAGTGCATGATTGTGGTTTTGCAAAAGAAAACATGCAGTGATGCTACCACAACATGTGTGTTCCTTTCATAAACCACATGGATCAACTAGAGTCATTGCGTGTGTGTTCTTTTCATAAACCACATGGATCTACTAGAATTCATTGCATGTGTGTTCATTTCATAAACCACATGGATCCACTATAGTTCATTGGATGTGTGTGTGCATTAGTGGTCATCATTGTGGTTTTAGGAAAAGTACACATGTAGTGATGCCACTCTAGGATGTGGTGTCCAACCGTGTCCAGGAACCCTGGCAGCTTGCTAGGATTCACTTCAGCATGCATTCTACCACCAACTTGAAAGATGCTACATCACCATTCCTGATTGCATGTGTGTGTATTAGTGTGCATCATTGTGGTTTTGGAAAAGAACACATGAAGTGATGCTACCACAACATGTGTGTTCTTTTCATAAACCACATGGATCCACTAGAGTCATTGCATGTGTGTTCTTTAGATAAACCACATGGATCCAGTAGAGTTCATTGAATGTGTGTTCATTTCATAAACCACATGGATCCACTAGAGTTCATTGGATGTGTGTTTGTATTAGTGATCATCATTGGGGTTTTAGGAAAAGAACACATGAAATGATTGCACACTAGTATGTGATGTCCAACCATGTCTAGGAACCCTGGCAGCATGCTAGGATTCAACTACACCATGCATTCTACCACTAGTTTGAAAGATGCTGCATCACCACACCTCATTGCATGTGTATGTGTTTCAGTGTGCATCATTGTGGTTTTGGAAAAGAACACATGCAGCGATGCCACATCAGCATGTGTGTTATTTTCATAAACCACATGGATCCACAAGAGTTCATTGCATGTGTGTTCTTTTCATAAACCACATGGATCCACTAGAGTTCATTGCATGTGTTACTTAGTTTTCGTTGTTTTATTTGAGCTAGCTATAAGCAATGCAAGTTGTAATAAATATGCTCTGGATTATTCTTGTAATAATGACTTGTGTTTTATATGGTATTCATCGACTGTGAAATGCTAGTTATTGATCCAGGGACTCGCATGTTAATCACAGGGACTTAGGATCTTTAACGATCCGAGGTCACAACACCACCAGAACATGTGTGTTCTTTTCATAAACCACATGGATACACTAGAGTTTATTGCATGTGTGTTCTTTTCATAAACCACATGGAAACACTAGAGTTCATTGCATGTGTGTTCTTTTCATAAACCGCATGTATCCAATAGAGTTCATTGGATGTGTGTGTCTTTGTGTTCATCACTGTGGTTTTAGGAAAAGAACACATGTAGTGATGCCACTCCAGCATGTGGTGTCCAACCATGTCCAGGAACCCTGGCAGCATGCTAGGATTCACTATGGCATGCATTTTACGACCAGCTTGAAAGATGCTACATCACTATACCTCATTGCTTGTGAATATATCAGAGTGCATGATTGTGGTTTTGCAAAAGAAAACATGCAGTGATGCTACCACAACATGTGTGTTCCTTTCATAAACCACATGGATCAACTAGAGTCATTGCGTGTGTGTTCTTTTCATAAACCACATGGATCTACTAGAATTCATTGCATGTGTGTTCATTTCATAAACCACATGGATCCACTATAGTTCATTGGATGTGTGTGTGCATTAGTGGTCATCATTGGGGTTTTAGGAAAAGAACACATGAAGTGATGCCACTCTAGCATCTGATGTCCAACCATGTCTAGGAACCCTGGAAGCATGCTAGGATTCAACTACACCATGCATTCTATCACCGGTTTGAAAGATGGTGCATCACCACACCTCATTGCATGTGTATGTGTATCAGTGTGCATCATTGTGGTTTTGGAAAAGAACACATGAAGCGATGCCACATTAGCCCATGTGTTCTTTTCATAAACCACATGGATCTAGTAGAGTTCATTGCATGTGTGTTCTTTTCATAAACCACATGGAATCGCTAGAGTTCATTGCATGTATGTTCTTTTCGTAAACCACATGTGTCCACTAGAGTTCATTGGATGTGTGTGTGTCATTGTACATCATTGTGGTTTTAGCAAAAGAACACATGCAGTGATGCCAGTCCAGCATGTGGTGGCCAACCATGTCCGGGAACCCTGGCAACATGCTGGGATACAACTACATCATGCATTCTACCACCAGCTTGAAAGATGCTGCATCACCACACCACATTGCATGTGTGTGTATTAGTGTGCATCATTGTGGTTTTGGAAAGGAACACATGCAGTGATGCCACCACAACATGTGGTGTCCAACCATGTCCAAGAACCCTGGCAGCATGCTAGGATTCAACTACAGCATGCATTCCACCACCATCTTGAAAGATGTTGCATCACCACACCTGATTACATGTGTGTTTATTAGTGTCCATCATTGTGGTTTTGGAAAATAACACATGTAGTGATGCCACCACAGCATGTGTGGTCTTTTCATAACCACATGGATCCACTAGAGTTCATTGCATGTGTGTTCTTTTCATAAACCACATGGATCCACTAGACTTCAGTGCATGTGTGTTCTTTTCATAAACCACATGGATCCACTAGAGTTCATTGGATGTGTGTGTGTATCAGTGTGCATCCTTGTGGTTTTAGGAAAACAACACATGCAGTGAGGCCACTACAGCATGTGGTGTCCAACCATGTCCAGGAACCCTGGCAGCATGCTAGGATTCACTCCAGCATGCATTCTACCACGAGCTTGAACGATGCTGGATCACCACACATCATTGCATGTGTGTGTATCAGTGTGCATCATTGTGGTTTTGGAAAAGAACACATGCAGTGATGCCACCACAACATGTTTGTTCTTTTCATAAACCACATGGATCCACTAGAGTTATTGCATGTGTGTTCTTTTCATAAACCACATGGATCCACTAGAGTTCATTCATGTGTGTTTATTTCATAAACCACATGGATCCAATAGATTTCATTGGATGTGTGTGTGTATTATTGATCATCATTGTCGTTTTAGGAAAAGAACACATGTAGTGATGCCACTCTAGCATGTGATGTCCAACCATGTCTAGGAACCCTAGCAGCCTGCTAGGATTCAACTACAGCATGCATTCTACCACCAGTTTGAAAGATGTTGCATCACCACACCTCATTGCATGTGTATGTGTATCAGTGTGCATCATTGTGGTTTTGGAAAATAACACATGCAGCGATGCCACCACAACATGTGTGTTCTTTTCATAAACCACATGTATCCACTAGAGTTCATGGCATCTGTGTTCTTTTCATAAACCACATTGATACACTAGAGGTCATTGCATGTGTGTTATTTTCATAAACCGCATGGATCCAGTATAGTTCATTGGATGGGTGTTTCTTTGTGTACATCATTGTGGTTTTAGGAAAAGTACACATATAGTGATGCCACTCCAGCATGTGGTGTCCAACCATGTCCAGGAACCCTGGCAGCATACTAGGATTCACTGCAGCATGCATTCTACCACCTACTTGAAAGATGCTACATCACCACACCTCATTGCATGTGTGTGTATCAGTGTGCATCATTGTGGTTTTGGAAAAGAACACATGAAGGGATGCTACCACAATATGTGTGTTTTTTTCATAAACCACATGGATCCACTAGAGTCATTGCATGTGTGTTCTTTGGATAAACCACATGGATCCAGTAGAGTTCATTGAATGTGTGTTCATTTCATAAACCACATGGATCCACTAGAGTTCATTGGATGTGTGTTTGTATTAGTGATCATCATTGGGGTTTTAGGAAACGAACACATGAAATGATTCCACACTACTATGTGATGTCCAACCATGTCTAGGAACCTTGGCAGCATGCTAGGATTCAACTACACCATGCATTCTACCACCAGTTTGAAAGATGCTGCATCACCACACCTCATTGCATGTGTATGTGTTTCAGTGTGCATCATTGTGGTTTTTGAAAACAACACATCCAGCGATGCCACATCAGCATGCGTGTTATTTTCATAAACCACATGGATCAACTAGAGTCATTGCATGTGTGTTCTTTTCATAAACCACATGGATCCACTAGAGTTCATTGCATGTTTTACTTAGTTTTCGCTGTTTTATTTGAGCTATCTATAAGAAATGCAAGTTGTAATAAATATGCTCTGGATTATTCTTGTAATAATGACTTGAGTTTTACATGGTATTCATCGACTGTGAAATGCTAGCTATTGATCCAGGGACTAGCATGTTAATCACAGGGACTTAGGATCTTTAACGATCCGAGGTCACAACACCACCACAACATGTGTGTTCTTTTCATAAACCACATGGATCCACTAGAGTTTATTGCATGTGTGTTCTTTTCATAAAGCACATGGATACACTAGAGTTCATTTCATGTGTGTTCTTTTCATAAACCGCATGGATCCAATAGAGTTCATTGGATGTTTGTGTCTTTGTGTACATCATTGTGGTTTTAGGAAAAGAAAACATGTAGTGATGCCACTCCAGCATGTGGTGTCCAACCATGTCCAGGAACCCTGGCAGCATGCTAGGATTCACTACGGCATGCATTTTACGACCAACTTCAAAGATGCTACATCACCACACCTCATTGCTTGTGAATATATCAGAGTGTATGATTGTGGTTTTGGAAAAGAACACATGCAGTGATGCTACCACAACATGTGTGTTCTTTTCTTAAACCACATGGATCAACTAGAGTCATTGCGTGTGTGTTCCTTTCATAAACCACATGGATCCACTAGAGTTCATTGCATGTGTGTTCATTTCATAAACCACATGGATCCACTGGAGTTCATTGGATGTGTGTGTGTATTAGTGGTCATCATTGGGGTTTTAGGAAAAGAACAGATGCAGTGATGCCACTCTAGCATCGTATGTCTAACCATGTCTAAGAACCCTAGAAGCATGCTAGGATTCAACTACACCATGCATTCTATCACCAGTTTGAAAGATGGTGCATCACCACACCTCATTGCATGTGTATGTGTATTAGTGTGCATCATTGTGGTTTTGGAAAAGAACACATGCAGCGATACCACATCAGCCGGTGTGTTCTTTTCATAAACCACATGGATCCAGTAGAGTTCATTGCATGTGTGTTCTTTTCATAAACTACATGGAACCACTAGAGTTCATTGCATGTATGTTCTTTTCGTAAACCACGTGTGTCCACTAGAGTTCATTGGATGTGTGTGTGTCACTGTACATCATTGTGGTTTTAGTAAAAGAACACATGTAGTGATGCCAGTCCAGCATGTGGTGGCCAACCATGTCCGGGAACCCTGGCAGTATGCTGTGATACAACTGCAGCATGCATTCTACCAACAGCTTGAAAGATGCTGCATCACCACACCTCATTGCATGTGTGTGTATTAGTGTGCATCATTGTGGTTTTGGAAAATAACACATGCAGTGATGCCACCACAACATGTGGTGTCCAACCATGTCCAAGAACGCTGGCAGCATGCTGGGATTCAACTACAACATGCATTCCACCACCATCTTGAAAGATGTTGCATCACCACACCTGATTCCATGTGTGTGTATTAGTGTGCATCATTGTGGTTTTGGAAAACAACACAGTTAGTGATGCCACCATAGCATGTGTGTTCTTTTCATAACCACATGGATCCACTAGAGTTCATTGCATGTGTGTTCATTTCATAAACCACATGGATCCACTAGAGTTCAGTGCATGTGTGTTCTTTTCATAAACCACATGGATCCACTAGAGTTCATTGGATGTGTGTGTGTATCAGTGTGCATCCTTGTGGTTTTAGGAAAACAACACATGCAGTGAGGCCACTATAGCATGTGGTGTCCAACCATGTCCAGGAACCCTGGCAGCATGCTGCGATTCACTCCAGCATGCATTCTACCACGAGCTTGAACAATGCTGCATCACCACACCTCATTGCATGTGTGTGTATCAGTGTGCATCATTGTGGTTTTGGAAAAGAACACATGAAGTGATGCCGCCACAGCACGTGTGTTCTTTTCATAAACCACATGGATCCACTAGAGTCATTGCATGTGTGTTCTTTTCATAAACCACATGGATCCACTAGAGTTCACTGCATGTGTGTTTATTTCTAAACCACATGGATCCACTATATTTCATTGGATGTGTGTGTGTATTAGTGATCATCATTGTCGTTTTAGGAAAAGAATACATGTAGTGATGCCACTCTAGAATGTGATATCCAACCATGTCTAGGAACCCTGGCAGCCTACTAGGATTCAACAACAGCATGCATTCTACCACCAGTTTGAAAGATGCTACATCACCACACCTCATTGCATGTGTATGTGTATCAGTGTGCATCATTGTGGTTTTGGAAAATAGCACATGCAGTGATGCCACCACAACATGTGTGTTCTTTTCATAAACCACATGTATCCACTAGATTTCATGGCATCTATGTTCTTTTCATAAATCACATTAATACACTAGAGTTCATTGCATTTGTGTTATTTTCATAAACCGCATGGATCCAGTATAGTTCATTGGATGTGTGTTTCTTTGTGTACATCATTGTGGTTTTAGGAAAAGAATACATGTAGTGATGCCACTCTAGAATGTGATATCCAACCATCTCTAGGAACCTTGGCATCATGCTAGGATTCAACTACAGCATGCATTCTACCACCAGTTTGAAAGATGCTGCATCACCACACCTCATTGCATGTGTATGTGTATCAGTGTGCATCATTGTGGTTTTGCAAAATAACACATGTCTGTTCTTTTCATAAACCACATGGATCCACTAGAGTTAATTGCATGTGTGTTCTTTTCATGAACCACATGGATACACTAGACTTCATTGCATGTGTGTTCTTTTCATAAACTGCATGGATCCACTAGAGTTCATTGGATGTGTGTGTCTTTGTGTACATCATTGTGGTTTTAGGAGAAGAACACATGTAGTGATGCCACTCCAGCATGTGGTGTCCAACCATGTCCAGGAACCCTGGCAGCATGCTAGGATTCACTACAGCATTTATGCTACCACCAGCATGAAAGATGTTGCGTAACCACACCTCATTGCATATGTGTATCATTGTGCATCATTGTGGTTTTGGAAAAGAACACATGCAGTGATGCTACCACAACATGTGTGTTCTTTTCATAAACCACATGGATCCACTAGAGTCATTGCATGTGTGTTCTTTTCATAAACCACATGGATCCACTAGAGTTGATTGCATGTGTGTTCATTTCATGAACCACATAGATCCCCTAGAGTTCATTGGATGTGTGTTTATTAGTGATCATCATTGGGGTTTTAGGAAAAGAACACATGGAGTGATGCCACTCTAGCATGTGATGTACAACCAAGTCTAGGAACCCTGGCAGCATGCTAGGATTCAACTACACAATGCATTCTACCACCAGTTTGAAAGATGCTGCATCACCCCACCTCATTGTATGTGTATGTGTATTAGAGTGAATCATTGTGGTTTTGTAAAAGAACACATGCAGCGATGCCACATCAGCATGTGTGTTCTTTTCATAAATAAAATGGATCCACTAGAGTTTATTGCATGTATGTTCTTTTCGTAAACCACATGGATCCACTAGAGTTTATTGCATGTATGTCCTTTTCGTAAACCACATGTGTCCACTAGAGTTCATTGGATGTGTGTGTGTGTTAGTGTACATCATTGTGATTTTAGTAAAAGAACACATGTAGTGATGCCACTCCAGCATGTGGTGTCCAACCATGTCCAGGAACCCTAGCAACATGCTAGGATTCAACTTCAGCATGCATTCTACCACCAGCATGAAAGATGATGCATCTCCACCCCTCATTGCATGTGTCTGTATCAGTGTGCATCATTGTGGTTTTGGAAAAGAACACATGTAGTGATGCCACCACAACATGTGGTGTCCAACCATGTCTAGGAATCCCGGCAGCATGCTGGGATTCAACTACAGCATGCATTACACCACCAGGTTGAAAGATGCTGCATCACCACACCTTATTGCATGTGTGTGTATCAGTGTGCACCATTGTAGTTTTGGAAAAGAACACATGTAGTGATGCCACCACAGCATGTGTGTTCTTTTCATAAACCACATGGATCCACTAGATTTCATAGCATGTGTGTTCTTTTAATAAACCGCATGGATCCACTAGAGTTCATTGGATGTGTGTATGTATTAGTGTGCATCATTGTGGTTTGAGGAGAAGAACACATGCAGTGATTCCACTCCATCATCTCTTATCCAAACATGTCTAGGAACCCTTGCAGAATGCTGGGATTCAACTACAGCATGCATTCTACCACCAGCTTGAAAGATGATGCATCACCACACCTCATTCCATGTATGTGTATTAGTGTGCATCATTGTCGTTTTGGAAAATAACACATGAAGTGATGCGACCACAACATGTGTGTTATTTTCATAACCACATGGATCCACTAAAGTTCATTGCATGTGTGTTCTTTTCATAAACCACATGGATCCACAAGAGTTCATTGCATGTGTGTTCTTTTCATAAACCACATGGATCCACTAGAGTTCATTGGATGTGTGTGTATCAGTGTGCATCCTTGTGGTTTTAGGAAAACAACACATGAACTGACGCCACTGCAACATATTGGGATTCACTACAGCATGCATTCTACCATCATCTTGAAAGATGCTGCATCACCACACCGCATTGCATGTGTGTGTATCAGTGTGCATCATTTTGGTTTTGGAAAATAACACATGCAATGATGCCACCACAACATGTGTGTTCTTTTCATAAACCACATGGATCCACTAGAGTCATTGCATGTGTGTTCTTTTCATAAACCACATGGATCCACTAGATTTCATTGCATGTGTGTGTTCTTTTTATAAACCAGATGGATCCACTAGAGTTCATTGGATGTGTGTGTATCAGTGTGCATCATTGTGGTTTTAGGAAAAGTGAAGGAAATATGCCCTGAGAGGCAATAATAAAGTTGTTATTATATATTTCTTGTATATGATAGATGTTTATTTTGCATGCTATAATTGTATTTATAGGAAACATCAATACATGTGTGTTTAATAAACAAAAAGGGTTCCTAGTTATTCCTCTCTTATATGCTAGCTTGTTGATTAACAAGATGATCAAAGTTTCCTGATCATGGACATTGGATGTTGCTAATAACAAGGTCACAGCATTTGTGAAATGATGTGATGAACATTCATCCGAAGTATAGCATTACGATCAACTGATTATGTTTATATTGCTATAACATCATACAAAGTAGTCTTAGTCCTTAGACCATGAGATCATGTTAATTGCTAACACCGGAAGAGTATCTTGATAACATCAAACGTCACACTGTAACAGGGTGACTATAAAGATGGGTTCAGTACTACGAAGCTGTTATGTTGAGGCTCATGGATCAAGAGTGGAATTTATCAATCCAGATGACGGATAGATATACTCTGGGCCCTCTCGGTGATATCACATTAAGATAGCTTGCAAGCAAGTGATGTGATCACTAGAATGTTATATCACGGGAACGAGAAAAGAGTGCATGTCGGTAACGAGATCAAACTAGGTATTTGGATACCAATGATCGAATCTCGGACATGTATTATATCATGAGACAAAGGGATTAAATTGCTGACGTTAAAGGTTCTCACGATCACAGAAGTCATCATTGAATATGCAGGAGTCAGTATGGATCTCCAGGTCCCGCTTCTGATTATTGATCTGAGAGGAGTCTCAATCATGTCTGCATTTTTTGCGAACCGTAGGGTGACACACTTAAGGGTTGACGGACACCATTTAGGAGCACATATGTCCCAGACAAAAGGTTTGCAAAGCTCAGGAAATGTTTCGATAGAAATAGGAATTGTTTCGACAGAAACCGGAATTGTTTCGGGTGAAATTGCAGAAAGTGGTTCTGCATGTGATATTGAAATGTTGCAAGGGGTTTTATGTGAATGTTTGTTAATTAAAGTAATTAACAAAATTCCGAATAAAAATAATAAAAGAGTTTTATTAAATGAGAGAGCATTAAATTTGGAGAAATTTAATGCATTTAAAGTGGAGACTTTAAAAGAGAATGTGAAGGGCCATTTTAATGTGGAGGGGTTACCACCACATGAATGGAGGAGGTGAAGGGACACCTCCCCCATGCGCCGGCCATGGAGAGAGGGGGCACCCGCCCTCCTCCTATAAAAGGCCACCCATTCCCTCCTTCATCCTCACACCTCCTCGTGAAGGATCTCTCTCCCCCTCTAGATATTCCCCCATGGTCTCGGATTAGCGAGATACATGTTCCCGGTGGCCTTGCGTCTGGAAGGAGTTGCTGCTTCCGCTGATTCGCTAGAGCGAGGAGGTGGAGGTTTTCCGGTGGCTTGAACGTGTGTGCGAGGACAGATGCGCTGCTGTTTTGCGGCGCTCGGACTTCTACACGATCTTGAGATCGGCAAGCGTACGACTACATCAACCACGAGTTCCTACTCGTTAACAAAACTCATTGTCTTCGAGGGTAAGTTCTCCATGGATGTATGTCCACCCGTTGCTCTGTATCTAGTAGATAGATCTTGGCGTATAGTTCTCATCATAGGAATTTTTTTGTTTTCTATGCTGCGGACCCAACAGTGGTATCAGAGCCTGATCTATGCGTAGGTGCTTTGTAGGGGTAGTACACATATGTTTATATGTGGGCGATGATGATCATGTTATTGCATCTTCTATGTACTTTGGATATTGGTGGCATAGTGGGATGAAGCGGCCCGGACCAACCTTACATGTCATCGTACATGAGACCGGTTCCATGACTGACATGTAACTTGTTTTTCATAAGTGGCTGGCGGGTGTCTGTCTCTCCTACTATAGTCAATATCTGATTTACAACGAGTTGCTAGTGGTTATCCTCGTTGTGGTTCATGTTCATAGGTAAGACCAGTTCTATCTCCGAAAGCCCTAAGCCACGTAAAACTTGCAATTGATAAATTAGAGGCGTCTAGTTTAGATCGTTGTTGGGCTAGTGTCTTGATATGGTATTGTTGTAAGTAGATGTATGATAGATACTCTTACAACTCACTTAACGTGTAAGTTCCATAGACCTTGGCCTTACACGTGTAAGGAATGATAGAGATCATACCACGATGCAAATGATAGAGATCAAATGCATGGACCATATCACCTCACTTCACACATTAGATGTTAGCATCTTATATTGCTAGTTTGGCGCTTTTGGTAGCATTATAAGATGATCCCTCATTTAGATATCAAGATAAAATGTGTTCTTCCTTAAGTATGCACCGTTTTGTGGATCGTGTTTTGAGGCATCACGTGATGATCGGGTGTTCTCGACTCTACGCTTTCATACAACGGGTGTAAGACAGTTTTACACACGCGAATACTAAGGTTCTTACTTGACGAGCCTAGCATGTACAGACATGGCCTCGGAACACGGACCGAAAGGTTAAGCATGAGTCATATAGTTGATATGATGCCTAAATAGATACTCGCCTTTGAAGCTACACCGACTCACGTGATGATCGGACTTGGTGTAGTGAATTTGGTTCATGTAATCACCAAAAGGACACGAGGGGTGTCGTTTTTGAGTGGGAGTTCATTAGTAATTTGGATTAGTTGAACTAAATCTATCATAAAATTTAGTATAAATATATTTTACAAATTCTGTTGTAGATGGCACCACCTGCTTTTAATTTCAATGTGTTCATGGAGAAAGAGAAGCTTGCTGCAAATGGTAGCAACTTCACCAACTGGGCTATGAATTTGAGGATTCTCATCACTGCTGCACAAAAGCAATATGTGCTAGAGGCGCCGCTAGGCCCCCCCACCAGCTCCTGATGCCCCTGACGAGGAAAATAACGTCTATATAACTCGTCAGGAGGACCACAACTTAGTTCATTGTGGCATACCACCACAACATGTGTGTTCTTTTCATAAACCACATGGACGCACTAGAGTTCCTTGCATGTGTGTTCTTTTCATAAACCACATGGATCCACTAGAGTTCATTGCATGTGTGTTTTTTCGTAAACCACATGTGTCCACTAGAGTTCATTGGATGTGTGTGTCTGAGTGTACAAAATTTTGGTTTTAGGAAAAGAGCACATGCAGTGATGCCACTCCAGCATGTGGTGTCCAACCATGTCTAGGAACCCTGTCAGCATGCTTGGATTCAACTGCAGCATCCATTTTACCACCATCTTGAAAGATGTTGCGTCACCACACCTCATTGCATGTGTGTGTGAGTGTGCATCATTGTGGTTTTGGAAAAGACCACATGCAGTGATGCCACCACAGCCTGTGGTGTCCAACCATGTCTAGGAACCCTGGCAGCATGCTAGGATTCAACTCCAGCATGCACTCCACGACAAGCTTGAAAGATGTTGCATCACCACACATCATTACAAGTGTGTATTAGTGTGCATAATTGTGGTTTTGAAAAAGAATACATGCAGTGATGCCACCACATCATGTGTGTTCTTTTGGTAAACTACATGGATCCACTAGAGTTCATTGCATGTGTGCTCTTTTCATAAACCACATGGTTCATTGGATGTGTGTGTATCACTATGCATCATTGTGGTTTTAGGAGAAGAACACATGCAGTGATGCCACTCCAGCATGTGGTGTCCAACCTTGTCCAGGAACCCTGGCAGCATGATGGGATTCAACAATAGCATGCATCCTTCCACCATCTTGAAAGATGCTGCATCACCACACCTCATTGCATGTGTGTGTTAGTGTGTATCATTGTGGTTTTGGAAAACAACACATGAAGTGATGCCACCACAACATGTGTGTTATTTTCATAAGCCACATGGATCCACTAGAGTTTATTGCATGTGTGTTCTTTTCATAAACCACATGGATCCACTAGAGTTCCTTGCATGTGTGTTCTTTTCATAAACAACATGGATCCACTAGAGTTCATTGGATGTGTGTATCAGTTTGCATCATTGTGGTTTTAGGAAAACAACACATGCAGTGACGCCACTACAGCATGGGGTGTCCAACCATGTCTAGGAACCTTGGCAGCATGGTGGGCTTTAACTACTGCATGCATTCTACCACTAGCTTAAAATATGTTGCATCACCACACCTCATTGCATGTGTGTGTGTATCTATGTGCATCATTGTGGTTTTGGAAAAGAACACATGCAGTGATGCCACCATAGCATGTGGTGTCCGACCATGTCGAGGAACCTTGGCAGCATGCCGGGATTCAACTATAGCATGCATTCTATCACCGTCTTGAAAGATGTTGCATCACCACACCTCATTGCATGTGTATGTATGAGTGTGCATCATTGTTGTTTTGGAAAAGAACACATGTAGTGATGCCATCACAGCATGTGGTGTCCAACCATGTCTAGGAACCCTGGCAGCATGCTAGGATTTAAATATAGCATGCATTCTACCACCAGCTTGAAAGAGGTTGCATCACCACATCTCATTGCATGTGTGTGTGTATCAGTGTGCATCATTGTGGTTTTGGAAAAAAACACATGCAGTAATGCCACCACAGCATGTTTGTTCTTTTCATAAACAACATGGATCCACTAGAGTGTATTGCTATCTGTTCTTTTCATAAACCACATGGATCCACTAGAGTTTATTGCATGTGTGTTCTTTTCATTAACCACATGGATCCACTAGAGTTCATTGGATGTGTGTGTGTATCAGTGTGAATCATTGTGGTTTTAGGAAAAGAACACATGCACTGATGCCACTCGAGCATGTGGTGTCAACCATGTCCAGGAACCCTAGCAGCATGCTATGATTCAACTACAACATGCATTGTACCACTAGCTTGAAAGATGTTGCATCACCACACCTCATTGGATGTGTGTGTATCAGTGTGCACTACAAGAAAAGTTGGCTTTTACAACGGACGATTTTCTTGGTTGAATGCCCATTTTTCGTGGCTAAAAAGCCCCATCAAAAAAGAATCTACCACGGGTTTTTTTCTAACCATGGCAGATCGCACCCTTCAGCCACGAAAACTTGTTCCATTGTAGATCTGTTTGCAAGGCACGTTGACTGCTGATGTCATGCTAAATGCCACGTGGCACCCGCCGTTAAAGGCCACTTACCACCATTAGCGGCCACAGAAACCGTCGCAGAAGCCTGGCCTAGACAAGGCCTACTAATTGTTAAGTGGGCCGACAAAAGAGGAGAGCCCAATAAGATTACGGCCCTTTACTCTCACGTTGTGTACTGTTTGACGTGGCCCGTTAATGGTTCCATCCAGGGCCCATATGATTTCAGGCCCGTTATAGTTTCGGCGTAGAGAAGGCCCACTTTTGTAGAATAATATTCTGCCTATTAGGGGCCTGCGCCAGAAGGTCAGGCACTGTTAAGGCCTGCATGTAGCCCATTACTGTTCTTACAACCCGTGGGGTCCGCTCCAGTTCTACCCATTTACTGTTATGGCCTTTTACATTTATGGGTTGCCAGTGTTAGGATACTTTACTATTCTGGCCTATCACTGTTTTGGCCTTCTACTATTCCGGCCGTTGACTGTTTAGGCCTTCTGCTCTTATGGCCTTCTACTGTTCCGGCCATTTACTGTTCAGGCCTTTTTACTCTTCTATCTGTTTTGCTCTGCGGGACCTCTACTGCACGGGCTTTTTACTGTTCAGGCCTTTTACTGTTTCAACTCTTTACTGTACGGGTATATTAATATTCGGGCCCATTACTATTCGGGCCTTTTACTGTTCTAGCCTGTTGTTGTTCAGCCTTGTACATTTTCAGTGCCTTGGCCGCTTATGAGGCCCACCAATATTCTGACCTGCCACTTACGGCGTTTTACTGTTTTTTTGCCCAACTGTTGGCTAGCATATTTGCATATTCTATAACTATGGCGCAATTCTGGTTTTAAACAGTCCGTTAATATTTCGGCACACTAATGGTCGTGCTAAGATCACCCTATTACATCAACAAATATTTTTTGAAATTTATTATAGACCAGAATTTCAACAAAAACAAGATGAAGCATTATAGAGACATCGCCAGACATGGGTTGGAATAGGGTTTCTGCTTCGGAGCTTACATCCCAATACAAGGAACAACTGGCATACTATGACAGCTGTGGAACAGATTATCTAGTAGACGGTCCATCAAATCTTGTTGATCTTTCAGTTCTTGTATCTGTTCAGGTGTAATCGTGATTACTCCATATATTTTCTATGTTTCTTGTTCAATTAAATCAATTGTTTGGAGTGCAGCTGTAACACCTCTTTCTGCTGGAAAAACTGAAACCGTGGGGTGATGCAAGTAATAATCATTGTCACAACTGCTTTGTGAAATGACCTCAATACTTAATGTAGGATTCCTCCCTTCTGCCCCCATAGCTTCATGTGTAGCCTGAAACAAAGAAAATAAGTTAGCACAGGGTACCAGCTAACTGGCGGTCATCTTATATGTAAAATAATTCTAATTCATCATTCGCCAGGAACAATCAATGATGTGCCTCGTACATGTCTTTTCGGAATAACAGGAACTGTCGATGTCCCGGACCGATGCGTACATGTGCTAGTATCATAGCCACTTTGTAACAAACACTACAGGTTATTTGCATGCTGAAACTAAGACTTATTAAGTTAGAGCGGCAAAGTAGGCAAAAAAACACCATGTTTGTTGTCAAAGAATTTCAAAATTGGCAGTGTCCTAGTATAGCGAATCAAGCCATCAACATGTGTGTCTCATGCATACTAACTAAACTAGTGTTGCAATGAATGTAGGGAATCAAGCAACTCGACTCTTTCCCTCATAAACTAATCATATCACTACATAACCGAAATATAGAAATATAAAAAAAGAGGTGCATGAGATTCCTTCAGCTGCTTAGAACTGGTTGGGACAACAGAGCATTAACCTAAAATATAAGAATAGTGTTTAAAAATGGTCTATAGTATGAATTAGCCAAAAAGTGACCTCCAACCACATGTGGCATTGCTTTAATCATCAGGGAACCACGATAGTACCTTAGAAAAAAATTCAATAGATCAAGTGTCTTAAATAGACTACCAAAATCATTTCAGACAAATAAGATATCAACCATTCCTTTTCAGTAGCCAGATCATTCAAATATTTTGATCGACGGGCCAGTAAATAAAAAAAGAAGAGAAACAAAGAGATGGGTCACTTGCTGCCAAAACAATAGTTGGAGGCATCCAAAAAGTAGCACAAACCTTCTTTGTAATGCCTACATCTATTGTATTTCCAACTGTGGACAGTATCATTGTACATATAACCAGGCAAGAAAATTCAGTAGACAAACAAGAAAATGATACATTTTGCACCTTGCAAGGTCAATGAAGTATTTAAACAATGTATGTCTGGGAACCACGTCAGAATATAGCATTGCTGCAATCACAAGTCAACTAAAAATTTAGAGGAACCATAACCAATTGAACCATATGGTGGCTAATATTAAACTCGCAAGATCATGTAATAATGTATAGATGAAGATCCCTTGTTTATTATTAATCAAACATTGTATTTTTCATAGAAATTGTCATCCCTAGTTTTGGATTGATGGGGCTCAAACCCGCAGCTTCCGCCTTGATAGGGCGGTGCTCTGACCATTGAAATTAAGAAAATCATTACATTGCTTTAATGATGAGCAAACTAAAGAATCAAATTTGCAATAAACTCTATATGTGCATCATGTAGAGTAGCTATTGAGGTAATGAATTAAAAATCAAACAACAGGTGCACGATAGACTTCCAGATCATATTAACATGGTTATAGTACATATATATAGTAACTGGGATCATGTTAGATGATAATATCTATGCCAATCTCACTATGAGTAGTCTAGATAGGACTCCCTCCGTTTCAAAATATAAGATGTTATGGATTTTGTGAAACGAATGTATCTAGACACCCTTTAGTTTTGGTAGAGTAACTTGTACTAGTATTGTATGCATTTTTACTAGTCCAAGTTACTCCCCACCAAGACCAAGTAATTTATACTATTCTCATACATATAACACTAGACTATGATACTACATCCAGAGTGAATATAAGCTCAATCATGGTGGCGATCTCTAATATTATAATAGAATATAGATTAGCATAAAATTGGATATACTTCAATCACCACCACCTAATCATGGTCTAGTTAACGTATATATATAGATAGAAGATCATCAGTCAAATATAGCAAAAAGAGATCTCCACCATGATTGAGTGAGTTGAATTATAAATCAAGGGATTTACATTTGGTCTTTGTGTAGTACCGTTAAAGGTCATCTTGTTTTAATCATTGGCCAACTCATGTCGTGCCGACACTAGACAATGTGACTACCTCCAGAGTGCATACAAACTCTTAATTATAGAAGAAAAATACAATAATAGACTATAAATTAGCATAAAAGTGGATATACTTAAATTACCACCATATAATCATAGTCTAGTTGACGCATATG
Organism: Avena eriantha; assembly: GCA_910589775.1. Taxonomy (NCBI): domain Eukaryota; kingdom Viridiplantae; phylum Streptophyta; class Magnoliopsida; order Poales; family Poaceae; genus Avena; species Avena eriantha. The sequence continues at coordinate 333,129,689 of OU342744.1, forward strand.
TAGATAGATAGATAGATAGATAGGATGATGAGTCAAATATAGAAAAGAATAGATCATCATGATGTTTGTGTGATAAAAATGAATTATAAATCGAGAGATTTACAATTGTTCTTTGTTACATAGCAGAAAAATATAGCATAAAAGTGGATACACTTAAATTACCACCTAATCATGCCCTAGTTAACATATAGATATATAGATAGATTAACACAAGTCAAATATAGAAAGAATAGATCATCAGGAAAATCAAGTGAGCACATTGAATTATAAATCGAGGGATTTACGTTTGGTTTTTGTCCAATCTTATTTAAGGTCAACCTTGTTCTAATCATTGGCCGAATCATGTGGTACCTTGTACAAACAAGCATCTGACACTAAGCACATCTCAGTAAAAAGAAGAGACTTACTATTTCTTTTTGTGTAGTTCGTTTGGAGGACATCCTGTTGTCCATTCGTTCTTTGAAGACATCCACTACATCCAGTACTTGGATAGACGATCCATCTACTTTATTATTGCTCCTCTGCATATAGGTTCAGGCCACTTATTCACATAAAACAGGTTTGCATTCAGCAATACAAAGCAACAGGTACATACAAGATTGTAGGGGCGATTCACTCTATGATTCTCCATGTTCCCTGTGAGAGGAAATAATATCAGATAGTGGTTGTTGCTGTTTACAAAGAACTAGATATACATTATAGTATAATCACTTGTGAACACGTAGAGCAGGGAATGATGGAATATAAACAAACATTTAAATGACATAAAGATTGCCATGGCGAAAAAATAGAATGCAATTATAGTCACTCATTAGCACAAACAAGAGAGAAATTACAATGATTTAACTTGTGAAATAGGATTGCAAACAAACATGAGAAGTGCCATAAAATGTGTCACCATCTACAGAGCAAGCAGTTACTGTACTAACATTTGGATGAATAAGATAGACATTACAATGGTATATCTCATGAACTTATAGAGCAAGGCATGCTAACCCATCTATGATGTGACTTAAAATGTCATGAACTACATAATAGAAGGTAGATACTACTGCTATAGAAATTATAATTGAGGAACTTGAATTTATAGAGCAAGTCATGCAAATAACCATGTTAAGTGCCTTAAAACATGTCATCTAATACTACATCCAATCCAAAGTAAATAAGGCGTATAAATTTTTCATAAGTCAATCGACGCAAAATTGGACCAAGTTTGTAGAACATACCAGGAACATCTACCATGCCAAACCAATGCCATTCGATACATCGGGGCATATATTTTCATAGACACAAAGGCTACAAATTAACCCTTAATATATTTTTCTATGAGCTTGGTAAAATTCATCATTGTTTAACTTTAAAAAAGTATAGGCCTTCTTTTACATAATGGATATACTCCCTCCATTTCAAAAAGTATAAATCATCATCTAGACCACTTTTAGTGTGTAGGTTCATGTAAGTTTGGAGTAAACCTACACACTAAATGGTGTCTAGATACACTCCTTTCACAAAGCTAAAACATCTTATATTTTGAAATGGAGGGAGTAGTACACAATAGGCGGCATCTACTGTCGGAGCTTAATTGAAACAATTATAATGGCACAACTTGCAGAGGGAATGTAAAACCAAAAAGTTCAATGACATAACATTTGCAATGAATTACATAACAGGAGGCAGTTACTATGGTTGCTTAGAAAAACTAGATTGAAATTCAAATAGCATAAATTATGAACTAGTAGAGCAGGGAACGTTAACCTACATGTCCAGTGGCTTAAAACTACCAATGAACTCCAAAATTACATGCAGTCAGTATTGTAGCAACAAACAAAGCAAGTGCACATTATGATGATATAACTTGTGAACTTGTAGAACAGGTAGGCAACTTCAGATGTTCAGTGAATTAACATTCGTCATGAACTACATAATACCAATGAACTCTAATGATGTATGCTTTGTACTACCAAAATTGATTATGTATATTAAGAGTAATTGTTGGTCAAAGAAAAAACACGCATAACAAGAACGCCTTATACCTCGAAACAGAAGGAGTAGTTTAACGCCTGGGTTTAACATAGACTACACTGAATTTATCAAGGGAGAGTGGGATATCAATTAAGGCAGTATGGAGGTAGGAGTTTACCAACAATACAGAAATGCAGTTCATTGTCGCATGCTTATACCTGCTATATTGAAATGAACGAACAAGCAGATCTAGTTTACCTAGGCCACGATGTCGTTTACGCATACACGACATCTTTGCGGGTGACGTCATGGACGCTAAGGGTGCCCGGTAGTGGTGAGTCAGGCTGAAGTAGATAGATCTTGGCGGCATCTGTCAAGCAGATTTGTGGAGGTTGTTGATGGGTCTGGCTTGCTTGACAAGATGGCTGGTGAAGGAGATCTGGTGTAGTGCACGGCGTCGTCGGTGAAGCATATCTGTTACGACCGATTATGGATTCGAGGCGCTGCACAAGAGCGTCGATGAAGCAGATCTGGTGTAGTGGACTATTCATTCCGTGAAGCAGATATAATGCAGCACACACTAGCGTAGGTGAAGCAGGTCAGGTGTTGTGGACTAGGGATTCAGCAAAACTAACACGGTTGTATGGAAGAGGGTGTCAGCGAACTAGGTTCGGTAAGGTGGATGTCGGCTGATCCCATAGACTGGTCAGGAGTATATGGTATCGAGGTATGGTGTGTAGGCCGGTGAAGTGTGGTGGTGCAGGAGCCGGAGGTAGGATAGGGGGTTTGGGGTGGCGTGTGGGCCAGCGAACTGCGGTGGTGATGTTCCCATGCGGTGGTGTAGGAGCTGGAGGTGATATAGGGGTTGGGTGGCGCGTAGGCGGGCGAAGTGTGACATAGATGATTACGGTGCGGTGGTGCAAGTGCTGGAGGTGAGAAGGAGTTGGGTTGCGTGTAGGCTGGTGAAGCGCTGCTTGGATGCTCCAGTGCGGTGGTGCAGTAGTAGAAGGTGAGAAAGGGGTTAGTGTTTTTCGGAGTCCTATGGGGGAAATGACATCGATGGAAGGTGGACTACCCAGATTCAGAGCTGTGGGGATCCCCGGCCCCCAGTGGGGGAGGGGGATTACGAACCATACCCATGCCCCAACATTAGTAGATAGGCCATTGTCATGGGTAGAAAAGGAATTTCGTACGGCTACAACTTGGGGCATGTGACCACTAAAAATATTTCGATGGAGGTGAGGCGGGATATTTTTCCGCTCTGGGATTTTGAATATGGCTATAGTGTTCAAAAGATATAGAATAATAATATCCTATCCTAGGAGTAGCTATAGTGCAATGACTGGAAAAAATAGTTTACTGTAATGTCCTAGCCTTTCTAGGTCCGGAGTATTTCCGGAGCCATTTCTGCAAAAATAAGGTCTCTACCTTCGGCTCAATTATGTACACACATGAAGGTACGTAGTAACATGAGCTAGTATGTTTCGCACTATGACCATCCTAAGAGCATCTCTAGTGGCTACTGTATCCGGTAGTCTAAGCCAAATGTAAACCACCATGGACCAAAACATGCCTCCGGTGGCTGGTTTATCCAGTGGTCTAAAATTTAGACATCCTCCAAACAAGCTACTCGTTGTCCATATTTGGAGAACCGAGCCACCACGTCTAAAGCAAAGTTGGTTGCTCGCGACCTCGTTCCCGCGCCAAATCAGAGCATTTGTTATACTGATTTGCTATGTATATTGATTATTTGTGTGCAGATGGACATATAGACTATCTACTAGAAAACTAAAGTCGTGTAAAAAGCTATCTTTTTATACCATTATCTATAAAGTGAAGATGCAGACTACTAAATTTAGACAAGCCACTAGAGATACTCTAAGAGACTACCAAATTTAGACAAGCCACTAGAGATCAAGGAAAAAAATACTAGCGTGCTATTTAATTTAGTGTGGCTTTTCTCCAGACGATATGAAAGTTATAGCGTGCTAATAACGCGCTATTTTACAAAACATATTTTTGTAAAAATATAACAGGTATATCATGAATATAAACAATTTCAGCATGTAATGAATTACCTAGAGTAATACTTGTACATGCATAATCGATTCAGGCGCTATCCAAGTTGGAGGATAACTGGCATGGCTGAATCAAGGTATAGCGCCAGGTGCTGCAGGAGGAGGCAGCGGCGGCTTGACACGATCACTTAAGTTTAACAATCAATTTTTCATTGTATGTTTTCTTAATCGACACATTCATCATATGGTATCTTACTCCACACCCGCCAACAAAAATATAACGTCCTATACTTGAAATAGCGATAATGCTATGATGTCTTAGCGCGACATAGCATGCTATTGAAAAATAGCGCCATAGCGAGCAAAATCTTTAATAAATATCGTGGACTCTACAAATACGCTATATCACGCTAAATAGCGTTAAATAGCGCACTATTTTTTCCATGCTAGAGATGCTCTAAGGCTGGTCTGAGTGGTAAGTAGCTTGGAGTAGTAATATGCATACATTATGCTAAAGACTATCAAAAGTACTCCCTTCATTCAGAAATAACTGAGTTAGTTTTTTCTAGATTCGAATGTATTTAGACGCATTTTAGTGTATAGATACATTCGAATCTATAAAAACCCAAGTAAGTTATTTATGGATGGAGGGAGTAGTATTTTTTAGATGCTAAAATGGAAAATAAGATCCAACTGCTGGCAATGTTGGGATTCGAGAGTCTTGATCCAATGTTGGAAATGTGTACGAATAACTTTGAATATTGACCATTGGATCAAGACTAGCAAATCCCAACATTTCCAGCCGTTGGATTTTCTTTTCCATTCTAGCATCTAGAAGATTTTATTGATAGTCTTCATCACAACGAATGGTATGTACAAAGCTCAAAACACACTTCTCCATCATTCTAGAATCTACTCCCTCGTTTCTTTAGACCATATTACTAGAATTTTCAAGTTTTAGATAGCTAATAATCGTTGACTTCTAAATGATATACAAAGTACAAGAACCAAATATACACCCATACTTTATAGATATTGATCAAATTTATATATTTTTTTGCTTTACCTATTAAAAATTTATATAGTGGTGATATGCCAGACGTCTATTATCTGAGTCTCACGTGTTGATCAAAAGGAACGTGCCACACACGTATATACTGTATGAAATGTGATATAACAAATGTTAAGTTGTTATTAACCAATATTCTTGTTACAAAAAATGCATACATTAAGTCTATTAGTAATAACTATCTACCCATGTTGAGAATACATCCTATTGTTCTATGAAATTTTCGTGGTGGTGACATGATGGTTCTAGAATATGTTGGAGTTTGCTCTATGTACTATTCAACACGAATCCAGCTGCTCTGAACCATTGGATCTAACTGTCCAACAGTCAGGATTGGTGATATAGATCCAATTCAAAACCGCTCCATTGTAGTAGTAGAGAGATAACATCCTACTATGCTATGAAATTTTGGGGGTAGTGACATGATGGTTCTAGAAAATGGTGGAGTTTGATCCAGGTACTATTCAACACGAATCTAGGTGCTCTGAACCATTGGATCTAATAGCCCAACGGCCAGGATTGGTGCTAAGGATCCAATTCAAAATTGCTCCATTATAATAGTAGAGATATAGTGGTAGATAAGATAAGATAAAAAATAAATAGTGAGTTGCAAGTGCCTTGCACATGAGAATCAGATAATATAAGTATGACATATCATTTTTTATATAAAATTATAGTAGTAGATGAAACTCAAAAAATATTTATACTTTTGAGCTACGTTCATAAAGTATCTCGTGTGTTTGGTTATTGTACTTTTTGTCTAATCTAGAAATCAACCTATAGCCGTAAATAATCCACATATGTAAAACTGATCCGTAAATAAATTCTATTCTATAGGAGTACGTGGGTGGGGCCGGGGGGAAATTGCATGCCCTTTCGTCTCCAGAACCGCTCATGCATGCATCTCCCGATCTTCCTAGCGGTTCCTTTCTTCTCTATCACATTCCTTTTCTATCACCAGCCAGACCTCTACAAAACAAAATAAGGCTCCAATCACAGTCCATGGCGGCGCCGTTGGACAAGATGTACTACTTCGTGGACCCTGGCAACACCACACTATAGGTGGCATATACCAACAGAGCGTCGGTGGTGAATGATTACATCGAGAAAGTCGAAAAGCTCCTAGAGGAAATGGACGACAAGATAGTTGGGCTCGACATCAAGTACACCAATGAGCAATCATCGACCCAGAAGGCTAATGTGTCCAGCTATGTGTGGGAATGGATTTCCTAATCTACCATATCTGCTAGGCTGACCAGCCATGCTCCAAGCTAGTAGAGTTCCTCGCCAACCCTAACATTTCCTTTGCAGGCGTCAACATCGGCAACAATTGTATCAGGCTTAGGTGTGATGAACTTCGTGGACATCTAGAAGAGGTGGAAGCCTACCGGCTCCATGAATGAGAAGGATTCTTTGGCTGACTACGCGGTGGCCCTCATAGACATCCGTTACAAAGTCATGAAGAAGAAGAAGAAGGATGTGGACCACAACCAGTGGGAGAACATGCCCCTGACCGAAGAGCAGATCAAGTATGCAAGACTCGATGCCTACGTGACCTACGAGGTATACAGGCGGATAGTGAACTTTCAGAGGGGTCAACAAACTCTCGAAATGTTCAACCAGAAAAATAACGAAGGAAGAAGGGCAAGGGAAAGGGCAAGCAGACCAAAGAAGAAGAAGAAGGCGAAGACTCATAATGGTACACCATGTGACCTACGAGTATATCTTTGCATTTTGGTATATCCTTGCTTGATACTACTCCTACTTGTACTATTACTCGCAGAAGTTAATGCATGTATATACTGCAAGCATGCAAGGGGTGGAGGCAAGAATTAATGCAAGGAATCACAGTTGTTTCTTTTATTTTGACTACAGATTGATGGTAGGAGTAGGCATCGTAGCACGCCAACAACCCACCCCACCTCAATGAATTGTCTTGTCAATCAACATCCATGGAAGATTATAATTTTATAGTGGTAGAGACTTTCTTTGAGTAATTCCATTTATACTGCTTAAGGGTGGAGTATGGCTGAAAGACAGAGGGTGAATGGGCACCTGAAAAACTGCTAGTAGCACTGTAGTAGCAGAACCGCAAGATGAACTTTTGTCGATTGCCCGAATGTATGTTGAGTTAGTACAGTATAAACATATATATTACTACTAGGTTCTATGTACTAGTACTACTACTACCAAAAAACCACCGTCCCTACTGCGGAAAAAATATGATTTCTTCCAACCAAACTAGTACTACTCCAAAAATGGCTATATTTACTTGTCGCGGAAATGGATGTATCTAGACATGTTTTAGTGCCAAATACGAGTACATCCAATCTAGTGACAATTAATATGAATCGGAGGGGAGTACTACTACTACCGTACTCCACTATTGTACTACTACTATGGAGTAGTACATACTAGTACTCCCGAATGTATGTTGACCAGTACTCCTACCTCTGTTTGGGATTATTTGGCAAGAGAGCTTTTTAAAATTGTTAGAAATTATAAGACCTATCTTCTTTCTTGTCTTAATTCCCGTGACTCATTAATTTATATATTTCGATTTTCTCTCAATCTCCCAATGCATGGTGTTTCATCTCTCATCATGTCCCGTTTTTTTATCTAGCGTCTCGTGCATGTAAAACTAGTGGTCCATGCATAAATTAATTAGAGTGAATAATTCATCTACTTGGTAGTATTGCGAATTGGACCTATGGCCTTCCTAAACAGAGAGCCTTAATCCTATTGAGCTTACTACTCAGCAGAGTACATCCACCCAACCTATCGGAAGTTAAGACTTCATGAAAAATACTCAGGAGAGTACAACCACTGAACTCATCTACCTCCATTTCAAGGAATAAGGTGCACACGCTCTCCAAAGTAAAGTTTGACCGAATAAATGGAGCAACTAAAATTTACTTATATTGTGTTAAATTTGTTTGTTGAATTCGTATTGAAACACACTTTCCAATAATGCTAAGTTTGTATAGTACCAACACTCTTTATATATATTTAGAGTAAATCTTGGTCAAACAGAAAAACAAGAAAAATAAGGGAGCCTTATTTCTTCGGATGGAGATAGAGTACTACTACAAAATCCACCATTCCTGGTATGCAAATGATCTTTCTGCAATTAAACCAATTAACAGTAGCTTACATCACCACTAAAAATCGACGCGAAAGAAGAAACACAGCTCCTTCGACGTGGTAGGACCGACCAGGTAATGAGGCGGTGTCGCCAGGTAAGACATAAGGTCCTCAAACGCGATTTCACCCGGCTTAGCGGAGATCCACGCGTCGAGCTCCACCATCATGGTGTTGGGCCTCCTCCTGCCGTCCGTCTAGGAGAGCAGCGGTGGGCATTCCGCCCACATCCTCACCCTATATACCGGCAAGTCACACATAGCGGCCTTAACACAGAATGCAGACAAAAGGGGGACCGTGCTTACCGAGCCAATCATTAAGACAAACACGGCATCGTCCTGCTCCCTAATGAGGATCAGCCGATGGGACGCCTCGCCCGACAGCGACACCAGCTCCTGGAAAGCTTTGGTGGTGGCATAATGGATCTTGTGCAGTTGGATCGAGTGGACCGCTTTGAGGTGGGCGACGAGTACTGGCGGCAAGGCCACAAAGTCGCAGCTGGTCTCTAGGCAAGTGCAAGTGCAAGGAGCATACTGGCACATGATTTCATGTTCCTGGTGTTCGTAGTACGGCAGGAAACTACCGCAGCCTTTGTGGGCGCACTCGACCCTAGCCGCTGATAGGATGGCATCTATGGCCTCGTGGGTGAATCCGCCGCTAGGGTGCTCGCACTTCTGGTAGGAGGTAATCTTGCGGACGCAGTGATGGCAGACTAGATGAATATCCATGCACTGTAGAAATATAAGTTCGAAAAATAAAGTAGTTGCACGGACGAACGGACAAAAGAAAAGTCAATGGATTGTGAGGTAGAAATGGAGAGACCTTGTAGACCCACCGGGGCTTGAGGGGCTGGGAGCAGGAGGAACAGTTGAGAACGGTGGCTTCAATCTTCAGAGTGACTGTCCCAAGCATTGCGATTTGGGTGGGGGAAATGAGGACTCTCTGATCCGGCCTCGAGCCGTGCCCTTCTTTTATATACCACTATTGATAATCAATGAAGCTCTACCTGATTGCCCCTTTCCTTTCTATACTAGGGTCCTTTTTATATTTTGAGGCCTATTATCTACAAATTCCTAGTTTAATTGGACAATATTAGCAGCCTCTTTGTATTTTTGCACCACCCTTTTATTACTAAGTTGTCACGTAAGACCCACATAATAATAAAGTATGATATATCATCACTATATGAAATTATGCTCTATACTAGGTAAAGCTAAAAAAATATGAAAGAGCCACATCTATAAAAAGTAACGGTGTATATTTGTTTTCACCCAATATACTTTGAAGGTACTATAGTAACATGGGAATGTTTTACTAGCCTAAGTTATTTAACACTATAAAGAGAAGCGCAATATGGAAGATAAAGAAAACATCCACCCATAGCTCATTTTTGGGTGGAAGCATGAGGAAAATAGAAGGAAAGTTGGTCTGGACCACCACAGGCCCCCAACTTTCTCTGCACTCCTGCGCCTGCACGGTTGTACTCAATTGCGTGGAAGCTTACATAGGAAGGAAGAGGTGACTGCTGTGATGCTTCCCACCTGAACAAGTGCTAGGCATAGATGCATGAGTGGAGCATAGCAGCCAATGCTGCATTGAGGAGGAGATAGGGAGGATGATTGTCCTTCATCCATGAGCCTTTTATGTCACCAAAGGCAGCGACGAGACAAAATTTTGGGTGGAGGAGCATTTTTTTAAAATAAGGCAAAATATTTGCGGTGGAAGGATCCCTTGCTCGCCTTGCGAGCAGTACGACTAATTTTTTAAATAATACGATTTGTTTAACAAATTTCACAAATAATACACGAATTCGAGGAATTGTGAATCTAGCGCGATGTCGGTGTTTGAAATACCGACTAGTACCTATCAGCATTTGAAATACCAACTAGTACCTATCAGCATTTGAAATACCGACCAATACCTATCAACATTTGAAATACCGACCACACATGTAATGATCTTGTCCTTAACAAAGGAAAGAGAACCTAGTCGGTAGATCAAAGGTCTAGTTGGTATTTTAAATGCCGATAGGTACTGGTCGATGTTTCAAACACTGATGCCGTGCTAGGTTTGCAATTCCTCAAATTTTTGTATTATTCGTGAAATTTGTTAAATAAATCGTATTATTTAAAAAAATAGCAGTAGTGCGAGATCGACTAGGCACTAAAAGCTGAGTACTAATAATACAAACATGATTAATACTTGAGTACTACTACTAGTACTTCTAGTTGCTACTCCTGTAAAAGTTCCATAGTTCCATCCAGGAGAAATAGTGGATAGTAGTACTAACTATAGTTGCTTGTCAGGATCCTTCTTGCTTCCTCGAATGCCTTGATGAATACAAGTTCGATGATATTCATATCAACTTCCAATGAATCAGGATATATTGAATAATAAAGTAAAAAATAGGACCGGAGGGAGTAGGAAAGATCTCACTTTATCAATTTGTTTTCACCCATTAACTCAATCATCTACGTAGGGCCCACAGATTGGGGAGGTCGCGGTCACCTTGGACGCACCACAAAATTATGACTGGGCCATCGAGTGCGGGAAGCAGAGTCAGTGTTCCGTCCAATCACTTACCCTAGTCATCGTCATCGCTATTTTCCACAAGCATCGGCTTCATCAGCGACATTGATTGTCCCCTCGCTTCGGTACTCTGCCACATTAATCTTGGATAATATCCTTCCTATTTATCCTCTCCCCTTTCCCGCACCAATCCATCTATAATCCCCCGCTTCCAGCAACCATCTCCGTCCTCGTCTATCATCCATGGCCACATTCCGGCTGCGGCCCATTGTACTAGAGCACAAAGACCCCGACATTGCCACACAGGACGACAATGCCCTGCGCATTTGGGCCTTCTCCCCACGGAGAACAAAGTGGCACCTGGCGTGCGCCTTCCTTAACGCTGGGTACGGTCGCCGCAAGTACCGTATGTATCGCCTCCACGACAATCCGGACAGGATGTTGAAGGTCAAGTTCGGCAACTTCAAGGATACCCGTCTCCTCTACGGTCAGGCCTTCCACTATGGCTGCGAGATGGTGGTGTTCACCGGCGTCAACATTTTCACCAACTACTGGGACCGGTTCCCCAACAACGGCAACTCCATGCACAGTGTCCTCCCGGAGTTGCCGATGACTCCGACGGTACCACCACCATATCCGGAGGCACCACTGATGGCTCAGGAGGTACCACCGCCTTATCCGGCGGTGCTGTCGCGTTATCCAGAGGTGCCTCCAGGGCTCAGGAGGTGTAGCCGTGTTATCCGGAGGTCCGATGAGTCAGGAACCGGCTGTGTTGCTGGAGCTGACGTTGGTGCCGATGTCACGAGTTGTCGCTGGCGCCACGGACTAGGTGCTAGGAGGCACTGGACCTACACTAGTTAAGTAGTGAGTCCTTTATGTGTAAACTCGTGATGTTATGTTAATGGTTGAATGACGTTTCTATTGGGACATCCTTTCTTTTGGTACTATCGTCAAAAAAAGTTTCTTTTGTTACTAATCACCATACCCTGTATTACTAGTAGTACTACGAATGACTATCTATTGAATATCCTTCCCCCGGATGTTTGTGAAGGAAGTGAAAATTCGAAACTGGGAAAGTTTGAATTGCTACTCTATTGTACTCCCTCAAATTACTTGACTCGAATTTGTCTAGATTCACATGTATATAAACATGTTCTAGTGCTATATGCATTCGAATCTGATAAATGCAAGTCAATTAATTTGGGACGGAGGGGGTAGTTGTCGGGTTCGGCTCCTTCTCGAGAGAGCAGTTGATCGAGCCATATGCTTCATACTACTTCCTCTTCGATTGTTTCACAAATATGACAAAATCTATCGCCATGCAAATTCTTGGATATGGGATCATAAAGTATGATGTAGACATATGACGTTGACCTTGTGGTCGTTAGGCTTGAAATCCAAGAAAGTTCATACTCGTTGACATCTAAGCCTAAATTCGTTTCAATTTCACCACTTACTTCTAGGTTATCATTTTACATGATCGGTGGGAGCATATTTTACATCAAAGACCTAAAAATGGGAAATTTACATGGAGGTCCATACATTTAGCCCAAAGGACTGTAAAAGGAAAACTTTCGGTTCGGCTCCTTCTCGAGAGATCAGCTGATCTGAGTCAAACTCTTCATACTACTTCCTCTTCGATTTTTTTCATAATATGGCCAAATCCGTTGCCATGCAAATTCTCTCATATGGGGCCATCAGCATAAATTATGATGTTGATATGGCCTTGACCTTGGTCATTCAGCTTGAAATCCAAAAATGTTCATAGTCGTTGACAAGTAAGTTTAAATTCGTTTAAATTTCACCACTAACACTTTTTGCTTAGAATTTTACACGGATGGTGGGACTACATTTTACATCCAGGACTTGAAAAAGGGAAAATTACATCGAGGTCATACATTTAGCACAAAGGACCCTAAAACCAAACAAGGAATTGAAAACAGTTGGGTACGGCTCCTCGAGAGAGCAGCTAATCAACAATATCTTCTTACTTGCTTTTTAGAAAAAAATTCTTGTCACTTGGAAAAATGTAATTGATTATTTTTAGTTTTTAATATCTTTGATTGTTTCCAAAAGATGGCCAAATTTGTCAGCATGCAAATTCTTGGATATGGGATCATAAGCATAAAGTACATTCTACATAAAGGACCCAAAAAAGGGAAAATTGCATCGAGGTCCATACATTTAGCACAAAGGACCCTAAAATTGAGCAAAGAAAACAGTCGGGTCTGGCTCCTTCTCGAGAGAGAAGCTGGTCGAGCCATACTCTTCATACTACTTCCTCTTTGATTGTTTTCAAAATATGGCCAAATCTGTCACCATGCAAATTCATGAATATGGGATCATCAACATAAAGTATGATGTAGAGATATGGACTTGACCTCGTGGTCGTTCGGCTTGAAATCCAAGATTTTTTCATACTCATTGACAACTATGCTTAAATTCGTTGAAATTTCATCACTTACTTTTAGGTTAGAATTTTAAACGGTTGGTGGGAGTACATTCTACATCTAGGACCTAAAAAAGGGGAAAATTACATTAAGGTCCATACATTTAGCACAAAGGACCCTAAAATTCAGCAAAGCAAACAATTGGATTCGGCTCGTTCTCGAGTGAGCAGCTGATCGAGCCTTACGCTTCATACTACTTTCTCTTTGATTGTTTTCACAATATGGCCAAATCTATCGCCATGCAAATTCTTGGATAATCGATCATTAGAATAAAGTATGATGTAGAGATATGGCCTTGACCTTGTGGTCGTTCGACTTGAAATCAGAGAATGTTCATACTTGTTGATAACTATAAGCTAAAATTTGTTTTAATTTCACCACCTACTTTTAGGTTAGAATTTCACACGGTCGATGTGAGTACATTTTACAACAAGGAGCTAAAAATGGGGAAAATTACATCGAGGTCCATACATTTAGCATAAAGGACCCTAAAATTAAGCAAGAAAAATAGTCGGGTTCGGCTCCTGCTTGAGAGAGTAGATGATCGAGCCACACTCTTCATACTACTTCATCTTCGATTGTTTTCAAAATATGGCCAAATTTGTCGGTATCCAAATTCTTAAATATCAGATCATCAGTATAAAGTATGATGTAGATATGGCCTTGACCTTGGTCGTTCGTCTTGAAATACAAGAATGGTCCATACTCGTTGACAACTAAGCTTAAATTCATTTAAATTTCACCACTTAATTTTAGGTTAGAACTTTACACCATCGATCGGAGTACATTTTACATCAAGGACCTCAAAAAATCAAAAATTACATCGAGGTCCATACATTTAGCATAAAGGACCCTAAAAGGAAAAATTTCTGGTTCGACTCCTTCTCGAGAGATGAGCTGATCTGAGCCAAACTCTTCAAACTACTTCCTCTTCAATTGTTTTCAAAACAAGGCCAGATATGTTGCCATGCAAATTCTCTTACATGGGATCATTAGCATATAAAGTTTGATGTTGATATGGCCTTGACAACCTTGGTCGTTTGGCTTGAAATCCAAGAATGTTCATACTTGTTGACAAGTAAGCTTAAAATCGTCTAAATTTCACCATTTACACTTTTAGACCTAAAAAGGGGAAAATTACATCGAGGTCCATACATTTAGCACAAAGGACCCTAAAACTAGGCAAGGAAAACAGTCGCCTTCGACTCTGTCTCACGAGAGTAGCTAATCGAGCCATAATCTTCATACTACTTCATCTTCGATTGTTTTTAAAATATGGCCAAATTTGTCGGCATGCAAATTCTTGGATATGGGATCATGAGCATAAAGTATGATGTAGATATGGCCTTGACCTTGGTGGTTTGTCTTGAAATTGAAGAATGCTTCATACTCATTGACAATTAAGCTTAAATTCGTTTAAATTTCACCACGTACTTTTTAGGTTCGAACTTTACACGGTCGATCATAGTACATTTTACATCAGGAACCTCAAAAAAGCAAAAATTATATCGAGGTTCATACATTCAGCATAAAGGACCCAAAAAGGAAAAATTTCGGGTTCGACTCCTTCTCGAGAGATCAGCTGATGTAAGCTAAACTCTTGATACTACTTCCTCTTCGATTGTTTCCAAAACATGGCCAAATCTATTGCCATGCACATTCTCTAACATGGGATCATGAGCATAAAGTATGATGTTGATATGGTCTTGACGACCATGGTCGTTCGGCTTGAAATCCAAAAATGTTCATACTCGTTGAAAGGTAAGCTTAAAATAATTGTATAAATTTCACCAATTACACTTTTAGACCTAAAAAGGGGGAAATTACATCAAGGTCCATACATTTAGCACAAAGGACCCTAAAATCAAGCAAGGAAAACAGTCGGGTTCGGCTCCTTCTCACGAGAGTAGCTGATCGAGCCATACTCTTCATACTACTTGCTCTTTGATTTTTTTGAAAATATGGTCAAATCTATCGCCATGCAAATTCTTTGATATGGGATCATCAACATAAAGTATGATGTAGAGATATGGCCTTGACCTTGTGGATCTTCGGCTTGAAATCTAAGAAAGTTCATACTAGTTGACAACTAAGCTTAAATACATTAAAATTTCACCACTTACTTTTAGGTTAGCATTTTACACGGTCGGTGGGAGCATATTTTACATCAAGGACCTAAAAAAGGGGAAAATTACATCGATGTCCATACATTTAGCACAAAGGACCCTAGAAGGAAAACCTTTTGTTGGTTCGGCTTCTTCTCAAGAGATTGGCTAATCTGAGCCAAACTCTTCATACTACTTCCTCTTTGATTGTTTTCAAAATAATATGGCCAAATCTGTTGCCATGCAAATTCTCTGATATGGGGTCATCAACATAAAGTATGATGTTGATATGGCCTTGACCTTGGTCGTTCGTCTTGAAATTGAAGAATTTTTTGTACTCATCAACGACTATGCTTAATTTCGTTTCAATTTCACCATTTACTTTTACGTTAGCATTTTACACGGGCGGTGAGAGTAAATTTTACATCAAGGACCTAAAAAGGGGAAAATTACATTGAGGTCCATACATTTAGCAGAAATGACCCTAAAATTGACCAAAGAAAATAGTCAGGTTCCCCTCCTTCTCGAAAGAGCAGCTGATCAAGCCATACGTTTCATACTACTTCCTCTTCGATTTTTTTACAAATATGGCCAAATTTGTCGCCATGCAAATTCTTGGATATGGGATCATCAACATAAAGTATGATGTAGAGATATGGCCTTGAACTTGTGGTCATTCAGCTTGAAAACAAAGAAAAGTCCTACTCATTGATAGCTAAGCTTAAATTCATTTAAATTTCACCACTTACTTTTATATTAGAATTTTACATGATCAGTGGGAGCATATTTCACATCAAAGACCTAAAAAGGGAAATTTCCAGGTTCGGCTCCTTCTCGAGACATCAGCTGATCTGAGGCAAAATCTTCATACTACTTCCTGTTCGATTGTTTTCAAAATATGGCCCAATCTGTTGCCATGCAAATCCTCTCGTATGGGGCCATCAACATAAAGTATGATGTTGATATGGCCTTGACGTTGGTCAATCGGCTTGAAATCCGAGAATGTTCATACTCTTTGAGAAGTAAGCTTAAATTCGTTTAAATTTCACCACTTACATTTTTTTGTTAGAATTTTACACAGATGATGGGACTATATTTTACATCAAGGACATAAAAAGAGAAAATTACATTGAGGTCCACACATTTATCACAAAGGACCCTAAAACCAAACAAGGAATTGAAAACAGTCGGGTACGGCTCCTCGAGAGATCAGCTGATCGAGCCATACTCTTCATACTACTTCCTCTTTCCCAAATTTGGACGCATATTAGGTTTGGTCAAAGTCAATCTTTATAAATTTCGACCACCTATATGTAGAAAGATACTGACTTTGTTAATGACAAATGCATATAATATAAAAATATAGTTCATGATTACTCTAATGACATTGGGTTGATGTCGTACATTTTTTCAAAGTTTATTAAATTTGAATCTGACCAGAAGTAATACACGTCCTAATTTGGGAAGAAGGGGGTACTACCTGCTTCACAGAAAAAAAAGAGTGCTCCTCACTTTCAAACCAGCTTGCTGCGGGTGTGCTTGGTGCTTCCTCTTCCTAGGGTATGGAGGTGGAGTGGTGCGGAGTAGGAAGGCTAGCCAGATCATAATGGTGAGCATCCAATGCGATGGGACGTTTTTGTTTTTTGCTAGCCAGATTAACCAATCCCTTATCTAGCACATAAGTAGTACTCGTACTTATACTAGTAGTATTGTGAATGGCGATCTTTTGAATATCCTTCCCCCGGATGTTTGTGAAGGAAGTGAAAATTTTGAACCCGAGAAAGTTTAAATTGCTACTCTATTGTACTATAGTAGTAATACTTTTTGCCGCCAAGGACCAAAATGGTTCCCACCAACATAGCCGACGAACACGCCAGACACATAGATGGAGTCGCCCACACAAGGAAGGTTATCGATCGACGCGCGTGCGCATCGCCATTTTGTGGACGAGGGGGAGATCAGCCAGTCGGCGTGTGGGGTGGTGAGGCTGGTGATAGTGGGGATTAACTTATAGTAGTAACATGCATATGTTACTAATCTAATTTACTACCTCCATAGTGGAAAATAATATAGGTGTGGTATCATGCAAAGCCTCGTTTATTGCAATGTAGACTCATTTTGTCTTGAAATGTGTGGTGTTAACATAGCTAGTTACCACAAGGCTCTCTTTCATCATTTAATTGCATGCCATATCATCTAAATGTTTACTGTTGGCAATAGTACATGTAGGACTATGTTACTACAGTCCTACCCAAGTTACTCCCACTGTGACAATCCTGATGAGGGAGTGAAGGAGAGACAAAACACATTTTGTATTGCGTGCATATATATCGTGGTCCTGAAATTTACTCTACTCACTGTACAAGGTACCTCGTGTCAGGAACCAAACAAGGAATTGAAAACAGTTGGGTACGGCTCCTCGAGAGAGTAGCTGATCGAGCCATACTCTTCATACTGCTTCCTCTTTCCCAAATTTGGATGCATATTAGGTTTTGTCAAAGTCAACCTTTATAAAGTTTGACCAACTATATGTAAACATTATGACTTTACTAATGACAAATGCATATAATATGAAAATATTGTTCATGCTAATTCTAATAACATTGAGTTGATATCGTACATTTTCTCAAAGTTTATTAAATTTGACTTGGACTAGAAGTAATACGCGTCCTAATTTGGGAAGGAGGGAGTACTACTTGCTTCACGGAAAAAAAGGCGTGCTCCTCACTTTCAAACCAACTTGCTAGGGGTATGCTTGGTACTTCCTCTTCTTAGGGTTTGGAGGTGGAGTTGTACGGAGTAGGAAGGCTCGACAGATCATAATGGTGAGCGTCCAATGCGATGGGATGTTTTTGTTTTTTTGCTAGCCAAATCAAGCAATCCCTTGTCTAGCGCATAAGTAGTACTCGTACTTGTAGTAGTAGTACTGCAAATGGAATTCTTTTGAATATCCTTCCCCGGATGTTCGTGAAGGAAGTGAAAATTTTGAAAGCGGGAAAGTTTGAATTGCTACTCTATTGTACTGTAGTAGTAATACTTTTTGCTGCCAAGGACCAAAATGGTTCCCACCAACGCAGCTCACGAACACGCCAGACAAAAAGACAGGAGCCGCCGACATAAGGCAGGTTATCGATCGACGCACGTGCACAGCGCCACTTTGTGGACAAGGGAGAGATCATACGTCCGGGGTGTGGGGTGGTGAGGCTGGTCATGGTGGGGAGTAACTTATAGTAGTAACATGCATATGTTACTAGTCTAAATTACTACCTCCATAGTGAAAAATAATATAGGTATGGTATCATGCAAAGCCTCGTTTATTGCAATGTAGACTCATTTTGTCTAGAAATGTGTGATGTTAACATAGCTAGTAACCACAAGGCTCTCTTTCATCGTTTAATTGCATGCCATGTCATCAAAATGTTTATTATTGGCAATAGTACATGTAGAACTATGTTACTATAGTACTACCCAAGTTACTCGCACTATGACTAGCCAGATGAGGGAGTGAAGCAGAGAGAAAACACATTTTTTTGCATGCATATATATCGTGGTCCTGAAATTTACTCTACGCACTATACCCTGTACCTCGTGTCAAGAACCCATCCCAGCTTTGCTCTGACATTGCACCGCCTTCAAATTCTGCTCTTCGCAGCTCTCTTGCTGCCTCCTATGTGCTCATATAGTCTCTTCTCGCTCTTTATTTTTTAAAGAAAAAGGAAATAAATTCTTCTTACTTGCTTTTAAGAAAATAAATTCCTGTCATATGGAAAAATGAAATTGATTTTTTTAATATCTTTGATTATTTTCAAAAGCTGGCCAAGTTTGTCGGCATGCAAATTCTTGGATTTGGGATCATAAGCATAAATTACATTCAACATCAAGGATGTAAAAAAGGGAAAATTACATCGAGGTCCATACATCTAGCACAAAGGACCATAAAATTGAGCAAAGAAAACAATCAGGTTATGCTCCTCCTCGATAGAGCAGTTGATCGAGTCATACTCTTCATACTACTTTCTCTTTGATTGTTTTCACAATATGGCCCAATCTATCACCATGCAAATTTTTGGATACTCGATCATTAGAATAAAGTATGATGTAGAGATATGGCCTCAACCTTGTGGTCGTTCGGCTTGAAATCAAAGAATGTTCATACTCGTTGACAACTATAAGCTGAAATTCATTTAAATTTCACCACTTACTTTTAGGTTAGAATTTTACACGGTCGATGGGAGTACATTTTACAACACGGACCTAAAAAGGGGGGAAATTACATCGATGTAAATACATTTAGCACAAAGGACCCTAAAATTAAGCAATCAAAACAATTGGGTTCGGATCCTTCTCGAGAGAGTAGCAGATCGAGCCACACTCTTCGTTCTACTTCATCTTCGATTGTTTTCAAAATATGGCTAAATTTGTCGGTATGCAAATTCTTGAATGTGGTATCATCGACATAAAGTATGATGTAGATATGGCCTTGACCTTGGTCGTTCGTCTTGAAATACAAGAATGGTTCGTAATCATTTACAACTAAGGTTAAATTTGTTTAAATTTCACCACTTACTTTTAGGTTAGAACTTTCCACGGTCGATTAGAGTACATTTTACATCAGGGACCTCAAAAAAAGCAAAAAATTACATCGAGGTCCAGACATTTAGCTAAAGGACCCTAAAAGGAAAATTTTCTGGTTTGGCTCCTTCTCGAGAGATCAGCTGATCTGAGCCAAACTCTTGATACTACTTCCTCTTCAATTATTTTCAAAACATGGTCAGATCTATTGCCATGCAAATTCTCTAACATGGGATCATCAACATATAAAGTATGATGTTGATATGGCCTTGACGACCTTGGTCGTTCGGCTTGAAATCCAAAAATGTTTATACTCGTTGACAAGTAAGCATAAAATCGTCTAAATTAACCACTGGCACTTTTAGACCTAAAAAGGGGGAAACTAGATGGAGGTCCACACATTTAGCACAAAGGACCCTAAAATCAAGCATGGAAAATATTCAGATTCCGCTCCTTCTCACAAGAGTAGCAGATCGAGTCATACTCTTCATACTACTTCCTCTTTGATTTTTTTCAAAATATGGCCAAACTTGTTGACATGCAAATTATTTGATATGGGATCATCAACATAAAGTATGATGTAGAGATATGGCCTTGACCTTGTGGTCTTTCAGCTTGAAATCTAAGAAATTTCATACTCGTTGATAGCTAAGCTTAAATTCATTAAAATTTAACCACTTACTTTTAGGTTAGAATTTTACACCATCAGTGGGAGCATATTTTACATCAAGGACCTAAAAAGGGGGGGAAATTACATCGATGTCCATACATTTAGCACAAAGGACCCTAAAAGGAAAACCTTTTGTTGGTTCGGCTCCTTCTCGAGAGATTAGCTGATCTGAGCCAAACTCTTCATACTACTTCCTCTTTGATAGTTTTCAAAATAATATGGCCAAATCTGTTGCCATGCAAATTCTCTGATATGGGGTCATCAACATAAAGTATGATGTTGATATGGCCTTGACCTTGGTCGTTCGTCTTGAAATCCAAGCATTTTTCGTACTCGTTGACAACTATGCTTAAATTCATTTCAATTTCACCACTCACTTTTTGGTTAGAATTTTACAGGGGTGGTGGGTGTACATTTTACATCAAGGACCTAAAAAAGGGAAAATTATGTTGAGGTCCATACATTTAGCACAAATGACCCAAAAACTGAGCAAAGAAAATAGTCGGGTTCGGCTCCTTCTCGAGAGAGCAGCTGATCGAGCCATACATTTCATACTACCTCCTCTTCGATTGTTTTACAAATATGGCCAAATTTGTCACCATGTAAATTCTTGGATATGGGATCATCAACATAAAGTATGATGTAGAGATATGGCCTTGACCTTGTGGTCGTTCAACTTAAAATCCAAGAAAGTTCCTACTCGTTGACATCTAAGCTTATTCATTTAAATTTCACAACCTACTTTTAGTTTAGCATTTTACAAGGTCGGTGGGAGCATATTTTACATCAAAGACCTAAAAAGGGAAATTTACATGGAGGTCCATACATTTATCCCAAAGGACCGTAAAATGATTTTTTTTGTTCGGCTCCTTCTCGAGGCATCAACTGATCTGAGCCAAACTCTTCATACTACTTCCTCTTCGATTGTTTTCAAAATATGCCCAATCTGTTGCCATGCAAATTCTCTCGTATGGGGCCATCAACATAAAGTATGATGTTTATATGGCCTTGACCTTGGTCGTCCGGCTTGAAATCCAAGAATGTTCATACTCGTTGAGAAATAAGCTTAAATTCGTTTAAATTTCACAGCTTACACTTTTTGGTTAGAATATTACATGGATGGTGGGACTACATTTTACATCAAGGACCTAAAAAATGGAAAATTACATCGAGGTCCATACATTTAGCACAAATGACCATAAAACCAAACAAGGAATTGAAAACAGTCAAGTATGCCTCCTCGAGAGAGTAGCTGATCGAGCCATACTATTCATACTGCTTCCTCTTTCCCAAATTTGGATGCATATTAGGTTTGGTCAAAGTCAATCTTTATAAAGTTCGACCAACTATCTGTAAAAACATTCTGACTTTTCTAATGACAAATGCATATAATATAAAAATATAGTTCATGATGATTCTAATAACATTGAGTTGATGTCGTACATTTAGTCAAAGTTTATTAGATTTGACTCTGACCAGAAGTAATATGCATCCTAATTTGGGAAGGAGGGAGTACGACTTGCTTCATGAAAAAAAGGAGCGCTCTTTACTTTCGAACCACCTTGCTGCGAGTGTGCTTGGTGCTTCCTCTTCCTAGGGTATGGAGGTGGAGTAGTGCGGAATAGGAAGGAAGTGATGGGATGTTTTTTTGCTGGTCAGATCAACCAATCCCTTATCTAGCACTTAAGTAGTACCTGTACTTGTACTAGTAGTACCGTGAATGGCGATCTTTGAAATATCCTTCCCCCCGGATGTTTGTGAAGGAAGTGAAAATTTTGAAACCGGGAAAGTTTGAATTGCTACTCTATTGTACTATAGTAGTAATACTTTTGCCACCAAGGACAAAAATGGTTCATACCAACGTAGCTGATGAACATCCCAGACACATACGTGGAGCCACCGATACAAGGCAGGTTGTCGGTCGACGCGCGTGCGCAGCGCCACTTTGTGGACGAGGGAGAGATCAGCCGGCTGGGGTGTGGGGTGGTGAGGCTGGTCATAGTGGGGAGTAACTTAGAGTAGTAACATGCTTATGTTACTAGTGTAAGTTACTACCTCCATAGTGGAAAATAATATAGGTGTGGTATCATGCAAAGCCTCGTTTATTGCAATGTAGACTCATTTTGTCTTGAAATGTGTAATGTTAACATAGCTAGTTACCACAAGGCTTTCTTTCATCATTTAATTGTATGCCATGTCATCTAAATGTTTACTGTTAGCAATAGTACATGTAGGACTATGTTACTACAGTACTAACCAAGTTACTCCCACTATGACTAGGCTGATGAGGGAGTGAAGGAGAGAGAAACACATTTTGTTTTGCATGCATATATATCGTGGTCCTGAAATTTACTCTACTCATTGTACCCTGTACCTCATGTCAGGAACCCATCCCAACTTTGCTCTGACATCGCATCGCCTTCAAATCCTCCCCTTCACAGCTCTTTCGATACCTCCTCTATGCTCATATAGTCTCTTCTCGCTCTTTATTTTTTAAGAGAAAAAAGGAAATAAATTCTTCTTACTTGCTTTTCAGAAAATAAATTCCTTTCACTTGGAAAAATGAAATTGATTATTATTTGTTTTTAATATCTTTGATTGTTTTCAAAAGATGGCCAAATTTGTTGGCATGCAAATTCTTGGATATGGGATCATAAGCATAAAGTACATTCTACATAAAGGACCTAAAAAAGGGAAAATTACATTGAGGTGCATACATTTAGCACAAATGACCCTAAAATTTAGTAAAGAAAACAGTCGGGTTTGGCTCCTTCTCGAGAGAGCAGTTGGTTGAGCCATAATCTTCATACTACTTCCTCTTCGATTGTTTTCAAAAAAATTTACATCAAGGACCTAAAAAAGGGAAAATTACATCGAGGTCCATAGATTTAGCACAAGGGACCCTAAAATTAAGCAAGGAAAACAGTCGGGTTCGGCTCCTTCTCGAGAGAGTAGCTGATAGAGCCATACTCTTCATACTACTTCATCTTCGATTGTTTTCAAAATATGGCAAAATTTGTCGGGGTGCAAATTGTTGAATATGGGATCATGACCTTGGTCGTTCATCTTGAAATCCTAGAATGATTCATACTCATTGCCAACTAAGCTTAAATTCGTTTAAATTTCACCACTTACTTTTAGCTTAGATTTTTACATGGTTTGTTAGAGTACATTTTACATCAGGGACCCAAAAATAGCAATGACTACATTGAGGTCCATACATTTATCATAAATCTCCCTAAAGGAAAAATTTCTGCTTCAGCTCCTTCTCGAGAGATCAGCTGATCTGAGCCAAACTCTTGATACTGATTGTTTTCAAAACATGTCCAGATCTGTTTCCATGCAAATTCTCTGACATGGGATCATCAGCATATAAAGTATGATGTTGATATGGCCTTCACCTTGGTCGTTCGACTTGAAATTCAAGGATGTTCAAACTCGTTGACAAGTAAGCTTAAAATAATCGTCTAAATTTCACCACTTGCACTTTTAGACCTAAAAAGGGGGGAAAATTACATCGAGGTACATACATTTAGCACAAAGGACCCTGAAATAAGCAAGAAATATTACATCGAGGTATATACATTTAGCACAAAGGACCCTAAAATTTCACCACTTACACTTTTTGGTTAGAATTTAACACGGGCGTGGAAGTACATTTTACATCAAGGACCTAAAAAGGGAAAATTACATCGAGGTCCATACATTTAGCACAATGGACCCTAAAATTAAGGAACGAAAATAGTCGGGTTTGGCTCCTTCTCTAGAGAGTAGCTGATCGAGCCATAATCTTCATACTACTTAATCTTTCATTATTTTCAAAATATGGCCAAATTTGTCGCCATGCAATTTTTTGGATATGGGATCATGACCTTGGTCGTTCATCTTGAAATCCTAGAATGGTTCATACTCATTGAAAACTAAGCTTAAATTCATTTAAATTTCACCACTTACTTTTAGGTTATATTTTTACATGGTTGGTCGGAGTACAATTTACATCAGGGACCTGAAAAAGCAAAAATTACGTCGAGGTCCATACATTTATCATAAAGCTCCCTAAAAGGAAAATTTTGTGGTTCGGCTCCTTCTCAAGAGATCAGCTGATCTAAGCCAAACTCTACACACTACTTCCTCTTAGACTGTTTTCAAAATATGGCCAAATTTGTCGCCATGCAAATTCTCTCATATGGGATCATCAACATAAAATATGATGTTGATATGGTCTTGAACTTGGTCGTTCGGCTTGAAATCCAATAATGGTCATACTCATTGACAAGTAAGCTTAAAATCGCAGAAATTTCACAACTTACACTTTTAGGTTGTAATTTTACACGGGCGTGGAGGTACATTTTACATCAAGGACCTAAAAAAGTGAAAATTACATCGTGGTCCATACATTTAGCACAAAGGACCCTTAAATTAAGCAAGGAAAACAGTCGGGTTGGACTCCTTCTCGAGAGAGCAGCTGATCAAGCCACACTCTTCACACGACTTCATCTTCGATTGTTTTCAAAATATGGCCAAATTTGTCGGTATGCAAATTCTTAGATATGGGATCATATGCATAAAGTATGATGTAGATATGGCCTTGACCTTTTCCGTTTGTCTTGAAAGTCCAAGAATATGGTTCATACACGTTGACAACTAACCTTAAATTCATTTAAATTTCACCACTTACTTTTAGGTTAAAATTTTACATGGTCGGTGTGAGTACATTTTACATGAGGGACCTAAATAACGGAAAATTACATGGAGGTCCATACATTTAGCACAAAGGACACTACAAAGGAAAATTTTATGTTTTGGCTCCTTTCATACTACTTCCTCTTTGATTATTTTCAAAATATGGCCAAATCTGTTGCCATGCGGATTCTTTGATATGGGATCAACAACATAAATTGTGATGCTTATATGGCCTTGACCTTTGTCGTTCGACTGAAATCCAATAATGTTCATACTCGTTGACAAGTAAGCTTAAAATCGTCTAAATTTCACCACTTACACTTTTAGGTTAGAATTTTACACGGTGTGTGGAAGTACATTTTACATCAAGTACCCAAAAAAGGGAAAATTACATCGATGTATTTAGGACCCCCCCTAAAAATAAGTAAGGAAAATAGTTGTGTACAGCTCCTTATCGAGAGAGCAGCTGATCAAGCCATATTCTTCATACTACTTCATCTTCGATTGTTTTCAAAATATGTCCAAATCTATCGGCATACTAATTCTTGGACATGGCATCATCACCATAAAGTATGATGTTGATATGGCTTTGAACTATGGTCGTTCGGCTTGAAATCCAAGAATTTTCATACTCATTGACAACTAAGCTTAAATTTGTTCAAATTTCACCACTTACACTTTTTTGTTAGAATTTTCCACGGATGGTGGGGTACATTTTACACCAAGGACCTAAAAAGGTAAAATTACACTGAGGTACATGCATTTAGCATAAAGGACCATAAAATTTAGCAAAGAAAACAGTCAGGTTCGAATCCTCAAGAGAGCAGATGATCGGGCCCTACTCTTCATAGTACTTCCTCTTTGATTTACAAGAAAGATTTATTATGGAGGGAACTAGAGCAGAGTAATACTATTCTGAATGGAACTAGAGCAGAGGAACATGCATTTGTTTTCATTTTATTCAACTTCGCCTATATGCTCTATCCCCACTTCCCCATTACCCCACCTCTACGCCAAGCGTTGTCATTCTTCTACTCCACAATGCCACTTTCCGGTCCTGTTCACCGCACAGTATGAGAGTGTTTTCTCTTCTCCATGTCCCGCCTGCCGCCAACTATCTTCCCTCTTTTCCATAAAACCAAACCAAGCCACTGTCCCAACTTCCATCAGCTCCCTTGTGATGGCAGGACCGAGCAAGAACAGTGATGATTCTGAGCTATTCCAAAATGTTTTTTACTGAAGGCCCGCTTGAAGAACTGATAACCAGATGCGACGTCATCACCGCCACAAGCCTCGCCGGTTCGTCCAAACATCTTATTGACTCAAAAAATATAGTGCAACTTTACATGCTTCTCAGCCGTTTGGCCTCCCCTGTGTTCTTCGTTCTCACCCGACTAAGAAACCATGGGAATGCAATGAGTACTTCGAGCACAAGGGCATGACATGCAATATGACGCTGCTGGACAGGTTCTCCTCTGATGTTGTGTTCCATAATTGTGTGGGTAAGCAGTGGGTAGGTGCCAATGGAGATTGGGTCGCTGCTGTTCGGTCCGAGTGCAAGTGGGAGCTTGTCAATGTGTACACTCATCAACGCGTTCCTCTCCCACACGTCAATGAGTTTGTACCCACCAACGATCTGTTTACATTCATGCATAATGATCACCCTATTCTCCTCTGGAAGATTGCTATTTGCCAAGCTCACACAGCTGCAGCGGATTATTTAGATTTCTCTCTTGTCGCTATCTTCGACTACTCAATTGCTACCCTTGATGACGATGAGTATGCATGGATAGTTCTTGAGAACTAGTTCCACTGCTATTTTAGATACAACGATGCACTTATCCACAAGGGTCTGGTGTTTGTATCCACTGAGAGTGGTAGTGTTTATGTCTAGATTCATCTGTATTTTGGTAAGTTTGATCCATTCATGTTCTAAACACTAGCTTCATTTTTAATTGGATGTAAACTAGTGTTGGTTGATTTGGCCGTCATTTTTTTTGAAGGTCCTATTCTGCTCCCGTCACCACCTGTCGTGCATCTTGACGAGGGCAACCTTGATGCCATAGATGATGACGAGCACAAACCTGGTTTATGGTTCTTAGCAATATCTGCAGATGAATCTCGCCTTCTTCTTATCCATACCGTGGGCGTTAGTGATGAGGAGTTTTATGGCGATACTTATTATTGTCACGAGAATCCTTTTGCTGATCATAGTGTTGATCGCTGCGGTCGCACTTGTGGCACCTATGCTACTAGGTTTGGCTGCAAGGTGTACTCAAAGGACACTGCTTACTTGTATCCGCCTAAGCCATGGATAGAGATTGTTGACCTGGGAGCATATTCTCTTTTCCTTGGATTGAACTATCCGATTAATATTGCGGTAGGCGGTGCAGATGTTGCCCCAGGATATCTTACAAGAAGCAATTGTGTCTACACCTCCCACCATGCAATAGGACTTAGATATACGCCGTTTCCTGAAATATACTGCTTTAGTCTAAATACCAAAGAAGCAGTTGTTGGTTTCTCAACCAACGTTGCATGGAAATCTCCAGAGACTCCATTATGGTTCATCCCAAGATTCGCCAATGCCCGCGATTGGAACCAAACAACCGTAAGTAATGGTAATACTATGTAATAGGATAGCTCAGTTTAGATCAAGTGTAGTAGATGGTCTTGCTTTTCTTTTCTAACTTGGCCTTGTCATAAACTCATAATCTAGACAAGGCTTTGGGCATTTTGAGTTGCCTATGGAGGTCACACACATGCATTTATGTGAGAAGGAGGCATGCACACAAAAATAGACTTGATCGTCAGTTTTGTTTATTCCAATGACGAGTGTTTGGATAAAAGGACAAACTGAATCTGTGACTTTGAAATGATGCCGAATATGTCTAAGTGTCGCTGAATGTGAACTGGAATCTATCAATATTTTTCTTTCTTATTATGTACTGATGAATCTTTCAAATGCTACTGAACCTGTCAAAAGTTTTGTTCAGTACTTATTCAGATCGACCGGCCGAGGGCAGAATATGGTCTCGCTTTCCTTTTGAATCAAGCCTTGCTAGATCTATTGAATTTCAATATCCGCATTGCTGAATCTGTCAATTATTTTGGTCACTGTCTGTGTACTGCCAACCGGTCACTTTGAATGTTGTCCTGACTCTGCCAAGTGCTGCTGAATATCAACCGGGAATCTGTCTGATATTTTCACGGTCTTATTTTGTACTACTGGATCTTTCAAATGCTACTGAATCTTTCAAATCCTCTATCGTTGCTATTAGGACAATATTTTGTAGAACGAACTGTGATGTACTGGTACTTGTTTAGATGAAGTGCATCAGATTGTCTTTCTTTTCTTTTGAAATTTAGCATTGTCACAATTATCTACATTAGTCTTGGACAGTTTGGGTTGCATATGGGCGGTCACATAGGCATTGCATAAGGAGGAGGTATTCACACAGAAGAAGACTTGATCGTCAGTTTTGCTTGCTCTAATGGTCTCTTCGGAGAACAAGGCAAACTTAACGTGCGCCAAGTTTTTTCTACCTTATTCTGTACTACTAAATTTTGACATGAATAACTACCAAAAAGAATTATTGCTTTTCCCCTCCCTCTCTGAGGTCTTTGTTTCGAATCCGGCCGAGCACATCATAATGCGATTTTTATTAACCAGGAGAAGAATAGCTCATTTGGCCCCTCCTTACCCCGGAACATTTTTATTCGGTCTTTTCAGGGTCAGGGGACTGCTGACCACAACCCAGTGAAATTTTACAAAGGATCCTATGGAGCATAGCCGAGAACATATTAATTCGGCCTATTAGGGGTCAGGGGACTACTGAGCACAGCCTACTAAAATTTGAGAATGAAGCCCATGGAGCGTAGCCTACGTCGTATAACCCACATAGAGCAGCCTATGTAGAATAGCCAAACTCTTTTTAATTCGGCCTTTTAGGCATAGCCCCCACCTCTCAAAATAAATAAAAAACTCTACCTATGGTTGTGATGGAGCAACAACCAGAAGATTTGTCGAGGATGTTATAATCCGATACGGTTATCCACATAACATTATCACGGACAACGGGAGTAATTTTCTATGGACGGACTTGCTGAATTCTGCGATGAACAAAATATTCGGCTTGACATAGCGTCAGTTGCACATCCACAGGATAATGGACAAGTCGAAAGAGAAAATGGTTTAATCCTACAAGGCCTCAAACCAAGACTCGGAGCACCACTACGTCGTGTTGCGGGGTCTTGGGAAGAGGAATTAGCTTCTTTCATATGGAGTTTACGAATAACTCCGAAGAGGTCAACCGGATACACACATTTCTTCTTGGTCTATGGTGCAGAAATAGTACTTCCTAGTGATTTGATTCATACTTCTCCCCAAGGTTCTGTGTATATTGAAGAAGATGCTGAAATTTCTCGACAAAATGATCTCGATTTAATCAAAGAAATTCGGGTCGTTGCTGAGATGAGAACAACAACCTATCAGCAGAAGTTATACAAGTATCATAGCTAGAGAGTCAGAAACCAGTCTTTCAATAAAGGTGATTTGGTTTTCCATCTTGTGAAGAAAAGAAAGCACAAACATTCCCAAGAATGGGAAGGGCCCTTTTTAGTTCTTACTATCTAACTGATATGTGGTCAGTCAAAGAAAGACCTGCTACTAAGAAAAGAAAGAGAGCTAGAGGCAGTACAGACCCGGAAGAATTAGATAGATCGTGGAATATTGCTCAGCTACGTCCCTTTTATTCTTAAATTTTTTTTCTTTGTAATCATATAAGTCTACATCATGAGAAATCAAGTGTTGGTTGCCTCAAATTTTTCTGAGAAGTTTTATATTACCATCTTATTTCTGAATGATCATGTTACAGTCGAAAATCCCAGAATACTTTAAAGTACTTTATGCTCATGTTTGTTCTTGTTAATATTTCCGATTCTAAAAATTCTCCCTTCGGGTATAAATCTAAATTTTCTAGTTTCTACTTTGGTTCTTGATCTAATTGCCGGATGCGGGCATTTTACGATTAGTGAATTGTTGGTACTGGAAGCCGGCGTTGTGTCCAAGTTTTAACTGATTTAGCAACTGAGCTCCATTGCTCGGCAAAGTTTCCATATTGAAAGTTGCCCAGCTCACGAAAGGGACGAGGCAGAAAGTCAGATAAACGATAAGTATAGACAAAAACATACAATGCTTATGTAAACATTCTAGGCACATCAAAATAAAGCCAAAAGTGCTAAATAGAAGTAGCAAATCTTAGCACTAGCAAAAGTCTTGCACCACTTAGTTCAACCAAAATTGTTTCAGAATAACATAGCGTTGTTTCTAGTACTTTACGATGCAGGAGAAGAGGTAGGAGATGCTGGATCACTGGAGACATCGACCTCGCCTTGATATCTTTCCGAGATGTTCAAATCCGAAACGGTTTGCTCGTCATCGGAAACTTTGGCAATTTGTTCAATAGGCGGAGGAAGCGTCTCCATGTGAGTGAAGAAAGGAGTGTCGTAGCTGGTCAAATCAGCTATGTGGCATCCATATCTGGCACAAGAGTCCATGATGGCCTTGATGTTTTGCTATTGTCCGTCTTCTTCCACTTTACAGTACCCTCTGTTTACTTGCCAGAATTCCATGTTTCCATGGTGGCTCATAACCATGGCGAGGGCGTTCTGCGCTGCGGTTCGCGCGTAGCACATGTTCTAGTCCTAGATGAGCTGGGGCATCTCCTTGGCCTTGTCTCGCACCTCAAAGCCAGACATTTTTTTCGTGTCTGGAACCTTGAGTACATTGCCAATATCCTCCAAAGATTGGCGGAAATCGTGAAGCAAGTCACCGAATTTTGTAAGCTGGCTGGTGCGAGACTCGGTGGAGGAAGAATCCAGTAAATTCAGAGGAACTGCGCATATAAGGCAAATGTTAGAAAATATGTCCGAACTCCTATTGTCGAAAAAGAAGAAAGTTAGAAAGTAGGAAACATACCAAAGACGACATCGTCAACTTTGGTTTTCTCCGCCCTAAGGCTCTAGAGTTCAGCCTAGAGTGCCTTGGTGATGTCCTTCACTCTGAAAAATGAATCATTGATATCCGAGATTTTTTGATCCTAGGTCGCGATCCTTCAATCACTTTCTTCAGTGGCCATGGAGGAGGATTCGAGGACTTGTGCAATGCTATGCTCGTGATCAGCCTTATGCTTATGCAGCTCTCGACGTAAGTCGGCGTTCTCCACATCTAGGGTCTTGAGATTTTCAGCCTCTTCAATCATGGCACATGATTGTTTGACTAGTGCTATAAGCAAAAGAACAATAGTTGAACAGGTAATTCGACTATGAAAGTAGAAAAGAGCAAGTTTAAGGACTGAAATGATTACCTTCAGCATCATCCCTTGACACCTTTAATTGAGCATTTTCAAGCCGGAGAGCACTGATCTCTCTCCGCTTGTTACAAATATTCTTCAATAATTCCTGGTTATACGAATTAACTTTCTGTAAGTCAGAATAATACCTAGAGTCAGAAGTCTACTAAAGACTCGGGCTAATATTTTAACTAATATCAGCACGAGCCTTGGGGGCTACACTAGTTCATTCTTTCGCATCCTATGAAAGCATAAATTTGGATTGTCTATCCAACTTGACTAGAGGATATGATATGAAATAAAGTAAAAAAGGTGAGTTGGAAATTCGACTTACATGATGTTCATGAGTAATATTGCTTAAGCTCATGTTCACCTCGGTGCTAACCTTCTTGGTGAGGGACAGCGGGATTACTGGTGGAGGAGGAACCACACTGGCTTTTAGTCTCTCGTCGCGAAGACGGGTCTGCTCAAGAAGTTCGGAGTACTTGACGTCCACTACTTCTTGTGCCTCCTCCTCGGTAGTGATGTTCCAGCTTTCCAAGCATTGCTGGGCTAGACGTTGGATCTCCTCCGCAGATTTCCGAGTAATGCCAAGTTTGGCAAGACCCGGATTGCTGAGGAGGTTGTCGGCAAAAACCTCTGCCGAGGGATCATTAACCTTTTAGGGTTCACCCTTATCAACTACTGAGTCACCCATTGTGACTTTGGTCTGCGAACCAAGGTTCACGGGCTCATAATGAAGAACTGGATCTTCTGCAATGGACGAAGATGGAGTGATCTCCGGTGTTGTAGAAGGTTGTGGGGCAGGAGTCAAAGGCGATGTGGTAGGACAAGTCAAATTCAACTTTGACTGGCATAGGGGCTTCGACGAGCCTCCTTTCCCCTTGCCCTTGGTGAGCTATTTAGCTCTGAGGAGGTAATAGAACAAAGATCGTTACGCTTCAGAAAGAATGAGAAATAAAATACAGAGACCTTGTGGAGAAAGTTACCTCTTCACAATGGGCACTTTGGTTTTGAAACTAAGTTTTTGTTCGGACGTCCATTCTAACTAGGGTCTCCTATGGTCAGGATGGCTCTGATACCAATTTATCAACACCCGGATTTTTAATCCCAGATGCCTATTATGCCATACATCGCAATCCCAGGATTACCATTTTTGCGAGACATAACAGATTGGATATCACAGTACATCATCCATTACAAACCATTATAAGGTCTTACACAAATAAAGGATATCAAGATCCAGTCTTAGCACAAGCAAGTAGCGGAATAAATAAGCCTAGCGGTGGGCTCCATCTTCAGTGTCACATGCAATCTTGGCGATGTGAGATAGTCCTAGTTGTCGTAGACGTCCTGCTGTCCTTCTTCCGGATAGTCCTCCTCATAGTCTGGCCACGGGAATAGCCAGGGACAAAGCCATGAGTACTCTTTAAGTACTCACAAACTGTCACTAACAAGTAAGGTAGTTCTAGTAGGAATGCTAAGTTCTAATTTTATTTGTAAAGTTAAGTTTGAAACCAAAGCTGAGTTCAGAAACAAAGAAAGATAAAATAAATATCTAAATCACCTAAGTGGGAACTTAGTTGTCATAGTCACAACCATGTTGTGGTCAAGTCATGTCACAATCATAAGTCATTTTGAAAACATCTGACAATGGAACAGTATGGCCACTCCAGCTGTCCATAAACGCGGACGTGGCTATTCTAATAGTTTGACACTCTGCAGAGGTGGTACACTTTCACCAAAAAATTCGATACATCTGTCAGGGGTAACCTTGAATCATCATACTTAGTATGCAGATAATCAAACAGAACCTTTCATTACACACTCTAGTATAAGCACCTCTCCTATGAGCTGGCCTCCTAGCCATGGCCATCTGCCATCCTGGGCACTTCATAGGTGGACAACATCAAGAGGTAGCCTCATCTCAAACCTCTCCCATGAGGGAACTCATACTAATGCATATAAACTTCTGGCTAAGCCTTACCCAATTCAGGTAGTGTGGTTGTACGGTAAAATTGGAATGGTATCGCATCCGAACCCAACCATCAGTTTTTATAAAGGGCTAAGGCTCATGCCTCAACATTTTCATCATCATAAACCATTTGTGTTTCGCAACACATGTCAAGACATCTCAATAGAATGACTCATCATTCCAAGGTTTTCATAAGTCATTTTCACCAAGTATTCCCATCTAAAGTGATCAAGTTTTTGGTTTAGCTCCAAACTACTAAGTTAAGAGTGTTCACTAATGTGGGGTGCTAATCTCAATCTCATGCCATATAATGACATCTATGTCTAACTAGATAGGCCAAGTTTTATACTCTTTATGCTATCTATAAACAAAGTAAAGAACTTTGGTAAAGTAAAAGAAAGTAAAGCTTGTAAGTAAAACTTGGGATTGGTATAAATCAAAGAGGTATAACCAAAGCATGCCTAATGCATCTTGCTTAGGTTATCTTGCTTAATTCTAGCTTGCTAACAATAGCTTGCCTTGGTTGGTGCAGTGGTTGAAATTCTCCTCGTCATCTTCGGGGTAGAACTCCTCCTCCTCGTAGACTTGGTTGGTACTATCGTCTTTAAATATATACGGAATACAAAATCACCAAACAATACTTAACTAGTCTATTTAGCACACTAAGGCACACACTTGATGATATAGTATCATCACATTCATCACAAGATTTAATGAACTAGTTTCATTTATTTCATTTGAGAAAAGTAATTTCTCTTATTGAAAATAACTAAGATTTAATATTCTCCAATTAAAATATGGGATCATGTGGACACATTGCATCACCACATATTCTAATACATGGGAATGTGATTTAAATGTTGGATCACCTTTTATAAAGTCTAAGATTAATATGTAAATGATTTAAAGTGACTAGAAATATCTATATAGCATTATTTTTGTACTAGTCCAAAGTCACCGCATGCAAACCTAAATATTATTACATATTCAGATAGGTATTATCAAATGAGATTTTTGAGAGTTGGAATCAACTCAAAAGCTATTATGGTTGATTTTTGAAAAATGATTGAATGTAGAAAAGTGTTTGTCTTGTTATTTTTTCTATATGTGATCTATAACTCTAATTGATTTAAATCAAACGGGTTAGATATATATTTGAATTATCTTTCTAACAAAATTTGAGTCATTCAATTTGGTTAAGCAGAACTCTCTGAATTGATTTCTAAACTAGTGGACAGAAACTAGATTAAGTGTAAATAGAAAAACACTTATTTGAATTCTAGGGCCAGCGCGGGAAAGACAATGGGCCGGCCCAGTGGCACTCCGCGGTGTAGCTGGCAACTGAAAAGGGGGTCCCTCACGTCAGCAGGACAACTAAACACGAAGCGGTACGGGGCAATGTGGACCGTCCGATTAGAACCTAGATCAACGGCTCTGGTTCATCGTCGATGACAGACTGGTCGCCGGCGAGACGGAACCCTAGCGGCTCGGTGGGGGCCTATTGGGGGCTTACCAGGGCTCCAGCTAACGTTGCGATGGGTGCGATCGAACGAGGAGACGACGGTGGACTCAGGCGAGGTCGCGGTGGCTCCTGGGGTGGTCACAATCGACTGCCCCTTCCTCCTCTACTACGGCGGCTCCGGTGGAAATTCCGGTGAACAGTGGCTCGAGTGGCTTTGGAGATGGTGTGAGGTACTCAGTGGGAGGTGGGGAGTGAGGTAGTGTGGAGAAATGGTGCTGGGGAGGGTTCCTTTTATAGGGTCGACGAGGGAACTATGAGGGCGACGGTGAGCTCATCGGTGATGGTGGTACAGGGGGCTAATGGCATGGGCGGGGTAGGCGGACGGTGGGCTGCCTCCTGGCGGTCATCTACGGCACAATGGCGCCGCTAGGGGCGGTGGCTTTGGGTCGGGCGAGGCTAGCGCTCTGAGAGGCAGAGGTGGTGCTCGACGCTGCGTGCGGTGGCTGCTGGTCGTGCGGCGGGAGAAGGGCATGTATGATGGCGTGCTGGGGTTATGGCGGAGCGGCGCGTGCAAGCTGGGGTCGAGGCGCGGCATGTGTTAGCCTATCGGGGACGGCGCTCTAGCGTTCTCCGTGCATGACGCAGAGGCGGTGGGCGCGAGCGTCTACGGTGGTCCAGAGCTCGGTTGTGTCTGTGGGGTGGACAGGAGATCGCCGTAGGCTACATCGGAGCTAGGGGATGTGCTGGTTTGGTGCATCGCTATCTCTGGCGTGTTGTCCATGTTTGGCCGGCGGCGACCAAGAACGGGCGGCGCGCCACTATTGCTAAGGGCTAAATGGTATCATGTTTATGGCTTGGTTGGGACTAGGGGAGACCAAGGGACAAAGTTTTAACCAAATGGCTCGACAATGCATTGATCAAAACAGTGTTAGTTAGGCAGGTTTTTCTGTGATCACAAGGTGTTCAACACAATGGCCACAAGAAACTTTTATTTTAATTTTGAAATGATTTTTGGTGTGTGACTTGATCTCATGCTTGGTAGTCTGTGTTTGCTTGGGATTGTCAAGGCGAACTCATTTGAGTGGTTTTTGAAAAAGTGGGATCTATGCATATGAAATGGATTCCATTTTCAAAAGCCATTTAAAATTAGTGTTCAAGTGTTTTTGTAAGATTTCAAAGTGGGCCTTGGTAGATCTTTACTTGTACTATCCAGGGGTGCAAAGAGTTAGAATTGTTTTTGTTTGAATTTGACTTCTAGGAACACCTAAAGTGACCTAGTGGATAAAAATGGCAAAAGTGACCATTTGCCTTTATTAATCTTATTTGATTTCTTTTTCTTTGGATATTGCTTGGGAATGATTTAGATGATGTGGATTTCACCTTTGAATCATTTTACAACCATTAGAACAAAAAAACAAGGCAATTCCAAATAATTATATTCTAATGCAACACACATATGCATTCTTAATTATTTTAATGATAAAAAGTTTTTGTTAACCCCAAATTGGGTGATTTGGATCTTGATAACCTTGATTAAAGATTTGGGATGTTACAAACCTTCCCCTTAAACAAAATCTTGTCCTGAGATTTAAGAAAGAAAACTAGGAACTAAAGAGATCTGGAAACTCAGTCCTAATGTAATCTTCTCGCTCCCAAGTGGCTTCTTCTTCGGTATGGTTCCTCCTTTAGATCTTGAGAAATTTGATACTCCGGGTCCTGGTGGTTCTGTAAGCTTCATCCAAGATATGGATGGGCACTTCACGATATGTCAGATTCTTGTTGATATCAACGGCTCGGTGATCAATGTTCTTGAAAACTTCGGTCTTCTCCGGCACTTCTAAGCATTTGCGAAGTAACGAGAAATGGAACACATTATTTATGGCTGACATCTCCTCTGGCAGTTCCAGTTGATACGATACTTCTCCGCGGAAATTCAGAATCTTGAAGGGTCCGATATATCTAGGGTCTAGCTTTCCTTTCAGACTAAAACGTTGTGTTCCCTTCAATGGCGAAACTTTGAGATACACAAAATCTCCGACATTGAAAGTCAGGTCTCTCCGTCTCTTGTCAGTATAACTCTTTTGTCTAGATTGGGCGGTCTTGAGGTGCTCATGGACTTTGTGAACCTTCTCTTTGGCTTCCGTAGGATGTCAGGTCCGAAAATCTGATTCTCTCCTACTTCCGATCAATTCAAAGGGGTACGACACTTCCTTCCATATAGAAATTGAAATGGGGCCATTTGCAAACTAGCTTGATAACTGTTGTTGTATGAGAATTCTACAAAAGGCAGACAATCTTCCCATTTTGATCCATACTCTAACACACAAGCTCTCAACATATCTTCTAAGATTTGGTTAAATCTTTTAATCTATCCGTCAGTCTGCGGGTGATAAGCTGTGCTGAAATTCAACTTGGTTCCCAATCCTTCTTGGACTTTCTGCCAAAATCTCGAGGTAAATTGGGTTCCTCGATCCGACACTATGGTCTTGGAGGTTTCATGCAAACTGACGATTCTAGCAATATACAACTCTGCTAGCTTCGAACTCTGGTAGGTTGTCTTGACAGGTAAAAAATGGGCTACCTTGGACAGTCTATCAATAATGACCCAGATTGAGTCATTTCCCTTACTAGAAGTAGGAAAACCGGTGATAAAGTCCATTCCGACGGAATCCCATTTCCATTCCGGAATCTGTAATGCTTGCAACAGTCCTGCGGGTCTCTGATGTTACGCTTTGACCCTCTGACATATATCACACTTGGCGATGTAGCTTCCGATTTCTCTCTTCATCTTGTGCCACCAAAATTGCTCATTCAAATCCTGATACATCTTCGTTCATCCGGGGTGGATAGAATAAAGAGTATCATGAGCTTCTTGCATGATAACTTCCTTCAGCTCCGAATCTGCTGGCACACAGATACATCCTTTGTACCACATAACTCCTTCTTCGTCTTTGATGAATCCAAGTACCTTTCTTGTACCAATACGACGCTTGATTCCGTCGATACTTTCATTTCCCTTCTGAGCTTTTTTCATCTGACTGATCAAAGTTGGTTGAAGTTCAATGCTAGCTAAAAATCCTTTGCTAACTAACTCAGTTCTAAACTGCTCCAACTCTTCATGCAAACTTGGTTGCTTCTCATTGATCATGGTGTTTAACCTACATGACAATCTGCTAAGAGCATCCGTTGCCACATTGGCTTTGCCGGGATGATAGTGAATGTCAAGGTCATAATCCTTGATTAACTCTATCCATCTCCTTTTCCTCATATTCAGCTCCTTCTAAGTGAAAATATACTTCAAGCCCTTGTGATCTGAGTAAATCTCATAGTGATTACCCATAAGATAATCATGACATTTCTTCAAGGCTAAAACTACGGCTGCTAGTTCAAGATCATGGGTAGGGTAGTTCTTCTCATGTTGCTTCAGTTGTCGAGACATATATGCTATGACTTTTCCTTCTTGCATCAATACACATCCGAGACCAATCTTGGATGCATCACAATACACATCAAACAACTTCTTGATATCTGGCATAATCAATACTGGGGCTGAAATCAATCTCTTCTTGAGCTCTTGGAAACTTGCTTTGCATTTGTCAGTCCATTCAAACTTCTTGTCCTTCTTCAACAATTGGGTCATGGGTCTTGCGATTATCGAAAATCCTTCTATGAACTTGCGGTAATATCCCGCTAATCCGAGCAATGCATAGACTTGGGTTTGAGTGGTTGGGGCTTCCATTCTTCGACATCTTTGATCATGGCGGGATGAACAGCGACTCCTCTGGCAGACACAATATGTCTGAGGAATCCTACTTCTTTCAGCCAAAACTCACATTTGCTGAACTTCGCATACAACTGATGCTCTCTAAGTGTTTCAAGGATGATTCTCAGATGTTGCTCATGGTCTTCTTCTAACTTGGAGTAGATAAGGATATCATCGTTAAACACAACGACAAACTTATCTAGAAAATTCATAAAGATCTTATTCATGAGATTCATGAAATAAGCGGGAGCATTGGTTAATCGAAAAGACATGACCGTATACTCATATAATCCATATCTGGTGGTAAAGGCGGTCTTTGGAATATCTGTTGGACGAAACTTAAGTTGGTGATAACCAGTCCTAAGATCAATCTTAGAGAACACTCTAGCACCAGTCAACTGATCAAACATATCCTTTATCTTGGGCAGTGGGTACTTGTTTTTGATGGTGACGTCATTCAGCTTCCTGTAATCTGTGCACAAACGGTTGCCTCCATCTTTCTTGTCCATGTACAATACGGGCGATCTCCATGGCAATGCGCTTGGTTGAATCAAACCTTTCGCCAACATAGCATCCAGCTGCTTCTTCAGCTCCACTAACTCTGATGGGTTCATGCTATAGGGTCTTTGAGCTATGTGTCCGGTTCTAGGAATCAGTTCAATAATGAACTCAATATCCTGATCTGGGAGCATACCGGGCAATTCATCTGGGAATACGTTGGGGTATTCATAGACTACTCTGACTTGGTCTATGGTGGGTAGGGCTAGACTCTTGTTGCACTTGAATTGACGGGGCAAGGTTTCAGATATATGCTCTACTGATACTCCAGAGCTACTGGCATGGTGATGGATTTCTTGGCACAGTCGATCAATCCTTTATGCTTCGACATCCAATCCATTCCTAGTACTACTTCCAAAACTTTGGTTCCAAGTACTATTAGATTGGCATAAAAATCTATCCCATGTATTCTGATAGGCACAGCCTTGCGAATTTTTCTAGCTTTGGTGGTTGAACCAGGTATTTGAACTATCATAACATGCTTCAAGTTGGTTGGGTGAATCTTACTAGTGCATGAAAATTCTTCGGTAACAAATGAGTGCGATGCTCCAGAATCAAACAACAATCTTGCTTATACTGAGTTAACAGAAAACATACACAACACGACATCTGGCGCTTCTTGGGCTTCTTCGTCGTTCATGTGGAAGAGACGGCCATTGCGGTTGTGAGGGTTCCCTGGGACAAATCTTCTTTCGGGCTGAACACGGCGCTACTGTTGAGCTGGGGCATTCACATTGCCAGTGGCGACAATCTTCTTGGGACACTCATTCGAGTAGTGACCCTTGACTCCACACTCAAAACAAGTAA
Source organism: Avena eriantha (assembly GCA_910589775.1). NCBI lineage: Eukaryota > Viridiplantae > Streptophyta > Magnoliopsida > Poales > Poaceae > Avena > Avena eriantha. The sequence continues at coordinate 333,169,806 of OU342744.1, forward strand.
TCTGAGACTTATCTTTTGCTGCCACAGGCACAGCATTGCTTCCAGTCCTTGGGGCAGTGTTGTTGTTGTTGTTGGACTTGGGCGGTGCATGGTTGAAGTTGTTGGAGTTGCCGGGGTAGTTGTTGTTGTTCCCTCCGGAATTCACATTTACTCCGCTATGGTTGGGGTAGCTTGCACGAGACATTGGGGGTCTATTGTTCTGCGGGGCATATCCGGCAAACGGGTTGGGGTGATACTTCCGGGCACTGTGGGACCCAGCCTGGTGCATCATCCACCGTTTGCGGTTGTCATTCGCCTGGTTGATCTTACCTTCCATATGGATGGCAGAGTCGACTAGCTCTTCGAGATCCTCAAAATGGATGTTGACTAGCACTGTCTGCATCTCATCATGTAGTCCGTTCAGGAATCTCTCCTTCTTCTTGGCTTCAGTGTTGATCTCATCAGGTGCATACCTGGCGAGGGACAAGAATCTGTCACGGTACTCCACTACAGTCATTCTGCCTTGCTTTAGTTCTCTGAATTCATCTCTCATTCGGGTGACTAAACCCTGTGGCACATGGGTGCGGCTGAACTTGACTTTGAAGGCTTCCCACATCATCACTTGACCGCGGTTCATTGTGCGGGTGCTGTTCCACCATGGTCTTGCATCTCTTGCCAGATAGTGGGTGTCAAACATAACTTTCTCATTGGCATCCACTCCTGCGACTTCTAAGTTATTCTCCATGGTCTGTAACCAATCATCCGCATCCAATGGGTCTTCAGACTTGCTAAAGATTGAGGGATTGTTATTCTGGAAGTTTTTGAGTTTGGATCCATGATGATCCTGATTTCCATGGCCTTGATTATTGTGGGTCATCTGGGCGATCTACTGTAGGGTGGCTAGATTTGCTTGGCGCTCTTCCCTACTAGCTTCGCGGTCTGCAAATAGCGTCTGCAGAATCTGTAGCATCGGGTCCTGTGATGAGTTGTTCCCTCCTTGGTTTCCACGAGTCATCTGAAGATTGAGATAGATAATGGGGTAAGAGGGAATGTTCTAAGGTTTATGGTTTTGGTTTCAAAGCTAAAACTTTGAGTTTGACTCAAGTTTGGCAAACTAAGTTCTTTTCATTCATTCAAACAAAGCACACGATACAAACACACACACCACAACAAAAGGAAAATAGATGGTTTTAAGAACCATTCTGTAAGCTAAGATACAATGCGACAGATACTTCTCACTCCTACGATAGTGCTCTAGTGCATCTACTCATCATCGATGAAGTCGAAGTCATCATCGTCGGTGTAGAAGTCCATGGCATCATCTTCCAGATAGTCATCATCATTGCTGAGGTACGAGTGAATATCCCCCTCGATGTCTTCACCTTCTTCTTCCTCTTCTTCTTTTGCTGCCAGTTGAGCTTCTTGCTCCGTGATGGTCTTCAAGAGGTCGGCCACCTTCTTACGAAGACGGTTGATGGTGCGATCCTTCTTTGTGCGTTGACGACAAAGTGATTGACGATCCTTAACGAGCAGTGAGAAAGTCTGGGCCTTCTAGGCGGCAATGGCAAGGTTGTGGTTGGCGTACTCTCGAGCATTGTCCAATTCCTTCTGTCTGTCATACAGCAAGAAGTCGAGGTTCTCCACTTGGCGCTTCAACTCCGGGTGACTTGGCATCTCTAGAGGCATTCCCATCGAATCATGCCTTGCATAGTGAGCAAAGCGAGTTCCCTGGATCAAGTTGACATTTTGTGCGCAAAAACGAGCGAGAGCTTCATGCATTGCCTTGGCTAATCCATCTAGCCAGTTGTTCTATCTCACGGTGAATTGAATCTTCTCGGAAAGAGGTGCCTCCATCTTTCCTCGAAGATCAGCAACTATCAGCCATTGTAAATCTCCTCCTTGGTGGTCATTGAGTTGAGCTCCGAAGAATTCCGGATGCGGGCGCTCAAGGGACTCGGACAGTGCATCAAGATCCCTCTCGAAGATCAGTTGGCCTTCGTTGCCCAACTGGTAGAACTTGCAGTACTAAACTTCCATCTATAGGAATTTAGGATGAGAAAGTTAGTGAGGTGATCAAGTGTGTCAAATTTTATGGAGTAATGTAAGAATTTTGAGGAACATGTATCTTTTTGAAAGAATCTCAAGGGTAAGAGGGGAAATAGATTTTCACAAATACTCACTTTGGTTTTGAATCTAAGTTTTTGTTCAGACGTCCATTATAACTAGGGTCTCCTATGGTCAGGATGGCTCTGATACCAACTTGTCAACACCCGTATTTTTAATCCCATATGCCCGTTATTCCATACATCGCAATCCCATGATTACCATTTTTGCGAGACATAACAGATTAGATATCACAGTACATCATGCATTACAAACCATTATAAGGTCTTACACGAATAAAGGATCTCATGATCTAGTCTTAGTACAAGGAAGTAGCGGAATAAATAAGCGTAGCGGTGGGCTCCATCTTTAGTGTCACAGGCAATGCTGACGATGAGAGATAGTCCTAGTTGTCGTAGCCGTCCTGCTGTCCTTCTTCCGGATAGTCCTCCTGATAGTCTGGCCACGGGAATAGCCAGGGACAAAGCCATGAGTAAGTACTCGCAAACTATCACTAACAAGTAAGGTAGTTCTAGTAGGAATGCTAAGTTCTAATTTTATTTGTAAAGTTAAGTTTGAAACCTAAGCTGAGTTTAGAAACAAAGAAAGATAAAATAAATTTCTAAATCACCTAAGTGGGAACTTAGTTGTCATAGTCACAACCATGCTGTGGTCAAGTCATGTCACAATTCATTTCATAAGTCATTTTGAAAAAATCTGACAACGGAACAGTATGTCCACTCCAATTATCCATAACCGTGGACGCGGCTATTTGAATAGTTTGACACTCTGTAGAGGTGGTACACTTTCACCACAAAACATAACCTTTCCTTTACAAACATAACCTTTCCGTTACACACTCTAGTATAAGCACATCTCCTATGAGCTTGGCCTCCCAGCCATGGCCATCTGCCATCCTGGGCACTGCATAGGTAAAAAACATCGAGAGATAGCCTCAGCTCAAACCTCTCCCGCGAGGGAACTCATACTAATGCATATAAACTTCTGGCTAAGCCTTACCCAATTCAGGTAGTGTGGTTGTACGGTAAAACTGGAATGGTATCGCATCCGAACCCAACCATCAGTTTTTTATAAAGGGCTAAGGCTCATGCCTCAACATTTTCATCATCATAAACCATTTGTGTTTCTCACCACATGTCAAAACATCTCAATAGAATGACTCATCATTCCAAGGTTTTCATAAGTCATTTTCACCAAGTATTCCCATCTAAAGTGAAAAAGTTTTTGGTTTAGCTCCAAACTACTAAGTTAAGAGTGTTCACTAATGTGGGGTGCTAATCTCAATCTCATGCCATATAATGACATCTATGTCTAACTAGATAGGCCAAGTTTTATACTCTTTATGCTATCTATAAACAAAGTAAAGAACTTTGGTAAAGTAAAAGAAAGTAAAGCTTGTAAGTAAAACTTGGGATTGGTATAAATCAAAGAGGTATAACCAAAGCATGCCTAATGCATCTTGCTTAGGTTATCTTGCTTAATTCTAGCTTGCTAACAATAGCTTTCCTTGGTTGGTGAAGTGGTTGAAATTCTCCTCGTCTTCTTCAGGGTAGAACACCTCCTCCTCGTAGACTTGGTCGGTACTATCATCTATAAATATATACGGAATACAAAATCACCAAACAATACTTAACTAGTCTATTTATCACTCTAAGGCGCACACTTGACGATCTAGTATCATCACATTCATCACAGGATTTAATGTACTAGTTTCATTTATTTCATTTGAGAAAAGTAATTTTTACTCGTTGAAAATAACTAAGATTTAATATTCTCCAATTTAAATATGGGATCATGTGGACACATGTCATCACCACATATTCTAATACATGGGAATATGATTTAAATGTTGGATCACCTTTTATAAAGTCTATGATTAATATTTAAATGATTTAAAGTGACTAGAAATGCCTATATAGCATTATTTTGGTACTAGTCCAAAGTCAGTGCATGAAAATCTAAATATTATTACATATTCAGATAGGTATTATAAAATGTGATTTTTGAGAGTTGGAATCAACTCAAAAGCTATTATGGTTGATTTTTGAAAAATGTTTGAATGTAGAAAAGTCTCTGTCTTGTTATTTTTTCTATATGTGATCTTTAACTCGAATTTATTTAAATCCAATGGGTTTAGATAGATATTTGAATTATCTTTCTATAAAAATTTGAATCATTCAATTTGGTTAATCATAACTCTCTAAATTGATTTTTAAACTAGTGGATAGAAACTATATTAAGTATAAATAGAAAAAAACTTATTTGAATTCTAGGGCCAGCGCGGGAAAGACAATGGGTCAGCCCAGTGACACTCCGCGGTGCAGCTGGCAACTGACTAGGGGGTCCCTCATGTCAGCGGCACAACTAAACGCGAAGCGGTACGGGGAGATGTGGACTGTGCGATTAGAACCTGATCGACGGCTCTGGTTCATCGTCGATGACGGACTGGTCGCCGGCGAGATGGAACCCTAGCGGCTCGGTGCGGGCTTACCAGGGCTCCAGCTAACGTGGCGATGGGGGCGATCGAATGAGGAGACAACGGCGGACTCAGGCGAGGTCACGGCGGCTCCTGGGGTGGTCGCAATCGACTGCCCCCTTCCTCCTCTGTTGTGGCGGCTCCGGTGGAATTTCCGGCGAACGGTGGCTCAAGTGTCTCCGGGGATGGTGTGAGGTACTCAGTGGGAGGTGGGGAGTGAGGTAGTGTGGAGAAATGGTGCTGGGGACGGCTCCTTTTATAGGGTCAATGAGGGAACTGTGAGGGCGACGGTGATCTCGTCGGTGACAGTGGTACAGGGGGCTAATGGCATGGGAAGGGTAGGCGGACGGTGGGCTACCTCCTGGCGGTCATCTATGGCGCAAGGGCGGTGGCTTGTGGTCGGGCGAGGCTGGCGCTCTGAGCGGAAGAGGCGGTGCTCGACGCTGCATGTGGTGGCTGCTGGTCGCACGGCGGGAAAAGGGCATGTCTGGTGGCGTGCTGGGGTTATGGCGGAGCGGCGCGTGCAAGCTGGGGTCGAGGCGCAACTTGTGCTGGCCTGTCAGGGATGGCGCTCTAGCGTGCTCCGTGCATTACGTAGGGGCGGTGGGTGCAGGGATCGCGGTAGGGTGCGGCGAAGCTAGGGGATGTGCTGGTTTAGCGCGACGCTATCTCTGGCGCGTTGTCCACATTTGGCCGGCGGCGACCAAGAATGGGCGGCGCGCCACTTCTGCTAAGGGCTAAAGGGTAGCATGTTTATGGCTTGGTTGGGACTAGGGGAGACCTGGGGACAAAGTTTTAACCAAATGGCTCGACAATGCATTGATCAAAATAGTGTTAGTTAGGCAGGTTTTTCTGTGATCACAAGGTGTTCGACACAATGGCCGCAAGAAACTTTTATTTGAATTTTGAAATGATTTTTGCTGTGTGACTTGATCTCATGCTTGGTAGTCTGTGTTTTCTTGGGATTGTCAAGGTGAACTCATTTGAGTGGTTTTTGAAAAAGTGGGATCTATGCATATGAAATGGATTCCATTTTCAAAAGCCATTTAAAATTAGTGTTCAAATGTTTTTGTAAGATTTCAAAGTGGGCCTTGGTAGATCTTTACTTGTACTAGCAAGGGGTGCAAAGAGTTAGAATTGTTTTTGTTTGAATTTGACTTCTAGGAACACCTGAAGTGACCTAGTGGATAAAAATGGCAAAAGTGGCCATTTGCCTTTATTAATCTTATTTGATTTCTTTTTCTTTCGATTTTGCTGGGGAATGATCTAGATGTTGTGGAATTCACCTTTGAATCATTTTACAACCATTAGAACAAACAAGGCAATTCCAAACAATTATATTCTAATGCAACACACATATGCATTCTGAATTATTTTAATCATAAAAAGTTTTTGTTAACCCCAAATTGGGTGATTTGGATCTTGATAACTGATGTCTACGCACTTCTATTCTTTTAGACAGTTGTTGGGCCTCCAAGTGCAGAGGTTTGTAGAACAGCAGCAAGTTTTCCCTTAAGTGGATCACCCAAGGTTTATCGAACTCAGGGAGGAAGTGGTCAAAGGTATTCCCTCTCAAGCAACCCTGCAATCAAGATACAAGAAGTCTCTTGTGTCCCCAACACACCCAATACACTTGTCAGGTGTATAGGTGCACTAGTTCGGCGAAGAGATAGTTAAATACAAGTGGTAACGGTGATAGAAAATAGCTTGATGGCGTGGAAGAGACTAAAGGAAAACTGAAATAAAGATGAAAGCAAGCAAACGTGTAACAGATCTAGTAGCAAACGGTGTATCAATGCTTAGAAACAAGGCCTAGGGATCATACTTTCACTAGTGAACACTCTCTCATAAATATATTATCTTCATGATACTACTCTTAACTACTCTCTGGTTGGACACTCTAATCGATGGTAGGGCTATAACAGCACTCCTCAAAGTAAGCCTTTCCCATCTAGAAAAACCCACACTGTCACCTTGAGTACTAGATGAGTCCAACAAACACCTCAATTTCATAAAGACATCCAACTCCAAATATAACTCATGACAAGTATTTGTAATCACTAGCCTATGTGCCACCATGGTGTGCACGTTGTCACTTTCACATACATGGGAAGAGCAGAGATCCATTAAAGCACTTGAGTACCAAGGTAGATCTATAGATTACAAGCTCATGATCACAATTTGATCATGCATAGAGAGAGAGATGAACACATAGCTATCAGTAGAACCCTTAGCCTCGAGAGATAACTACTCCCTCCTCATCATGGGAATCAACAATGGTGATGGAGATGGTGGTGGAGATCGATGGAGATGGCTCCGAGGGCACTTCCCCGTCCTAGCAGGGTGCCAGAACAGAGACTTTCTGTCCCCCGAATCCCCCTTCAATGGCGGCGGCGCTGTGGAACTTTTCGTGGCTGGAGGCTTGATGATTTAGGGTTTTGGTATCGGGAGGCTCTTATAGGCGAAGGAGGCAAGGTCGGTGGAGTGCTAGGAGGCCCACACCACCCGGTGGAGCGGCCAGGGCTAGCCCGTGCCACCATATGGTGTGGCCAGCCCCTGGCCCTCCTCCGTCTCTGCTTCTGGCTCCGGGAGTCTTCCGGTAAAATAGGAACTTTGGCTTTTGTCCCGTTCAATTCCAAGAATATTGATTTTCTGACTTTCCTGGAACCAAAAACAGCAGAAAACAGGCAACTGGCACTGTGGCTCTTGTTAATAGGTTAGTCCAAGAAATCATATGAAAAATACTCCAAATTGTGGACAAAACATAAGAAAGTAGATAAAACCAAGCATGGAACACCAAAAATTATAGATACATTTGCAATGTATCAATAACCTTGATTAAAGATTTGGGATGTTACAATACAGATGAACACATAATTCGAGTTATTGCTGGAAAACTTACTGGTACAACAGGATTATCAGTCGTATGCATGTCCAAAGACAGCTCCGAGATTTTCCCTTCGATCTACTCCCTTATCAACCACCTGATTTGGGGCTCATAGTCCTTTTTCGAGTAAGGACGGGAGCATATCCGGAGGGTGTACAACTTTCTCTTGGTGATGGAGTGCATCAGCCGATCACCAAGGTGTTGAAGAGGCTGGATCCAGTGTGCCAGCCAGCAGTGGACTAAATCGGATCCTTTCAGACCCTTGTGCTTCATCATATATTCAATCCGCCTCTTAGCAAGAAGCAAATCGTCAGTGAGAGCCGGAGGATCCGCGTCCAAGACTCTTGGGGCGTGGTGGCACCATCTATGAAAACCAGCAAAGCAGATGCTTTGCCGGGAGCCGATCTATCCTTGTGGTAGAAGAATGTGGACGACCATTGCTTCACTGATTCACTAGCCTTAATCCTAGGATAACCTCGCTCTCTCCTAATAGAAAAGCTAAGAGTTCTGGTAATATAAGGATTACCGGCGGTGATAGTGTTTCTCCGGGTATGAAAGTAATACCAGAAGAGTACGAGTCTTGGTCTAATACCGAGATACCCCTCACACAAAGAGGCATATGCGCTCATCTCTAAAACAGAGTTTGGGGGAGATGGTGGAGTTGTACTCCATAATGATCTATAACCTTAGAAAACAAATATGAGGGTGGAAAGCTCAAACCTCTGTTGAGGAGGGTGTCGAAATGCACTCACTTGACGGTGTTGGGGGAGGGGATGGTTTGGCTGAAGCCACTCTGCGAGTAGCCAGCATGAAGGAGGCCTTCATTCTTGACAACATGGAGCTTGGCGTCATCAAGAACACACGAGATCCAGACCCCATGGAACTTCTCCTTCTCCGCCTTATGTGTTGTTGCTATCGTCGCCTCCGCAGCCGAAGATGAACCCTCAGTAGTTTTTTGGGCTCCGGTGACCTAGGGTGGGCGGCACTGTGGGATTTGGGGAGGCAGAGGAGCTCTGTTCGCAGGATATGTCGATAGGAAGGATGAGGAACTGGCGCTGGTGAGGAGGAAGGAAGCAATCTAGACCCCTTATATCCTTCACCTGTGCCAATATTTCTGCAATATAAACAGTATTTGTGCCACACATCATGGAAGGAGCTGGCTAACCCCCTCGTGATGATTACACCGCCTCGATCTCCATGCACGCATTAAAACGACGCCTCGGTTCCGCAAAACGCGGACCCACCAACGGTCGTGCTGACATGAATATCTGTCAGTGATGTGACTTGACCTTGACTGATGGCAGGTTACGTCAGAGGCCAAGTTCCGGATTAGTTTGAATTTCAAGCCAGAAACCCGCATAACGTATTCATAGGTCCAACTCGTTTTGAGACCCGGATCCTATCCTTTATTTTGAAGTTTCAGGAACCCTTCAAGATTCTGCAAGCCGAAGATCAAGCTAGATGATGATGAAATCTGACTCTGGATCTTGTAGGCTTCCGGGGGCTGCTGTTGGGGATATACTTTCCGAGTATCCTCACCGTGCCTCACTAACCAGGGTGGCCCACTTCGGGTTAGAGCTTTGCTTCACGGGCGGGCCAGTCAGGGAGAAGAGATGGAGTCCACTCCGGCTACGGGAAGGCCCAGAAGACTTACCGACATAGGCATGTTATGTTACTTGTAGTTCAAGATGTACTCTATAACCGGCTCTTAGTTGTAGCCAGATAGGTCTCGCTTATAAACCCTAGGCCATATATCTATATAAGCTGTCTTAGGGTAAGCCTTTAGGGCACCTCACAATAGTCTGCAATCTCAACTCGCACAAGCGAAACCCTTGTAACCCATATTCCGGCTCTACCGTATTACTGGATTGCTAGCAGGAGTAGGATCCGTCCACGGATTCGAACCTGGGTAAACTTGTGTGCTCACCATCCCGGAATACCGTACGCCTCACACGCCTCTCTTCCACACGCCTCAAGGACGCCATCATGGCGTACTTGTCATCAATCCGACGACACCATGTTTTTAATAAAATACTCCATTATATCGCATTTGATAAATTGAGATGTTAGGAGCGCTGCTCTTTTATATTTTAAAAGAGATAAACATAAAGACACAACATATTTTTAAGAAGACTAATACATAAATTGTAGTACTAATAAATTTTAATGATATTTATTCTATAAATATCTTTGTTGTACTCGCAACACGCTCACTTTACATTTATTTGATTTGAAGGTCTTTTGTTCGAATCGTATCTTGGGTTTACATTTTTTTCTAGCAATATTGCATTACGGAGAGGCTGACATCACAGACCGACCAGCACGCAGTGTCCCTGGAGTTTGTTTTGAGGGTGGGTTCGAAAGAAAGTTTAAATACTTGTACAGAGAGGCTCACATTAGGGACCCACCAGATAGAACATACAAGGCTGCATCAGGGACCCACAAGCCAGAACATGCTAGAGAGGCTAACATAAGGTTCTGAGCAGTAAGACCATACATGGCTGCCATGGTGAAAATAGAGGACCTGGCCGAAAAAATTCAATCATACACATGTTGCACTTACAAAGAAGCTGACATGTCGGACATAGCAGGCCCAAGCATAGCCCATGAAATTCGCCTATCAGCCCCAAGCATAGCCCAATACCTCTAGTTTGGCCTTTTGGTGGTCTTGTGGCCACCGACCATAGCCCATTCAATTTAGGAGTGAGCCCATGGAATATAAGCCATGACGAATAGGGCATCCGCCCCGAGTTAGCCTAGAATCTCTTTAAGTCGGCCTTTATGAGCATTTTTTGTACTTTGAGGCTGACATCTGGGACTCGAAAAAATAGTCCAACATACACATGCAATAGAGGCTATCAGCTGGGACCCAGCATAGACACGTTTCCTGCATAGAGGTGGTTGACATATGGGACCCGACAAGTTGCCAAGGTCAAAACAGCGGACATGCCCAAAAAAAAGTCCATCATACGCATGTTTCATTTACAGAGAGGGTGATATGTGGGACCCAGCAGTGCGACCTTATACAGATGCTGCACCGAGCAACGTAGCCAGTTCGAAACAGGGAGGCGCGAGCAAGAAAAATGTTCAGCATGTACACGTTTCTTGTAATGAGAGGCTGAAATGGGGGACCCAGTAACGTGAGCAAACGGCAGATTCATCGAGCAATGCTATCTAGTTTGGAATAGGGTAGCGCTAGAGAAGAAAAAATTCCATCATACCCATGATTCTTCTAATGTGAGGCTGACATAAGGGACCCACCAGCCTGACTAAATGGCTGATGCAGCGAGCAACGCTATCAATTTTGGAACACGAAGGCGCAATAGAGGGTAAAAAATCCATCATACACACGTTTCTTCTAATGAGAGGATGACCTTTGGGGCCCAGCAGCGTAATTAAACGTTAGATGCATCGAACAATGCTATCAAGTTTGAAATAGGGTAGTGCGAGCGAAGGAAAAAATCCATCATACACACAGTTCTTCTAATGAGAGGATGACATGTGGGGCTCAGGAGGTTGGTTAAACGATAGATGCGTCGAGCAACGCTATCAACTTTGAAACGGGGTAGCGCCAGCGAAGGAAAAAGTCCATCATATACACATTTATTTTAATGAGAGCATGACATGTGGGTCCTAGGAGGTTGATTAAACTATAAATGCACAGAGCAACACTATCAACTTCAGAACAGGGTAGCACGAGTGAAGGAAACAAATTCCATCATAGAGACGATCCTTCTAATGAGAGGCTGACATATGGGACCTAGCAGTCTGACTAAACGGCAGACCCATCGAGCAACGTTATCGAGTTCAAATCAGGGAGGCGCGACTAAAATGTATGGTCCCCTAGAGACACTAACGTCTAGGACCCACACGCCTCAAAAGACTTTGGGGAGTCAACATTGCGTGAGGAATCAAAAATCATGCTTCTACCACATGCTGGCCGAGCTTCCTCCATGTTTTTAGAAGATCCGTCATAGTAGAGGGCCATGAAACCGGAAAAAAAAATTCCATCAACCACGACGGAACCGAGAATTTCATCGCGGAAGACGCGCCTTCTATGGCAACAGTCGGGCCAAGTCATTGTGGAAATAAACTTTTCTTGTATTGGTGCATCATTGTGGTTTTAGGAAAATAACACATGCCATGATGCCACTCCAGCATGTGGTGTCCAACCATGTCCAAGAATCCTGGCAGCATGCTGGGATGCAACTGCAGCATGCATTCTACCACCAGCTTGAAACATGTTGCATCACCACACCTCATTGCATGTGTGTGTATCAGTGTGCATCATTGTGGTATTGGAAAAGAACACATGAAGTGATGCCACCATAGCATGTCGTGTCCAACCATGTCCAGGAACCCTGGCAGCGTGCTAGGATTCAACTACAGCATGCATTCTACCACCAGCTTGAAAGATGTTGCATCACCACACCTCATTGGGTGTGTGTGTATTAGTGTGCATCATTGTGGTTTTGGAAAAGAACACATACAGTGATGCCACCACAACATGTGGTGTCCAACCATGTCCAGGAACCCTAGCAACATGCTGGGATTCAACTACATGCATTCTACCACCTGCTTGAAAGATGTTCAATCACGACACCTCATTGCATGTGTGTGTGTGTCAGTGTGCATCATTGTGGTTTTGGAAAAGAACACATGCAGTGATGCCACCATGGCATGTGTGTTCTTTTCATAAACCACATGGATCCAATAGAGTTCTTTGCATGTGTGTTTTTTTATAAACCACATGGATCCACTAGAGTTCATTGCATGTGTGATCTTTTCATAAACCCCATGGATCCACTAGAATTCATTGGATGTGTGTGTGTGTGTCAGTGTGCATCATTGTGGTTTTGGAAAAGAACACATGCAGCAATGCCACCAAAGCATGTGTTGTCCAACCATGTCCAGGAACCCTGGCAGCATGCTGGGATTCAACTATACCATGCATTCTACCACCATCTTGAAAGATGCTGCATCACCACACCTATTGCATGTGTGTGTATCAGTGTGCATCATTGTGGTTTTGGAAAAGAACACATGCAGTGATGCCACCACAGCATGTGGTGTCCAACCATGTCCAGGAACCCTGGCAGCATGCTAGGATTCAACTACAACATGCATTCTACCACCAACTTGAAAGATGTTGCATCACCACACCTCATTGCATGTGTGTGTATCAGTGTGCATCAATGTGGTTTGGAAAAGAACATCTGCAGTGATTCCACCAGAACATGTGTGTTCTAAACCACATGGATGCACTAGAGTTTGTTGCATGTGTGTTCTTTTCATAATCCACATGGATCCACTAGAGTTCATTACATGTGAGTTCTTTTCATAAACCACATGGATCCACTAGAGTTCATTGGATGTGTGTCTATTAGTGTGCATCATTGAGGTTTTAGGAAAAGAACACATGTAGTGATGCCACTACAGCATGTGGTATCCAACCATGTCCAGGAACCATGGCAGCATGATGGGATTCAACTACATCATGCATTCTACCACCATCTTGAATGACGTTGTATCACCACACCTCATTGCATGTGTGTGTATCGGTGTGCATCATTGTGGTTATGGAAAAGAACACATGAAGTGATGCCACCACATCATGTGGTGTCCAACCATGTCTAGTAACCCTAGCAGCATGCAGGGATTCAACTGCAGCACGCATTCTACCACCAGCTTAAAAGATGTTGCATCACCACACCTCATTGGATGTGTGTGCATTAGTGTGCATCATTGTGGTTTTAGAAAAGAACACATAAAGTATGCCACCACAACATGTGGTTTCCAACCATGTCCAGAAACCCTAGCAGCATGCTGGGATTCAACTACATGCATTCTACCACCAGCTTGAAAGATGCTGCATCATAACACGTCATTGCATGTGTGTGTATCATATTGCATCATTGTGGTTTTGGAAAAGAACATGTAGTGATGCCACCATAGCATGTGTGTTCTTTTCATAAACCACATGGATCCACTAGAGTTCATTGCATGTGTGTTCTTTTTCTAAACCACATGGATCCACTAGTGTTCATTGGATGTGTGTGTGTATCAGTGTGCATCATTGTGGAATTAGGAAAAGAACACATGTAGTGACGCCACTCTAGCATGTGGTGTCCAATCATGTCCAGGAACCCTTATAGCATGTTGGGATTCAACTCCAGCATGCATTCTACCACTAGCTTGAAAGATGCTGCATCACCACACCTCATTGGATGTGTGTGTGTGTATTAGTGTGCATCATTGTGGGTTTAGAAAACAACATATGAAGTGATGCCTCACAACATGTGGTGTCCAACCATGTCCAGGAACCCTGACAGCCTTCTGGGATTTAACTGCATGCATTCTACCACCAGCTTGAAAGATGTTGCATCACCACACCTCATTGCATGTGTGTGTATCAGTGTGCATCATTGTGGTATTTGAAAAAAACACATGAAGTGATGCCAGCATAGCATGTGGTGTCCAACCATGTCCAGGAACCCTGGCAGCGTGCTAGGATTCAACTACAGCATGCATTCTACCACCAGCTTGAAAGATGTTGCATCACCACACCTCATTGGGTGTGTGTGTATTAGTGTGCATCATTGTGGTTTTGGAAAAGAACACATACAGTGATGCCACCATAGCATGAGGTGTCCAACCATGTCCAGGAACCCTAGCAACATGGTGGGATTCAACTTCATGCATTCTACCACCTGCTTGAAAGATGTTGCATCACGACACCTCATTGCATGTGTGTGTGTCAGTGTGCATCATTGTGGTTTTGGAAAAGAACACATGTAGTGATGCCACCATGGCATGTGTGTTCTTTTCATAAACCACATGGATCCAATAGACTTCTTTGCATGTGTGTTTTTTTATAAACCACATGGATCCACTAGAGTTCATTGCATGTGTGTTCTTTTCATAAACCCCATGGATCCACTAGAATTCATTGGATGTGTGTGTGTGTGTGTCAGTGTGCATCATTGTGGTTTTGGAAAAGAACACATGCAGCGACGCCACCAAAGCATGTGTTGTCCAACCATGTCCAGGAACCCTGGGAGCATGTTGGGATTCAACTATAGCATGCATTCTACCACCATCTTGAAAGATGCTGCATCACCACACCTATTGCATGTGTGTGTGTATCAGTGTGCATCATTGTGGTTTTGGAAAAGAACACATGCAGTGATGCCACCACAGCATGTGGTGTCCAACCATGTCCAGGAACCCTGGCAGCATGCTGCGATTCAACTACAACATGCATTCTACCATCAGCTTGAAAGATGCTGCATCACCACACCTCATTGCATGTGGGTGTATCAGTGTGCATCATTGTGGTTTTGGAAAAGAACATGTAGTGATGCCACCATAGCATGTGTGTTGTTTTCATAAACCACATGGATCCACTAGAGTTCATTGCATGTGTGTTCGTTTTCTAAACCACATGGATCCACTAGTGTTCATTGGATGTGTGTGTGTATCAGTGTGCATCATTGTGGAATTAGCAAAAGAACACATGTAGTGACGCTACTCTAGCATGTGGTGTCCAATCATGTCCAGGAACCCTTATAGCATGTTGGGATTCAACTACATCATGCATTCTACCACTAGCTTGAAAGATGCTGCATCACCACACCTCATTGGATGTGTGTGTGTGTATTAGTGTGCATCATTGTGGGTTTAGAAAACAACATATGAAGTGATGCCTCACAACATGTGGTGTCCAACCATGTCCAGGAACCCTGATAGCCTTCTGGGATTTAACTACATGCATTCTACCACCAGCTTGAAAGGTGCTGCATCTCCACACCTATTGCATGTGTGTGTGTATCAGTGTGCATCATTGTGGTTTTGGAAAAGAACACATGCAGTGATGCCACCACAGCATGTGGTGTACAACCATGTCCAGGAACCCTGGCAGCATGCTGGGATTCAACTTCATGCATTGTACCACCATCTAGAAAGATGCTTCATCATCACATCTCATTGCATGTGTGTATCAGATTGCATCATTGTGGTTTTAGAAAAGAACATGAACTGATGCCGCCACAGCATGTATGTTCTTTTCATAAACCACATGGATCCACTAGAGTTCATCGCATGTGTGTTGTTTTCATAAACCCCATGGATCCACTAGAATTCATTGGATGTGTGTGTGTATCAGTGTGCATCATTGTGGTTTTGGAAAAGAACACATGGTGTGATGCCACCAAAGCATGTGCTGTCCAACCATGTCCAGGAACCCTGGCAGCATACTGGGATTCAACTGCAGGATGCATTCTACCACCAGCTTGAAAGACGCTGCATCACCACACCTCATTGCATGTGTGTGTATCGGTGTGCATCATTGTGGTTAGGGAAAATAACACATGAAGTGATGCCACCACAGCATGTGGTGTCCAACCATGTCTAGTAACCCTAGCAGCATGCAGGGATTCAATGGCAGCATGCATTCTACCACCAGCTTGGAAGATGCTGCATCACCATACCTCATTGGATGTGTGTGCATTGGGGTGCATCATTGTGGTTTTGGAAAGAACACATAAAGTAATTCCACCACAACATGTGGTTTCCAACCATGTCCATAAACCCTAGCAGCATGTTAGGATTCAACTACATGCATTCTACCACCAGCTTGAAAGATGTTGCATCATCACACATCATTGCATGTGTGTGTATCAGATTGCATCATTGTGGTTTTGGAAAAGAACATGCAGTGATGCCACCATAGCATGTGTGTTCTTTTGATAAACCCCATGGATCCACTAGAGTTCATTGCATGTGTGTTCTTTTCCTAAACCACATGGATCCACTAGTGTTCATTGGATGTGTGCGTGTATCAGTGTGCATCATTGTGGTTTTTAGGACAAGAACACATGCAGTGACGCCACTCTAGCGTGTGGTGTCCAATCATATCTAGGAACCCTGGCAGCATCTTGGGATTCAACTGCAGCATGCATTCTACCACCTGCTTGAAAGATGCTGCATCACCACACCTCACTGGATGTGTGTGCGTATCAGTGTGCATCATTGTGGGTTTAGAAAAGAACATATGAAGTGATACCCCGCAACATGTGGTGTCCAACCATGTCCACAAACCCTGGCAGCATGCCGGGATTCAACTGCAACATGCATTCTGCCACCATCTTGAAAGATGTTGCATCACCACACCTCATTGCATGTGTGTGTATCAGTGTGCATCATTATGGTTTTGGAAAGGAACACATGCAGTGATTCCACCACAACATGTGTGTTCTTTTCATAAACCACATGGATCCACTAGTGTTCGTTGCTTGTGTGTTCTTTTCATAAACCACATGGATCCAGTAGAGTTCCTTTCATGTGTGTTCTTTTCATAAACCACATGGAACCACTAGAGTTCATTGGATGTGTGTGTGTATTAGTGTGCATCATTGAGGTTTTAGGAAAAGAACACATGCAGGGATGCCACTCCAGCATGTGGTATCCAACCATGTCCAGGAACCCTAGCAGCATACTGGGATTCAACTGTAGCATGCATTCTACCACCAGCTTTAAACACGCTGCATCACCACACCTCATTGCATGTGTGTGTATCGGTGTGCATCATTGTGGTTATGGAAAAGAACACATGAAGTGATGCCACCACAGCATGTGGTGTCCAACCATGTCTAGTAACCCTGGCAGCATGCAGGGATTCAACGGCAACATGCATTCTACCCCTAGCTTGAAAGATGCTGCATCACCATACCTCATTGGATGCGTGTGCATTAGGGTGCATCATTGTGGTTTTGGAAAAGAACACATAGAGTAATTCCACCACAACATGCGGTTACCAACCATGTCCAAAAACCTTAGCAGCATGTTGGGATTCAACTACATGCATTCTACCACCAGCATCACCACACATCATTGCATGTGTGTGTATCAGATTGCATCATTGTAGTTTTCGAAAATAACATGCAGTTATGCCACCATAGCATGTGTGTTCTTTTCATAAACCACATGGATCCACTAGAGTTCATTGCATGTGTGTTCTTTTCCTAAACCACATGGATCCACTAGTGTTCATTGGATGTGTGTGTGCATCAGTGTGCATCATTGTGATTTTAGGAAAAGAACACATGTAGTGACACCACTCTAGCATGTGGTGTCCAATCATATCCAGGAACCCTGGTAGCATGTTGGGATTCAACTGTAGCATGCATTCTACCACCAGCTTGAAAGATGTTGCATCACCACACCTCATTGGATGTGTGTGCGTATTAGTGTGCATCATTGTGGGTTTCAAAAGAACATATGTAGTGATTCCTCACAACATGTGGTGTCCAACCATGTCCAGGAACCCTGACAGCTTGCTGGGATTCAACTGCATGCATTCTACCACCAGCTTGAAAGATGCTGCATCACCACACCTATTGCATGTGTGTGTATTAGTGTGCATCATTGTGGTTTTGGAAAATAACACATGCAGTGATTCCACCACAGCATGTGGTGTACAACCATGTCTAGGAACCCTGGCAGTATGCTGGGATTCAACTACAACATGCATTCTACCACCAGCTTGAAAGATGTTGCATCACCACACCTCACTGCATGCGTGTGTATCAGTGTGCATCATTGTGGTTTTGGAAAAGAACACATGCAGTGATTCCACCACAGCATGTGTGTTCTTATCATAAACCACATGGATCCACTAGAGTTCATTGCATGTGTGTTCTTTTCTTAAACCACATGGATCCACTAGAGTTCCTTACATGTGTGTTCTTTTCATAAACCACATGGATCCACTAGAGTTCATTACATGTGTGTGTGTATTAGTGTGCATCATTCAGGTTTTAGGAAAAGAACACATGCAATGATGCCACTCCAACATGTGGTGTCCAACCATGTCCAGGAACCCTGGCAGCATACTAGGATTCAACTGCAGCATGCATTCTACCACCAGCTTGAAAGACGCTACATCACCACACCTCATTGAATGTGTGTGTATCGGTGTGTATCATTGTGGTTATGGAAAAGAACACATGAATTGATGCCACCACAGCATGTGGTGTCCAACCATGTCTAGTAACCCTGGTAGCATGTTGGGATTCAACGGCAACATGCATTCTACCACTAGCTTGAAAGATGCTGCATCACCAAACCTCATTGGATCTGTGTGTAGTTGTGTGCATCATTGTGTTTTTGGAAAAGAACACATAAACTAATGCCACCACAACATGTGGTGTCCAACTAGGTACAGAAACCCTAGCAGCATGCTGGGATTCAACTTCATGCATTGTACCACCATCTAGAAAGATGCTGCATCAGCATATCTCATTGCATGTGTGTATCAGATTGCATCATTGTGGTTTTAGAAAAGAACATGAACTGATGCCGCCACAGCATGTATGTTCTTTTCATAAACCACATGGATCCACTAGAGTTCACTGCATGTGTGTTCTTTTCATAAACCCCATGGATCCACTAGAATTCATTGGACGTGTGTGTGTATCAGTGTGCATCATTGTGGTTTTGGAAAAGAACACATGCAGTGATGCCACCAAACCAAGTGGTTTCCAACCATGTCCCGGAACCCTGGCAGCATGCTGGGATTCAACTGCAGCATGCATTCTACCACCATCTTGAAAGATGTTGCATCACCATACCTATTGCATGTGTGTGTATCAGTGTGCATCATTGTGGTTTTGGAAAAGAACACATGTAGTGATTCCACCACAGCATGTAGTGTCCAACCATGTCTAGGAACCCTGGCAGCATGCTGGGATTCAACTGCAACATGCATTCTAGCACCAGCTTGAAAGATGTTGCATCACCACACCTCATTGCATGTGTGTGTATCAGTGTGCATCATTATGGTTTTGGAAAAGAACACATGAAGTGATTCCACCACTACATGTGTGTTCTTTTCGTAAACCACATGGATCCACTAGAGTTCGTTGCATGTGACTTCTTTTCATAAACCACATGGATCCACTAGAGTTCATTACATGTGTGTTCTTTTCATAAACCACATGGATCCACTAGAGTTCACTGGATGTGTGTGTGTGTGTATTAGTGTGCATCATTGAGGTTGTAGGAAAAGAACACATGCAGTGATGCCACTCCAGCATGTGGTGTCCAACCATGTCTAGGAACCCTAGCAGCATACTGGGATTCAACTACAGCATACATTCTACCACCAGCTTGAAAGACGCTGCATCACCACACCTCATTGCATGTGTGTGTGCATCAGGGTGCATCATTGTGGTTATGGAAAAGAACACATGAAGTGATGCCACCACAGCATGTGGTGTCCAACCATGTCTAGTAACCCTGGCAGCATGGACGGATTCAACTGCAGCATGCATTCTACCACCATCTTGAAAGATGTTGCATCACCACACCTCATTGGATGTGTGTGCATTAGGGTGCATCATTGTGGTTTTGGAAAAGAACACATAAAGTAATGCCACCAGAACATATGGTTTCCAACCTGTCCAGAAACCCTAGCAGCATGTTGGGATTCAACTACATGCATTCTACCACCAGCTTGAAAGATGCTGCATCATCACACCTCATTGCATGTGTGTGTATCATATTGCATCATTGTGGTTTTGGAAAAGAACATGCAGGGATGTCACCATAGCATGTGTGTTCTTTTCATAAACCACATGGATCCAGTAGAGTTCATTGCATGTGTGTTCTTTTCCTAAACCACATGGATCCACTAGTGTTCATTGGATGTGTGTGTATCAGTGTGCATCATTGTGGTTTTAGGAAAAGAACACATGAAGTGACGCCACTCTAGCATGTAGTGTCCAATCATGTCCAGGAACCCTGTCAGCATGCTAGGATTCAACTAAAACATGCATTCTACCACCAGCTTGAAAGATGCTGCATCACCACACCTCATTGGATGTGTGTGTATCAGTGTGCATCATTGTGGTTTTGGAAAAGAACACATGTAGTGATGCCACACAACATGTGGTGTCCAACCATGTCTAGGAACCCGGCCAGCATGCTGGGATTCAACTAGATGCATTCTACCACCAGCTTGAAAGATGTTGCATCACCACACCTTATTGCATGTGTGTGTATTAGTGTGCATCATTGTGGTTTTAGGAAAAGAACACATGAAGTGATGCCACTCCAGCATGTGGTGTCTAACCATGTCCAAGAACCCTAGCAACATGCTGGGATTCAACTGCAGCATGCATTCTACCACCATCTTTAAAGATGCTGCATCACCACACACTACAAGAAAAGTTTCTTCCTACAGTGACTTGCACCGACAGTCGTCGTAGAAGGCGCGTCTTCCGTGATGAAATTCTCGGCCCTCTACTACGACGGATCCACTAAAGACGTGGAGGAAACTCGGCTAACGCATGCTAGAAGCAAGATTTTATTTTCCTTGCGCGATGTTGACTCGCCAAAATCTTTTGTGGCGTGTAGGTCCTGGACGTCGATGTCTCTTGCAGACCATGCTTTTCGGTCGCGCCTCCCTGATTTGAACTCGATAACATTGCTCGATGCGTCTGTTGTTTAGCTAGGCTGCTAGGTCCCATATGTCAACCTCTCATTAGAAGGATCGTGTGGATGATGGAATTTTGTTCCTTCACTGGCGCTACCCTGTTCCAAACTTCATAGCGATGTTAGATGCATCTACCATTTAATCACGCTGATGGGCCCCACATGTCATCCTCTCAATAGAAGAAACGTGTGTATGATGGATTCTTTACCCTATGTCATGCCTTCGTGTTCCGAACTTGATAGAGTTGCTCGCTGTATCAGCCTTTCATTCAGGCTGGTGGGTCCCTTATGTTAGCCTCACATTAGAAGAATTGTGGGTATGATGGAATTTTTTTTTCTCTAGCGCTACCCTGTTCTGAACTAGATAGCGTTGCTCGACGAATATGCCGTTTTCTCACGCTGCTGGGTCCCCCATTTCAGCCGCTCATTACAAGAAACGTGTTCTTGCTGAACTTTTTTCTCGCTCGCGCCTCCCTGTTTCGAACTGGCAATGTTGCTCGATGTAGTATCTGTATAAGGTCGTGTTGCTGGGTCCCACATATCAGCCTCTCTATAAATGAAACGTGCATATGATGGACTTTTTTTTGGCCATGTCCGCTGTTTTGACCTTGGCAACTTGCTGGGTCCCAGATGTCAACCACATCTATGCAAGAAACATGTCTATGCTAGGACTCTATTTGAAAGAAACGTGTGTATGTTGGAATGTTTTTTCACGTCCCAGATGTCAGCCTTAGAGTACAAAAAATGCTCATAATGGCCGAATTAAAAATATTATGGGCTAGCTTAGGGCGGATGCCCTATTCGTCATGGCTTATATTCAATGGGCTCAACCTAGATTGAATGGGCTATGGTCGGTGGCCACAAGACCACGAAAAGGCCGAATTAGAAGGTATTGGGCTATGATTGGGGATGATAGGCTAATTTTGTGGGCTATGCTTGGGCCTGCTGGGTCCGACATGTCATCCGGGTACACTACCCTGATCTACACCGATCGTGGGTCGAGTAACCGATGAGGACTCTCCGGATGCCACTCCAGTATAAGTGCCTACCATATGAGTGTTGTTCCCCTCAACACCGGGACGCCCTATATAGTACTCAAGCCAACTGGAGAACTTTTTCCACTTCCCAAGTGTGCGCTTTCAATGAGGGGCTCATAGTAACGCGTGGAGCCCCGTAGACCCTTCGTTCCTTCTCCCGGTCGATGTTTTACATGGACTCCGCCAGAGAAGGCCCACCCTCCAGCGATTTTTATCCCCTGTAGTCGTTGTGAGGCAGCTTATACCAAAATAAACAAACATAAAATCCAGCCCTGTCCCATTCCAGAGTAATGTGGTTGCACGGGTTAAGTTGTTATAGCTAAACTTCAAAGAACAAGGTGCGTTTTTGTAAACCTTTTTCCTCCAGCTTTCCTTCATCATTTTATAAAACAAAACCTTTTTCTTTCTTAACATCTCTTGGGAGGTCCCACCTCACCAAGGTTTTACAATAAAACATTTGGTAAAACATTTCTGGGGTCTTCCCATCCTATAGTTTTGCTTTGGCTAAAACTGGGTCTCCAACGGGCTATGGTGATATGCACCATCTATTCTACTAGGGGCCAGTAGGTGTCATCAAGGGGGTTTGTACTTAATAGTACAAAAGTGTAATAGTTCAGAGGAGCCAAACCACTACCATATATACATCAACATATAGTAAAATAGTGCAGTTTTAATAAAAGTAGATAAAACATGCATAAGTAAAACAGTAGGACAAGGCTTATGAGAAAGAAGGTGGCTTGCCTACGATCAGCAATATGGCATAAATGTCCATGGACGTTTGCTTTAGATAACCAAGAATACCGATACCAATAATAATGACCATCTTCTTCGGGTCTCCGATATAATTGCATATATCGTCATTATGGATCACATGCAAGCAACCAAAGGCACGATCAACACAAGGCATACAATCACCAATACCATACCGCAAACAAACATACCACACATAAATTAATACAGTAGGTTTTGATAGATTGATATCACCGCATTTGGAATTACTTGAATTGCCTTTGTGGACTTTCTTTTAGGATTTATTTGCCAAGACCACTTAATAAAGGGGTTTGGAACTAAGGGTTAGACCTGTATGATATATATGTGAAAACATTATATCTAAAGATAGGTATTAGAAAAACAAGGCCAACAAAAGTGGTTTCATGATTTTATCAATTGTCTAAATTTAGTTATGATTTTTCTAGTGAAATAACCTCTAGTTTAGGTGAAAAATTCACCAGAAAAGTTCTATAGTTCCAAAAATTATTTCCTTGGATTGTTAGGTAGGGTTTGCTGTACTTATTCACTGAGAGTTGGAATCGTGTCAAACTATTTACCATAATGCCCTCAAAAAATTCCCAGAGTCTATTCTGTAGCTATTTTGTCTTTTTCACCAGATTAATTCTACATAATCTTTTGATATGAGTCCAAGGGAAAATGATAGGTACTTTGAATACCTTTCTGTAGAAATTGGAATCACCCAATTTGGATTTGAAAAACTTCTGTAGTGGTTTTTCTACTTGAACTACCCTAGGTAGAGATGATTAATTCACCAAAATTTAACAGAGCCTCAATAAAATTTGATCTCCTGGTTCTTCATAGATCTTAGTGTACCACATCACAGAGAGTTTGAATCAACTAAAATCATATTATATTTTGGCTTAAGGAATTTTCGAAAGTAAGATTCATGTGAATTTTGTCATTTTTACTGATGTAAAACCATAACTCACCTTGACATGAGGTAAAATCTAACTAGTAGGTATAGTAAAATACTTTCAAGGGAACTTTGTTTCATCCCATTTGGTTAGGTATGGCTTATTGAGGAATTTATTTATTGTAAAAGACACATTTTAGTAGATTTAATTCTAGAAAATGACTAAGATAAATATTGGTATGGGACTAGCTCTGAATGGTAGAGAAAACTCCATAGAGCATGTCAAACTTTAGATCTAGCCATTTGTTGGTATTTTCCATTTTCAAAAAGATTTAAAACTAACTGCTATAGAACAGATCTGGAAAAAAATAAAAACAGTGAATATTTTCTGAGGGGGAAAACCTTGAGGCGGGCCCGATCTAGTAGGGAAATGGGCCGCAGAGGGGGAAAATGGCCCACCCGGGAGGATCTTGGCGCGGGAGGCAACTTTGAATCTGACGGGCGGGGCCCGTCCATCAGTGGGCGAGGGAGCGCGAAGGGGTAAGGAGGCCCCCTTGCCGTTGGATCAAGTGGCGATGAGTGGCCCTCTGGCGTCGTCTTCGGAGCGACAGAACATCAGGGACGGAACCCTAGCTGGGCACTGGGCGCGATAGGGCAGCTTTCCTAGGCACCGAGAGGCGACAAGGAGCGACGGAGATGAAGCGGTGCTCGAGGGCGAGCAGATCAAGGGGTGGCACGGTCGGGTTCCTGTCTAGGAAGGGGCTTACACGATGACGCTCGAACGGAGCTCATCGGAGCTCACCAGAGAGGCTGTTGCGGTTGCTACATGTCGAAACAAAGACTAGGGTTAGAACCAGAAGGATAAGGGGAGTCTAACAGGGTGACATGCAGAAGGAGAAGGGCAAGGAGGAGGGAGCTTAGCTCGGGGAGAGGGAGGAGGCCGAGAGCTTGCTCTCTTCTTCTCACGGGCAAGGAAGAGCTGGGAGAAGGAGTGGGCTTTGGGGGAGGTGAGTGGGGAGCAGAGGGAGTAAATGACTGGCAGAGGGAGGCACGGGGTGGCCTCTGGCCTATTTAACTTGGGGTGGATCGGTTCATGGTGAACCTTGTCCACTTAGTGCAAGGGAGGAGAGGGGAGGGATCGGATTGGCTAGGAGGGGACGGTGGAGAGGTAAGAGGTGGGGCTCTGAGTCTAGCACTGAGTGGAGGGGAGGGTGGTGGTTGCTGCTGCCTCACTTATTGCTATGCTTATCTTTAATTAGTCATGTCTCTCTCTCTCCTTCCAAGGGACATAGGGCTGGGGAAGGTAGCTGCTACAGTGGTGTCGACCTGGGGGTGAGGGTGGTTGCTGTTGAGAAGTATTGGAGAGGTTTGGTGAGGGTTTGAAAGGGATTTAAAAGATACTTTGAATGATTTCAAATGTTGGCCAAACTTTGGATCATGAAGAAAGTTTCAAAACATGATCTTGGGAGGTTGAGGTAATGATGCTGGTAGGTAGGTGAGGTCAAGATACACCTCTAGGAATTTCTTGAGATTTTTCAGATGATTTTTAGTGCATTTTTGATCATTTATTCAAAAAGTGCAGAAGTGGTTTATAGAAGCTCATTTGATAATTTTACATTGGCCATAGTTGGTTTTTGATGTGAGATGATTCTAAATATGAATCCATACTTTGAGGAATTTTCCCATTATTTATTGGGGATTAGAAGTATTTAAAACAATTATTATTCCATTTCTGCCATTTAAGAAAATGGGCAAAAAGAATTATTAAGACTCTTCAAAAATAATTAATTTTGAAGTGGGAGGATGGGGTAGAGTTTATGGGTATCAAATGTGAATTAATTTGGGAAAGTGTTTTGGAGAAAAACAAACTTTCTTTAATAGGAGGAGTTTTTAGGTGTTTGTCAAATAAAGGAATTTAATTGCTTTGGGCCACAATAATTATGGAAAATATTTGGTAAATGTTTATTTACATGGTAGATGATATAAACATGTTGTATATACCATTTGTAAGCTGGGTTTTGGAAATCCAACTTGGTTTGGAAGGAAAGCAAGAGATATAGGATCTTAGGCATTATTATTTTTATACCTTCAAAACATGGTTGGATCTTGGACCTCAGAGATCCCCTTGGGGAATGGAATATATGGATGGGTAGACCAAGTGATGGATATCCCCATGGTACATAAGTTTGAGCTTGATCATGCTTGAGATCTCCAAGGATTGATTCCAAACTTTGAATAAAATAAGACCACCAAAGCAGATTACCAAATAGACTTCAAAACCTTGTGGGCTTTTGTAGCACAAGGATCCATTTGGAACTAGTGAAGTAGGTATTGCTAGAGATTTATGAGTGGAACAAAATAATTCAAGGATTTGGTGAAAAGAATATAACATGTAGGTGTGAGCTTCTTCCAAAGTAGCCATTTGATAAGATTTGCAGGAATTCTTTTTTTCTTGCCTGCAAAACTATCAAGAGCAAGGGGGATAGAAGATGGTATAACCAAGGTAAAGAGTGGTCCTTGGTAGTCCTTATGATGGTCTACAATATGGTTCAAGTGCATTACTAAAAAGGCACCAGGGTTGAGAAAGAGAGGCACTCAAAAAGGTGATGTTGGAACAGATTCCAGACTTAGCCACATTTGGCAGATTTAGGGTTTTTGACAAGATTATGAGAGAGGAGGCTTTTGATGGGTAGCAAGGTACCAAAGCATCATCAAGTGGATGAGTTTGAAGAGTAGATTGAGTAGAAGGTATCCATGCTTGATATTTGTCTTCCTTGACTTGGAAACTTCTAGAATAGGTGACTTCAAGAGATCAGATCCATCTTGTATTCTTGCTTGGGGTTTGGTGATCTTAAGGTATCTTGATCCTAGAGGATGAGCTCCTAGAGTAGCTCATACTACTTCTAAGCCATCAAGTCAAGCAGCAGATCTAGGCAACTCATCTTACAAACAAGTCAACTACTACTAGGGTTACCATAAAGTTAGCTTGAGGTAAGGATGGGTAATTTTGAAAGGTTGGAGTTTGAATAAGGTAAGAGCCCTTGGTATCCCTACCAAGAGTAGAATTCCAAAGCTTTGTAAAAGGTTTTGGAGATCCTAGAGGTAAGAGTAGTTGAAGGTTCTGTCTTGAAAACATAAGGAGGTTATAGCTCTCCATAGTTCTGTCAATAAAAGCTACTAAACTAGTTTTGGTTACACACGCATCTTGGCACATGTTTTGAAATGCCAGAACATTTGAGAATATATAAGATGAGCCAGGACTGTTTTGTTAAACATCTTTTGAAAACTGATGTTGAGGTAAGGAGTATATTTTAAGCTATACAATCAGAAGCATAAGCACAGACAACAACAAGCAAGTACTGCACAATTAATTAAGAAAAAGTTTTTGTTCCCCCTGATTTTTGCATTATGGACAACTAATCAGGGTCGCTGAAACTGGGGTGTTACAGACCTTTCCCCCTTAAAAGAATCTCGTCCCGAGATTCGAGAGAGTAGGGTTAGGGGATTTTGAGTCAGGGTTAATACTAAGCGTCTCAAGCACACTAAATTACGGATTCCAACATTGATCATGATTACTTTGCCAGTGAAGTTGGGCTTCAATCTTCTTGGATGCACGGAGAATTGAACAGACTTCAGTCCTGATGGTGATGGATGGTCTTCCTTTTGTAAGGCTTTACGATGTTTCTCTTATGGCCTTATCGGATCCTAGTTCACGACTTTGGGTCTATCTGCTGAATTTCTTCAGGCAGAGGGTTATTCTATTTTGTTGGAAAGACGCAGTCTTTCCCCCTTAGGGTTAAACTAGGGTGGCTCGGAGTTAATGCAGTCCTTCCTTCTTGGAGTCGTCAGGTGATGTTAGGTGGATATCGCAATCTTCTACCCGGATTTGAAACCTTCCGATGACGTCTGCAAACTAGGTGTTATGAGGCTTATATACTGCTTTTAATCGTACTTAGCCGATCGGAGTAGTTGAATTAGCGGATCGTCCAAACGGCTTAGAACTAACAGGGTTAGCAAATCTGCGGTCCCTTAGGATGGTCTTCAGCTGAAGTAGTAGAGGGCTTCGTAGAAGCTTTAGTTAGTTTCTCCTCTGATGACTCGTGAGTTGCTGTTTGCAAAAAAGGCGTCGGATCTAGAGATCTTTTCTAGTAGACAATCTTTGGGATTTGAGTACGAAAGAAGCAGTCTTTTCCACCTTATAGCTTCACTAAGGTTCTTTGAGAAGGGGTGTAGATACTCTATCTTGAGGTGCCGACGTGATGGTAAAGAAGGTTGTATCTCCTTGGGTCTTGAGTTGAGTTCCTCGAGTGACGTTTTATTGCATAACCTTGTCAGGGTGGGTTCCTAATGAAGCCTTAAGGAGTTAGCTTAGGACAAGTTAGCAGTTACGACTCTTCTAGTTAGTCTCTAGTCAGGTTAGAGACATCCAGCTTTAGATAAGTTGTCTTCACTAAAGATTTGGATGTTTCTTCTGCATGATGGTGGAGTAGACTCATTGTCTTCAGGTAGTCCGGTCTTCAGGATTTTGGAGTATTCTGGCCTTCTGGTGAGGAACTTCTCGTTGTTTGGGCAGGGTGAACTAGAATAGTTAGTCTCTTGAGGGGGGTAGGAAGCTCTAATATACCGAAGGTTGGTGGAGTTAGCTCTTTACTTGTTGTCTTAGTTAGTAGGTCTTGTGGTTTCTTGTGGGTCGTGAGGATCCTCTGGTGGTAGACTTCCGGCTTCAATGGGATTCTTGCCATAATAGACTGATGGATGATGGAGTGCTACGATATCGACAAGTCTTGAATGGTGAGTTTGGCGGGGTATGCCATCCTGCTAGGGAGTAGCCTTCGAGTTGATCTAACTTGACGTCGTCGAACTCGGGTTTCTGGCGATGCTTTTCCTCTCATATCTCTCGAGGTTAGTATGGGTTCTGGTTATTGATGACTAACCTAGGGGTTTTTCTTGTGTTACTAGGTGGGTTATCGATCCTCAAGTCACACTTGACTAAGGTCAAAACAGGCCAGAACACACATACACACTGAACAGAGCGAGGGGGTCACAGTGCCCTTCGCAAACAACACACATGAAGCAACACATGATGCACTTAGGCAAGCAAACATAACCAACTATAGGGACCAAGGAGTTAACTACTCGCTATATAGGGAAATCCTATCTTGGGGCTATTGATCCTAGATTTCACATTGTTGTAGTCTGGGTCACTATCCTGCAGATGAAGCCTTTGTCGTATCTTGGATGCTTCTTGTTAGTGCAACACTTGATTTCTTCTGATTATGAGGATTCCGTTGGTAGGGCGATCTTGTAGTCTCCTTGTGTTTGTTGGTAGTTTCTCCCTTCATCTCGTTCTCATCGTCTTCACCAAAGGTCCTATTTGTTTAAAACCCGTATGTTTGAAATTTGGATGAGAAGTATAGGAAGTCATTTTCAAAATCATTTAAGCTTGATGAGATAAGAAGTAGAATATTTCGAAATGTTTTGAGGAATTAGTTTTCGAAGGTCAGGGTTTCCAAAATACTTTTCCTGTCTAATGACCATGCTAACTATGTTTCCTACAGTCAGGATGGCTCTGATACCAAGTCCGTGGGTCCCCCGGATTAATCCACC
The DNA here is from genome assembly GCA_910589775.1 of Avena eriantha. Lineage (NCBI taxonomy): Eukaryota > Viridiplantae > Streptophyta > Magnoliopsida > Poales > Poaceae > Avena > Avena eriantha. Next base: position 333,199,055 of record OU342744.1, read on the forward strand.
GAGAATCCCTGTTATGCATACACCACGATCCCATGATCAGTTAGTTGTGGCACATAACCGACAAGTATCAAAGTAAACATCCATTACTTAAGCGGATACATGTCATACCTTACATGCCATTATGGCTACATCAATAATCATAAGCGGAACTTCATCAAGCGCAGAGCCCAAGCCATGCCTTAACCTACAGGCGACTGACTGGAAGAATGTCCTAGCTTGCATAGTCATCAACTTCACCTTATTCTTGATATCTGACCAAGTTAATAGCCAGGGACAATGCCAGTGAGTATGTTGAATGTACTCGCAAACCACCTTAAGATAACAATAATAACAAGAGGATATGCATTATGGCTGTGGTAGTAGGAGGGATCCAAGAGAGGTTCTTTTCTCAATTAGTTTCTCTTGTAGATATAGCATCTACATCTCTTTCTTGAAAACCTTTGTGAACATTTTGGAAACCGTTTTGAAAAGTTTTGGCAAAATTTTAGGACTGGGTTACCCGTTTTTTCCTTCCTTTCGGTCATCTCATGACCAAACTCCTTTCATTCCTTTCCGACCATCCCATGGTCAAAACGGGTATCCTTTCCGACCATCCCATGGTCAAAACATTTCCAAAGCCATTGCTTTTCATAAATCCTTTTTGAAAACAAAACCAGCACCGCTCTACAGAAGTTTGTCCAACCCGTCCATAACCGCGGACACGGCTATTCGAATAGATTTACACTCTGTAGAGGTTGTACACTTTACCCACACCATCCGGGTACACTACCCTGATCTACACCAATCGTGGGTCGAGTAACCGATCAAGACTCTCCGTATGCCACTCCAGTATAAGTGCCTACCCTATGAGTGTTGTTCCCCTCAACACCGGGATGCCCTATATAGTACTCAATCCAACCGGAGTGCTTTTTCCACTTCCCAAGTGTGCGCTTTCAATGAGGGGCTCATAGTTACGTGTGGAGGCACGCAGACCATTCGTTCCTTCTCCCGGTCGATGTTTTACATGGACTCCGCCAGAGAAGGCCCACCCTCCCGGGATTTTTATCCCCTGTAGTCATTGTGAGGCAGCTTATACCAGAAATAAACAAACATCAAATCCAGCACTATTCCATTCCAGATTAATGTGGTTGCACGGGTTAAGTTGTTATACCTAAACTGCAAAGAACCGGGTGCATTTTCGCAAACCTTTTTCCTCCAGTTTTCCTTCAACATTTTGTAAAACAAAACCTTTTTCTTTGTCAACATCTCTTGGGAGGTCCCACCTCACCAAGGTTTTATCATAAAACTTTTGGTAAAACTTTTCCGGGGTCTTCCCATCCTATAGCTTTGCTTTGGCTAAAACTAGGTCTCCAACGGGCTATAGTGATATGCACCATCTATTCTACTAGGGGCCAGTAGGTGTCATCAAGGGGGTTTGTACTTAATAGTAAAAAAGTGTAATAGTTCGGAGGAGCCAAACCACTACCATATATACATCAACATATAGTAAAATAGTGCAGTTTTAATAAAAGTAGATAAAACATGCATAAGTAAAATAGTAGGACAAGGCTTATGAGCAAGAAGGTGGCTTGCCTGTGATCAGCAATATGGAATAAATGTCCTTGGACTTCTCCTTTAGATAACCAAGAATACCAATACCAATAATAATGACCATCTTCTTCGGGTCTCCAATATAATCGCATATATCATCGTTATGCATCACATGCAAGCAAACAAAGGCACGATCAACACAAGGCATACAATCACCAATACCATACAGCAAACAAACATACCACACATAAATCAATACAGTAGGTTTTGATAGATTGAGATCATCGCATTTGGAATTACTTGAATTGCCTTTGTGGACTTTCTTTTAGGATTTATTTGCCAAGACCACTTAATAAAGCGGTTTGGAACTAAGGGTTGGACCTGTATGATATAGATGTGCAGAAATTATATCTACAGATAGGTATTAGAAAAAAAGGCCAACAAAAGTGGTTTCATGATTTATCAATTGTCTAAATTTAGTTATGATTTTTCTAGTGAAATAACCTCTAGTTTAGGTGAAAAATTCACCAGAAAAGTTCTATAGTTCCAAAAATTATTTCCTTAGATGGTAAGGTAGGGTTTCTTGTACTTATTCACTAAGAGTTGGAATAATGTCAAATTATTTACCATAATGCCCTCAGGAAATTCCCAAAGTCTATTGTATAGTTGTTTTGTCTTTTTCACCAGATTAATTCTATAGAAGATTTTGATATGATTCCAAGGAAAAATGATAGGTAATTTTAGTACCTTTCCGTAGAAATTGGAATCACCCAATTTGGATTTGTAAAACTTCTGTAGTGATTTTTCTACTTGAACTACCCTAGGCAGAGATGATTAATTCACCAAAATTAAACAGAGTTTCAATAAAATTTGATCTCCTGGATTTAATAGATCTTAGTGTACCATATCACAGAGACTTGGAATCAACTCAAAACATATTATATTTTGGCTTAAGGAATTTTCTAAAGTAAGATTCAGGTGGATTTTGTCATTTTTACTGATGTAAAACCATAGCTCACCTTGACATGAGGTAAAATCTTACTAGTAGGTATAGTAAAATACTTTTAGGGGAACTTTGTTTCATCCCATTTGGTTAGGTATGGCTTACTGAGGAATTTATTTAGTGTAAAAGCCACATTTTAGTAGATTTAATTCCAGCAAATAACTAAGATAAATATTGGTATGGGACTAGCTCTGAATGGTAGAGAAAACTCCATAGAGCATGTCAAAATTTAGATCTAGCCATTTGTTGGTATTTTTCATTTTCAAAAAGATTTAAAACTAACTGCTATAGAATAGATCTGGAAAAAATAAAAACATAGAAGATTTTCTGAGGGGGAAAACCTTGAGGCGGGCCCGATCTGGTAGGGAAATGGGCCGCAGAGGGGGAAATCGGCCCATCCGGGCTGATCTTGGCGCGGGATGCGAGTTTGAATCTGACAGGCGAGGCCCGTCCGTTAGTTGGCGAGGGAGCCCGAAGGGGTAAGGAGGCCCCCTGGCCGTTGGATCAAGTGGCGATGAGCAACCCTCCAGCATCGTCTTCGCAGCGACAGAACGCCGGGGACGGAACCCTAGCTGGGCACTGGGCGCAACGGGGCAGCTTTCCTAGGCACCGAGAGGCGACGAGGAGCAGCGGAGATGAAGCGGTACTCGAGGGCGAGCAGATCGAGGGGCGGCACAATCTGGTTCCTGTCTGGGAAGGGGCTTGCGTGATGACGCCTGAATGGAGCTCGTCGGAGTTCACCGGAGAGGCTGCTGCAGTTGCTGCATGTCGAACAAAGACTAGGGTTAGAACCAAAAGGATAAGGGGTGTCGAACATGGTGACATGCAGAAGGCGAAGTGCAAGGAGGAGGGAGCTTAGCTCGGGGAGAGGGAGGAGGCCGAGAGCTTGCTCTCTTCTTCTCATGGGCAAGGCAGAGCTGGGGAGAGGGAGTGGGCTTTGGAGGAGGTGAGTGGGGAGCATAGGGAGTAAATGAGGGGCAGAGGGAGGCGCATGGTGGCCTCTGGCCTATTTAACTTGGGGTGATCGGTTCATGGTGAACCTTGTCCACTTAGTGCAAGGGAGGAGAGGGGAGGGCTCTGATTGGCTAGGAGGGGACGGTGGAGAGGTAAGAGGTGGGGCTCTGAGTCTAGCACTGAGTGGAGGGGAGGGTGGTGGTTCCTGCTGCCTCACTTATTTCTATGCTTATCTTTAATTAGTCATGTCTCTCTCTCCTTCCAAGGGACATAGGGCAGGGGAAGGTAGCTGCTACAGTGGTGTCAACCTGGGGGTGAGGGTGGTTGCTGTGGACAAGTATTGGAGAGGTTTGGTGAGGGTTTGAAAGGGATTTAAAAGATACTTTGAATGATTTCAAATGTTGGCCAAACTTTGGATCATGAAGTAAGTTTCAAAACATGATCTTGGTAGGTTGAGGTAATGATTCTGGTAGGTAGGTGAGGTCAAGATACACCTCCAGGAATTTATTGAGATTTTTTAGATGATTTTGAGTGCATTTTTGATCAATTATTCAAAAACTGCAGAAGTGGTTTATAGAAGCTCTTTTGATAATTTTACATTGGACATAGTTTGTTTTTGATGTGAGATGATTCGAAATATGAATCAATACTTTGAGGAATTTTCCATGATTTATTGGGGATTAGAAGTATTTAAAACAATTATTTTTCCATTTCTCCCATTTAAGAAAATGGGCAAAAAGAATTATTAAGACACTTCAAAAATAATTATTTTGGAAGTGGGAGGATAGGGTAGGGTTTATGGGTATCAAATGTGAATTAATTTGGGAAAGTGTTTTGGAGAAAAACAAACTTTCCTTAATAGGAGGAGTTTTTAGGTGTTTGCCAAATAAAGGAATTTAATTGATTTTGGGCCACAATAATTATGGAAAATATTTGGTAAATGTTTATTTACATGGTACATGATATAAACATGTTGTATCTACCATTTGTAAGCTTGGGTTTTGGAAATCCAACTTGGTTTGGAAGGAAAGCAAGAGATATAGGATCTTAGGCATTATTATTTGTATACCTTCAAAACATGGTTGGATCTTGGACCTCAGAGATCCCCTTGGGGAATGTTCATTTGTGGTACCAAACTTCGTGGGTGAGTGCACCGCGGTACCCGAGTTGTCATCAATCGTGTGGAGGGGCCGTAGTAGAATCACCAATTGTCCAGACGGGCCAAATGGGGGTGAATACAAATCTAACGGCCAAACAGTCGTTTGAACCAGACGTAAAACGGTTGAACTCAAATACCGTTGTTAGGTCAACTCTTCTTGGCCTGCCATGTCAGTATTCCCCGTTATCTTTTGTGGTCGTGGACTAGCTTACCCCTCTATGGACCAGATCCCTGAGTGGACCAGATCTATTTCTTTGCTCTGCTCTGGTCTTCTCCCCTGCTCCCCTCCCCATAACATTTGCTCAGCTCCGGCTGCTCGTCTCAGATCGGAGCTCACACTTGCTCTAATTTGCATCCTCGCCATGTCCGTTCAACCTCCCACGCCTCTAATCGAAGCTCGCAGCCGTCACCGTTGCATCGTCCGCCTTATCGGAGCTTCGCGTCCCCGGACTAATATCTCGCCTCTGGCTAGTCCTTCTCGCACGACAGAGCGCGTCCCATCGGGCGATCCAGGCCGGCGACCGGCATCGGGAAGTTGCATGCTGCCGTGCACCCTAGGCATGGTAGCCCTGGCATAGCAGTTCGACGACCATGCTCTCATGGCCACCGTGCTGGGCGTCCGTCCCACCGTGTCGCTGACAGAGTTTCTGTCGGCTTTCAGGTATCGTTTAGGGATCAGACGAAATGAGGTCAACATTGAGGTATGCGTGCTACCATTCGACTGTTTTGTCTGGTTCGAGCACAGCTTAGACATCGAGCGTGTTCTGCATTCTTCCCGTTCTTTCAAGTGCTGCGGGGAGAAAATGAGCTTCATGTGTTGGCATCACACCTATGGGTGGGACGATCGCTTGGGACAGCTTCGTTTCTTCTCCAAACTCGGCTTTGACGACCTCCCACTAGATGCTTGGGAGCCGGAGGCCCTCAAGAAGGTCGTCAGTAGCCTTGGCGGCGAGCTGGTGGAAATCGTGCCACCGAGCGACAGATGGGTCATCAAGGTAAAGGCGTGGCTGAAAGATCCTAAAGTTGTTCCTAAGATGTACGAGGTGCAGATTCCAAGCAGGGCAAGGCGACAGCTTTACTGGAAGCACCCGGTCATCATCCACCTGGGGGAGGTTCTAGAATCGGTACATGGCATTCAGGGCCCCGAAGAGGTTGCCAGAAAGCGTCCTCGTCACCTGCAGTGTTGGACTGGAAGGATCGATGGCACAGGACCACCACCATTTCGCGACGGTGCACACAGTTTCTGCAGGGGAACCGGGCTTGGACGAGCTGGTGGTTCTGATTTCCCTCGAGTGAAGACAGAGCTCTAGTGAATTGCCGTGGTATGTGTGGCTAATGAATTTGTAGTATGGAGAGCGTAGCAGGAAGTTAGCATCGACTAAAAGTGTGTAATAGTTTGAATCGATGTAGTACGTGTGTGTAATAGTTTGAAGTAGTATGTGTGTGTAATAGTTTGAATCGATGTAGTATGAGTGGGTAATGAATTTGATGTAGTGTGTGTGTGTAATAGTTTGAATCGATGTAGTTGAACACCATGCTTTATAATTTCTGTGAATAACCAAGGACAACCTCATGAAAAGAGGTTGGTCTAGCAATAAGCAATGTCAATTCTGTGGATGCCAGGAAAATGCAGTCTATCTCCTCTTCAAGTACAAGGTAGCTACATTTGTAACACGTTGAATTGCACGACCATTTTGCAGGCAACATAAGACAAAGGAAAAAATGGTTTACAGCACAGACAGCAGACGCAAAATCCGTAGTCTGGGATAGAAAGATGCCAGTTAACTGGATTGAACCATGACTAGTAATTGAAGGAAATAGATATTTGATAGTATTTACTTACAACAGTAGTACTTCCATACAAAAGGGTCTTATACCTGCACAAAAGTGGGCTAAACTTTCTACTAGTTTATAGAACAATTCGTCAGCATTTCATCTACAAAAGCCATTCTTCAGTCTGAACTTAACTATTCTACACTGAAGAAACTACAGATCTCCACCAGAAAAGTTGGCTGGCCAATTGCCTTGAGAGGACATAAGTTCCTTTATCATTTAACCCAAACTGATCTATTGCCTTCCCGCCAAACTACAAGAAATCTGCATTGTTTATGCACGAGCGATTTGCGTGCGCCAGTCCCGGTTCAGCTGGGCCATCCGTGTCGCCGCAACGATTTCTTCGACACTGAAATTTGGCATATCCTTCTCGGGATCGTAGGTCTGTGTGAACTCGAACCTGAATTCCGGGGCTGAGTTGATGCCCACCGCCGGCTCCGGCTATCGAACAATCCAGCATGCTGAGTGTAGACGCTTGGTCGCCGCCACGGTACGGCCTTCGACGGTGCGTAGGATGGAGCGTCTTTGCCGCAGACGGCGTGCTCCCAGCCTCCCCTACTAAGGTAAGGTAGTCCACGCCGAAGCGTGGACGCGAGAGTTCCTAGACCTTGGCGCTACCCTGTTCGAGGGTGTGTACCCTCGGCGACATGCTCTCGTGAACGATTTGATACGTACCTTATTCCCACTACCTAGAGCATGTCGTAATGCCGCCGCGCGATTTCTCCACATCGCTCTCTTGGCCCTGCTTCCCGCATCTAGCGCCGACGATGCCGCCGCAGCCGATTCAGCACATTCGGGGAAATCATCCGCCTAGCAGGGCAATGGGAGACCGGCCTTGAAGTAGAGCTTCATGGCCTGCCTTAGAGGGGCTAAATACCCTAGTTTCGGCGGCTGTCATAGTGGCGGCGGTGGCTGCTTAGGCGGGGCCATGTTACCCTAGTTGGTGCGGCGCCGAGGAGTTGCGCAAGGTGAACTGTGGTTTGTCGGAGAAGGGGAGTGAAAGACTGACAGTAGATTTGGACTACGGGCACGCATGAAAATAACCATCTCCCATTTCCTTAGAGGGTAATAATTCGACACTCGTTGCATTAACCGCTCAATCTTTATTTCCCTTCTCAGCATAAGAGTGTGAACGTATTAAAAAGATCGGTCGTGGCTATCCGCCTCATCGGGCAATGTACCAGGATAGGTAGGAGACGGGACCGGGTTTTATTTTAGAAATGTTGACGACTGTGCTATTATGTTTATACGATATTATTTATATGCCACCATGTACCGTAGATTGTAGCAACACCATCAGAAATAGGGGATGACAATGTGGCGTGTTTTCTTTTTTTAAAGGGCATCAGAAACAGGGGATGCTGACGTGGCATGTTTTCTAACTGGCGGGCCCACCTCCTCCACCTTTGACGGTGTGCATCCCAGGTTCGAGGGCTGGTGCCGCCCACCAACACATTATTGTCCAATTTTCCATGTGGAACCTGAATTCCGGCGCTGAGCTAATGCCCATGTCGAACAGAGAGAATTCTGAAAGAAGCTACTAAAAATAAATACTATGCATTCTGAAAGTACTAAAATTAAATACATTACAATTTTGTCTGAAAGGTAATACGCATACTGCTGATCGAAATAATATAAATACAGTACAAGTTTCTACTTCGAAAAATAGACCTAAAAATGCTAGCAAATAACCTCGGATGAATATAGGATTCATTCTCCCCTATATATTTCATCGTCGGCGGCTCCCACGTGCTGCAACACATATTCAGAGAACTCTCTCTGTCTGCAATGTGCTGCTAGTATCTCGTCCAGAGGATAAGGCCTCGGTGTATGTTCCAGACTTAAGCCATACGTCATTGTTGGTTCCTCTTCCCAGGCTTGAACCTCATGATCATACAGTCTGATATAATTCTTGTAGTATATGCAACCGGGTTTGACTGTGGGGTGTAACCTGGTGTCAATGGAGATAGACCGATTGTAATCAACAAAGAGGGCACGACTTCCAATTTCATCGATGGCCTCAAGAGAGTGGTTCTCCGTGTCCACCCAGTACAACACCGGTTGCCCTTTGGCGAAATCCCCGTTCAACATAAGAAGCAGATCACCATCTGACTCCACAAGGTAAAATTTGTAAGTTCCGCACACTTGTTCAAAGACTGGGGCCGAAATTATTTTGGCCATCATGACAGTGCTTGCGTGCTGCTCTAACTTGATGTTGGTCGACAAGATGTCTCCATTCTCAAGTAATGCATATACTTCCCCTCGGAATGCCGTCATGCAGTCCAGAAGCTTAGCTGGAGGTGGCGAATACAATCCTTCTCCAAATGATTCATTGATTTGCCCCGTTGGGGTGCTCTCATCGACCCATGCAATATGATCTGGATAATTAGAGCAAACTAACACCATCGCCGGGGACTTCGTCACGACGACAGATTGCAGAAGATCAGATGGTATGTGTGCTTGAAACTCAGTGTTAGACTTTTGAGTGATTGGGTTCAGAAGCTGAATCTGGTACGGCTCCACCCTCTGAGCAAGCATGATGACGCCACGAGAAACACCGACGAAGTAGAATCTTTTGGAAGAAGAGTGCATCAGTTAGCACTAAGATGTTTACAATGGAAAATTCCAATAAATATCAGATGTGAATGTGAACCTACGATGGACGTCCATTAGTTTTGTCCTGAAGCAATGTACAGTTGCGAGGTTGAGGAAGGTGAAGGCACCAATGTCTGGAAGTGTGTGATCTATCATGATCCAGTTGTTGAGATGGAATTCGAGCACCTTTAAAGTGCGGCGCCAATCGGTGCAGACTTCCCGACAAGCAGCATAGGTGTCGACGTACTCCACTTTCTCCGGCAAGTAGTCGGCGGTCTTGCGAAGTGGGTCGGCCAGGAGATCGGACCAGTTCCTCTTTATCCGGCTACTGGCCATGGCTTACGTGCAGGAATGTTTTGATCGAGGAAGAAAGAAGAACTACCACTGCGAGGAGAAGAAGATGATAACAGATGAGGGAGACGAAGCGGAACTGCCACTGCAAGGAGACGAGGAGACGAGGGAGAAGAAGCGGAACCGCCACTTCAAGTTTGGATCAACGGGCTTTTTTTCGAAACTAGCGTGTGAACCAGCCATGCACTAAATGTAAGTTTTGATCAAACAGACTGACATGTGGGACCTGCTAAAAAATTCCTTGAAGTGCTACCGTGCATAGTGTGCTGACAGGTGGCATGTTTTCTGACTGGCGGGCCCGCCTCCTCCACCTTCGACGGCGCGCGTCCCAGGTTTGAGGGCTGGTGCGACCCACCAACACATTATTGTGCAATTTTCCATGCTTTGTCACAACCAGCTCCGCTCCGCTCCTCTGCTCCTGCCGCCGCCACTACGCTCAGTTGTGCACCGCTCTCGTCGTCCCCTTGGGTCGTCGTTGTCATTGTGTTGGGAACGGCAGTACCTGTGGAGGTTAGATAGAGGTGTGGGGACTAGCAGGGAAGCTATCGACGGCGTCCACAGGCGGGATTGGATACAAACGAGTGTAGCGGGATGCAAGAAGTACCCAGGTTCAGGGCCCTCGCGGTGAGGTAAAGCCCCTACTCCTGCCGGATCTGACTATGTGGAATACCAGAACTACAAGTGCTCCTCGAGCTGTATACGCTAGCTACTGCCTTAAATGCTGTAAGACCAACCCTTTCTACTGAGGCCCTGCCTCTCCTTATATAGGCAGAGAGGCAAGGGTCTCACTGGCTAGTCCGACTGGCGGGCCCCACAGGCGGGTCCTAGCTGGCTAGTCAACTACAGTGTCTAGTATGGCTTGTCTCATCAGAGTACGAGCGGTATGGCTGTTGTAGGCACAGTGGAGGCCGTGCGAGCCTGTCATCAGCACCGGCCACTGTTCCTGCATCACGGACGCAAAGTCTCCGGTATGGCCGGGTAGTTGTCAGTCTTGTCACCGTATAGGGCGTACCGTGCACTGATACACACGTCGCCCTGTCCCATTGATTGAGTCCGGCTACGCCGCCGTATCCGGCTGCCTCTTGCTGATCCGGCTACCGGGGGATAGCCGGGCCTGTCTTGCCCTGTCCGGCTGCATCCGGTCAGCCGTACGCGATCCGACTGACTTGTTTCTTATTCGGTTGGGGTACCTGGGGATCATCCCCCTGACACTAGCTCCTGAGCGCGTGTGGATTTCGCCCTTAGGAGAAATGTGCGCGCTCTTCCTCTTGCTTTTGAATTTGTGTCCGACTGAGCTTGGCGGTTGCGCTACCCGTGACGTCAGTGCTGACGCCAGCCACGCGCGCACGCGCCATCATTACTCTGCGGCGGGCAGCGTAACATTCCATCGCACGTCGCCTCGGGAAACTGTTGTCCGGCGCTTCGGTTCTCGCTCCAGGATCTTCTGCGCATCCTGCTCTGGCACACGAGATCTTAGGCGGCGGTTGGGGTGTGGGTCGCCCGGATGCGCGCCACGTGCCCCGCCGACGGTTGCCTTTCTGGCTCTTTAAAGGGACGCCGCGGGGGAGGCAATTTCTTTCCTTCGCTCCCCCGCTGTAGTTCCCTTTTCTCTCGTTGGTTCCGCTCCTGCGCCTTTGCCCCTTGCGCCGCCCGCTCGCCGTCGTCGACGCTACGGGCCACCGTCAATCTTCCGTCGCCGCTCCCCCTCATCAACCAGAAACGGCCACTGACCGCGGGGCCTGGTGCGGCTCCGCCGTCACCGAGGACCAAATCGCGAAGTACCGCGCCACCCACGTCCTCCCGCCGGCGGAGGAGGTGGCGGTGCGGCTGGCGCCGGCCAGGGAGGTGTCGCTGCATCCGGCGGAGGGAGAGCGCGTCATCTTCCTTTTGCACTTGGCCCGCGGGTTCGCCCTTCCGGTGAACCCGTTCCTCTTGACCTTCCTTGCTTTCTTCAGCCTTCGCCTCCACCACCTCGGCGCCAACGCAATCGGAACTTTGGCGCACTTCATAGCTTTCTGCGAGAGCTACCTCGGGATCCAGCCGGATCTCGGGCTATTCTGCCGGCTCTTTCGAGTCCGGCCGCAGGTGTAGTTCAGCCAGGGGCCCCTAGTCGTCTGCGGCGGTGCCTCCATCTACTCCCGCTCGCAGACCGGCTACCCCAAGTTCCTTCTTCACGATACGGTACGACTGTGGCAGCAGTCATACTTCTACGTGAAGAACCTCACCAACATCGACCGGATCAATCTGCCGGACTTCCAGGACATCGAGTCCAGCCGGCAGAACTGGGACTTGAAATTCCACGGTGACAAGGCGGAGACGGATGAGATGCTGAAGCGCATGCGCTCGCTCGTCCACTGCCGGCTGACCGGTCTGGACGTCACTCTCAGCTGGATGTCCCAGCTGATGATGCCGTTGCAGTAGCGAGCACACAAGATGTGCTACTACTCCGGCTGGCTGGACCCGACCCGGCTGTCGCGCCGCGATCCCCGCTACCACAACCTGAAGGAGTGGGTGTGGACGATCACCAAGGAGCGACTGCCGGAGAACTGGAAGTTCAGCCTGGCGCCTTATACTCGAGAGAACCGCGCGCCTCGGGTAAGCTCTTCTAACCGGATGCATTTTTGGTGTTTTCTTGTACTTGTTCTTTGTTTTCGTCTGGCTGACTTTTGTATTCGGCAGATGTTCCCTTGCATCATCCGTGAGGAGGGCGCGACAGCCCTCGAGGAATTCACTCCCGACCTGCCCGAGCCGTGCGCTCGGCGGTCCGGCGAGGAATCGGATGGGGATAGCGACGCCTTCCCCAGCCGGAATGATGAGACGGCCGCCGACCCGCACGTGGAGGTGCACGAGGAGGAGGCCACGCCGACCACGGAGCTGGCGACGCACTCCACGACGAACGGGGAAGCGGGTGGGAGCGGCTCCAACCGTTCCGGCTCCCGCCGCCCTGCGACGAAGGAGCCGGCGCCCAAGAGGAGCCGGTCCGGCGCCCTGCCGCCAAGCCGTCTCGGCTAGAAGAAAGGATCACGTCCTGTTGTGCCGGGGTATGTTCTTTTCCCCCTTCCCTTTCTGCCTGTTTTTTGTCTGCCTGCCTTTTTCCTCCTTTTCTGACTTTGGCTTGTTTTGCTCTTGTCTTCTTCTCTTTCTCCTTAGCACGCTGGTTTCTTTCGGAGCCGCGAGCCTAGCACGCGCGCCAGCCGGGTCGCTGCCCCGTGCCCCGACTGCACCGACCGGCGCCCCTCCTTCCGAGGCGTAGCCTTTGCCTCCCCCTCGGGCTGAGCCGACTGCCTCTGCCCAGCCGGAAATCCCCCAGCCGGAGGCGGGGTCCTCCCATCCGGAAGTCTCCTCCACGGGCACGCGGGGGGCTGCTGGCAAGGAGCTCGTCGTCGTTGGCAATGACAACTCTGACGAGGAGCCTGGGGAGGAATGGCAGACGACGGTGGTCGCGGCGAAGGAGTCCTTCGCCGTCAACGCCATGGACGTCGACGCTTCTTCCACCGCCTCGCTGTCGGACCTTGCCGCTACGCTTGAGTTGGCGGTGAAGGAGATCAGGCTGCTGGAGGACGCAACCGGCGGGAACCGGACGCTGGAGCAGAAGCTTGCTGCCACCAACGGGACTTCCTAGAGTAAGTTCGCTTCACCCGGCTTGCCTTTTTTTTGGGTACTGATAGCCGGTTGTGTTGCAGCCATCCTCCTGTGCGCTCAGCGCGAGATCGATCGCTTGAAGAAAGCGAACGACCGGCTGAGCAAGTCCAATTCTACTCTACGGCTGCAGAACAAGGATTGGCACGTGCGGGTGGATGGTCTGGAGGCTACCATCAAGGAGCGCGACGCCTCGCTCGCTAGCCGGACCGAAGCTTTCTCCCTTCTCGATGCCCAGAACAAGGACCAAGAGAAGGAGATTAAACGGCTAGCGACCAAGGAGAAAGCGCTGGTGGAGGAGCTGATGCAGGTCGGCCACACTGCCAAGGGTGAGTTTTCTTTCCGTCTTCTTTTCTTCCCGGATCCGGTAGCCGGATCTAACTTCTCTTTTCTGATAGCCTTTTACCCCGGCATAGACCTGCTAGCCTACAACTGGCTGCAGGAGAACTAGCCGGGAGCGCAGCCGACGGCCCAGGAGCTCGTCGTTCTCCTTGGCGAGGAAGTTGCCAAGCTTCGCCAGGCGGCGCGGGACGTCTTATCCTTCGTATGGCCGGAGGCTTCGGTTCCGGAGCCAATGGCGCAGCTAGCTGCGAAGGTGGGAGAGGTGCCGGCTGCGGTGGACTGGCTGCGGGACCTGGCGGCGCGGGCCGGAGCGGAGATGGCCATGGCCCTTATGCTCTCCTTGTACAAAGACGCCCGCGTCGAGAAGATCGACGGAGGCTTCCGTGCTGGAGCTGATCTTGCCGCTATCCGCCAAGCCCATCCGGAGCTCTGCGGGTCCGCCATCAAGATCGCCGACTACGTGGACCCCAACGAGGTGCTCACCGGCTCGGAGTCCGTCGGCACTCCTGACGTGGAGGCCCCGATGCCGCCGCCTACCAGCGCCGGGACCGGATCGAGCTCTACGCCTCCTCCTCCGCCCCCAGCTTCTGCCGGTCAAGAACTCCCTCGCGGCAAAGGCCCTACCGTTTAGTTGCTGCCCCGGGATGCCGGGTGTAATTGTCTTATGTTACATACTTGTGAACCTTGTCTGTTTGTGCCGGCCGTCTTTGACATCGGGTAACTTGCGAGAGCTTCGTCTCTCTTTTGCTTGTTATTGTTAAAATCCTTTTTCCTTGTGCGCCGAGTTTCCTTTAGCCGGACAACCTACACCTCCAGTGGGGGCGCGCAAGCGCACCCACTGGGTGTAGCCCTCGAGATTCGGAGTAGCTGGCGTAGCTAGGTGCTTCGAATCGTCCTTATTTCTCCCAAGCCTTTTTAACTTTATCCGACTGGACTCGTCCGAGTCGGCTACTTTCGTCGGTTGGATGCCTTCAGCTGGGGGAACTAACAATCCAGTGGGGGCACGCGAGCGCACCCACTAGGTGTAGCCCCCGAGATTCGGAGTAGCTGGCGTAGCCATGTGCTTCGAATCTCCCTTGTCTTTTTCTTGCTCCATCCCTTGCCCTCACCTGGGCTCCGACCGGCCGGCTAAACGCCTTTAGCCGGTCGGGAACCACAAGATTCCACTAGGGGCGCGCGAGCGCACCCAATGGGTGTAGCCCCCGAGATTCGGAGCGCTTGATGAAGGCAAGGACTTCGAATCTTCTTTCCTTCTCCTGGACTCCGACTCTAAGTAGTCGGACAAACGTACATACGCATACACACATGTCCACATAGGTTAGTAGGTTAGTCTGCCGAATTGTAGCCGGAAAACGACTTGTTTTTTCGAAAATTGTCTTGTCCCTTTCTAGACACTTAGTCGCTTTCCCGTGCGCTCTGTTGTTTTCGCTGCGTCCTTGTCGGGCAGCCGGGTTGCGGTCTGCAGCCGGAATCGAAGGGAGCTGACAGTGCATTGCACACGGTACTAATGGCTTAGCAGCTGGATTGGTTCGAGCTGGTTGCGGGGCCGGGACACCCGATCTGTCGCGTCTCCTCCCCGTTTTTCGTGTGGGCTGCCTCGGGCTTTTGCTCTTGCTAGCCGGACAGCCGGGTTGCGGTCTGTAGCTGAGACGAAGAGTGGGCCTCTGACATCGTCGCACAGTACTCAGCCGGTTTGTTGACTTAGCAGGCCGGGCCAGCCGGCGAGCCCCTGGGTAGGGGCTGCCGGAGCCGGAAAATAATAACCGGAAAATGGATGCATACACATTTCTAGCAAGGAGCCCCCGAGATTCTCGTGGGGGTCCGCATTTTCATTCATAGGGTTTTCAGGATACATACATTGCCTGGCGACTAGGTGTAAAACAGGCACAACAGGGCCGCGTTCCAGGGACGCTCGGTTTCCTTGTCTGATTTGTCCATCTTGCTCTTGCATGGCTGTTGCGCTCGATGAGGTAGTAGGAGTCGTTGGGCAGCGTCCGGATGATGATGAACGGGCCCTTCCAGGGTTGTGATAGCTTGTGCATGCCCTTCGTGTCTTGCACCAGTCGGAGAACCAGGTCGCCCTCGCGGAATGCGACTGGGCGGATCCGGCTTGAATGGTAGCGACATAGTCGCTGCTGGTACAGGGCTGATCTGGACAAGGCCATCTCGCGGGCCTCCTCCAGGAGGTCCACTCCGTCCTCCCGCGCCTCCTGGTTGGCATTTTGTTGTAGAGGAGCTTGCGAGGGGAGTCGAACTCGATGTCGGAAGAGAGGACGGCTTCCGATCCGTAGACTAGGAAGAATGGCGTGTAGCCGGTTGACCTATTCGGCATGGTGCGGAGGCTCCACAACACAGCTAGAAGTTCTTCGATCCAACATCCGGGTGACCGCTCCAACGGCTCGATGAGACGTGGCTTGATGCCGGCTAGCACCAAGCCGTTTGCTCTTTCGACTTGCCCGTTGGATTGCGGGTGCGCGACGGAGGCGAGGTCCAGTCGGATGCCCTTGTTGCTACAGAACCGGGCGAAGGCCCCCTTGGCGAAGTTCGTGTCGTTGTCGGTGATGATGCTGTTGGGGTAGCCGAAACGGTTGATGTCGGTGAAGAAGGTGAGAACCGTCGCCCCGTCCAGCTTCCGGATAGGCTTGGCCTCGATCCACTTCGTGAACTTGTCCATCGCCACCAGCAGGTGGGTCATGCCCGCGCGTGCTCGCTTGAAGGCACCGACCATGTCAAGGCCCCAAACCGCGAAAGGCCAGGTGATCGGTATGGTCTTGAGTACCGAAGTTGGCATGTGCCTCAGCTGCCCGAAGCGCTGGCACCCATTGCATGCGCGGACCAGCTGCTCAGCGTCCTCGAGGGTGGTGGGCCAATAGAAACCATGGCGGAACGCCTTGGCGACTATCGCCCTTGACGAAGTGTGGTGCCCGCACTCGCCCTGGTGGATATCCTTGAGTAGCCGGTAGCCCGTGTCCGCGTCGACGCATCTTTGGAAGATACCGGATACACTGCGCTTGTACAGCTCGCCGTTTATGATGGTGTATGTGTGCGCGCGGCGTCGAATTTGCCTGGCCTCCACCTCATCGTCCGGAAGTTCTCCATTGGCGATGTAGCTCATGAAGGGCTATGCCCAGGATGGCACTTCCCGGATGATGAGGACGCTCATGTTCTCCGATTGACGGGTGTCGGGGGGTCGTCCGGGTGGCGTACCTGGAACGGCAGCCTCCGAGCCGCTAGGCGAGCCGGTATTCCCCGGGTCCTGCGAGCCGGAAGGCACTGCCTGGCCAGAATTGGTGCGGGTCTTCTTCTTTGTCGGTTATGCCGGCTCCGCTTCCGCCGTTCTATCAGCCGGAACGGTTCCTGCCCAGATGATGGAGTCCGATTCTGGCGACGGGTTGATGGATGGCTTGCGCAGGTGCTCCAAGGAGACCCCTGGTGGGATGGCCTGCCTGGTGGAGCTGATCTTGGAGAGCCCATCGGCTGCCTCGTTGTTGACGCGGGGGATGTGGTGAATTTCGCACCCGTCGAAGGAGGCGCTAAGCTTCTGGATGTGGAACCGGTAGAGGGCCATGTTTGCGTCTCTGGCGTCCCATTCTCCGAATACCTGCTGCACCACCAAGTCCAAATCGCCGAAGCACAGGATCCGGTTGACACCAATCTCCTTGGCCAGCCGGAGCCCGTGCGCCAGTGCCTCGTATTCGGCTACGTTGTTGGAGGCCTTGAAGTGGATCTACAGTACATACTCCAGCCGGTCTCCCTTGGGTGAGGTGAGCACGATGCCAGCTCCCAAGCCCCCGAGCATCTTCGATCCGTCGAAGTGCATCCGCCAATGGTCCGAATCCGGAATCGGTGGGAGATACTGGGTCTTGGCCCAGTCGACGAGGAAGTCCGCCAACGCCTTGATCGTGAGCCGGGGCTCGTAGTGGATGGAGTAGGCGGCAAGCTCGATGGCCCACTTGGCGACTCGGCCGGTGGCGTC
The DNA here is from genome assembly GCA_910589775.1 of Avena eriantha. NCBI lineage: Eukaryota > Viridiplantae > Streptophyta > Magnoliopsida > Poales > Poaceae > Avena > Avena eriantha. The sequence goes on from OU342744.1 coordinate 333,216,437, forward strand.
CTTATTGCCGATGATTTCTGAAAGGGGTGCGGTGCACCCGACCTTAATCGGATGCTCCTGGAAGTAGTGCTTGAGCTTCTTCCATGCCAGGTACACGCTGTAGCACATCTTCTGGTAGTAGGGGTAGTTCTGCTTGGAGAGGGAGAGAACCTCGCTGAGGTAGTAGACGGGTCTCTAAACCGGCCGAGCCTTGCCTTCCTCCGGGAGCTCCACCACTAGGACGACGCTGACGACCCGGCTGATGGCTGCTATATAGAGCAACATCGGCTCCTTACTAGCCGGCGTGGCTAGAACCGGTGCTGTGGATAGCATGCGCTTGAGGTCATGAAACGCGGCGTCGGCTTGCGAAGTCCAGGAGAACTTGTCCGTCTTCTTCATCAGCTGGTACAACGGGAGTGCCTTCTCCCCCAGCCGGCTGACGAAGCGACTGGGGGAAGCCAGGCATCCGGTGAACTTCTGGACTCCAAGCAGGTTCCTGGGCAACTGCATCCTCTCGATGGCCGCGATCTTCTCCGGATTTGCCTCGATACCTTGCTGTGAAATGAGGAAACCGAGGAGCTGGCCGGACGGTACTCCGAAGACGCACTTCTCTGGGTTCAGCTTCATCCGGTACTGGCGGAGGTTGCCAAATGTTTCTCCCAGGTCTTCGAGGAGGGTGCGCTTCTCCTTGGTCTTGATGACCACGTCATCTACGTAAGCGTGCATGTTTCGGCCTATCTGCGAGTGCAAGCATTTCTGCATACATCACTGATAGGTGGCGCCTGCGTTCTTTAGGCCGAAAGGCATGGTTACATAGCAGAAAGCCCCATAGGGGGTGATAAATGATGTCTTAATCTGATCAGCCGGGTTTAGCCGGATCTGATTGTACCCGGAATAACAATCTAAAAAATACAACAAATCACAGCCGGCCGTGGAATCGATGACTTGATCGATACGGGGCAAGGCGAAGGGGTCTTTCAGGCATGCCTTGTTCAGGCTGGTGTAGTCGATACATATGCGCCAGGTCTTGTTCTTCTTCAGCACCAGGACTGGGTTCGCCAGCCAGTCGGGGTGGTACACTTCCATGATGAACCCGGCTGCAAGGAGCCGGGTGATCTCGTCACCGATTATCTTTCTTTTCTCCTCTACAAACTGGCACAGAGGTTGCTTGACCGACTTGGCATCCGGACGCACGTGAAGTGAGTGCTCGGCGAACTCCCTCGGCACACCCGGCATGTCCTTGGGGGACCACGCGAAGATGTCATGATTCTCACGGAGGAAGTCGACGAGCGCTCCTTCCTATTTGCTGTCCAAGCCGGCGCCAATGGTGCCGAACTTGGTCGGATCGGAGGGGTCGAGCAGGATCCTCTTCGTCTCCTTTGCCGGTAGGAAGGATCCTTCTCCAGCCAGCTTGCTTCTAGCCTTAATGTCCTGCTGGGCCATGGCCACATTGCGCATGATCATGCGCTTCTCCTCGGCTATGATGAGGGCCTCTACCAGCTTGGAACCGGCTAAAGCGCACTCCATCGACAACCTGAAGCAGTCGGCGATGGTGATTACGCCGTGGGGTCCCGGCATCTTCGTCTTGAGGTAGGCGTAGTGGGGGATGGCCATGAACTTGGCGAGGGAGAAGAAGCGGAACCGCCACTTCAAGTTTGGATCAACGGGCTTTTTTTCGAAACTAGCGTGTGAACCAGCCATGCACTAAATGTAAGTTTTGATCAAACAGACTGACATGTGGGACCTGCTAAAAAATTCCTTGAAGTGCTACCGTGCATAGTGTGCTGACAGGTGGCATGTTTTCTGACTGGCGGGCCCGCCTCCTCCACCTTCGACGGCGCGCGTCCCAGGTTTGAGGGCTGGTGCGACCCACCAACACATTATTGTGCAATTTTCCATGCTTTGTCACAACCAGCTCCGCTCCGCTCCTCTGCTCCTGCCGCCGCCACTACGCTCAGTTGTGCACCGCTCTCGTCGTCCCCTTGGGTCGTCGTTGTCATTGTGTTGGGAACGGCAGTACCTGTGGAGGTTAGATAGAGGTGTGGGGACTAGCAGGGAAGCTATCGACGGCGTCCACAGGCGGGATTGGATACAAACGAGTGTAGCGGGATGCAAGAAGTACCCAGGTTCAGGGCCCTCGCGGTGAGGTAAAGCCCCTACTCCTGCCGGATCTGACTATGTGGAATACCAGAACTACAAGTGCTCCTCGAGCTGTATACGCTAGCTACTGCCTTAAATGCTGTAAGACCAACCCTTTCTACTGAGGCCCTGCCTCTCCTTATATAGGCAGAGAGGCAAGGGTCTCACTGGCTAGTCCGACTGGCGGGCCCCACAGGCGGGTCCTAGCTGGCTAGTCAACTACAGTGTCTAGTATGGCTTGTCTCATCAGAGTACGAGCGGTATGGCTGTTGTAGGCACAGTGGAGGCCGTGCGAGCCTGTCATCAGCACCGGCCACTGTTCCTGCATCACGCACGCAAAGTCTCCGGTATGGCCGGGTAGTTGTCAGTCTTGTCACCGTATAGGGCGTACCGTGCACTGATACACACGTCGCCCTGTCCCATTGATTGAGTCCGGCTACGCCGCCGTATCCGGCTGCCTCTTGCTGATCCGGCTACCGGGGGATAGCCGGGCCTGTCTTGCCCTGTCCGGCTGCATCCGGTCAGCCGTACGCGATCCGACTGACTTGTTTCTTATTCGGTTGGGGTACCTGGGGATCATCCCCCTGCCACTAGCCCCTGAGCGCGTGTGGATTTCGCCCTTAGGAGAAATGTGCGCGCTCTTCCTCTTGCTTTTGAATTTGTGTCCGACTGAGCTTGGCGGTTGCACTACCCGTGACGTCAGTGCTGACGCCAGCCACGCGCGCACGCGCCATCATTACTCTGCGGCGGGCAGCGTAACATTCCATCGCACGTCGCCTCGGGAAACTGTTGTCCGGCGCTTCGGTTCTCGCTCCAGGATCTTCTGCGCATCCTGCTCTGGCACACGAGATCTTAGGCGGCGGTTGGGGTGTGGGTCGCCCGGATGCGCGCCACGTGCCCCGCCGACGGTTGCCTTTCTGGCTCTTTAAAGGGACGCCGCGGGGGAGGCAATTTCTTTCCTTCGCTCCCCCGCTGTAGTTCCCTTTTCTCTCGTTGGTTCCGCTCCTGCGCCTTTGCCCCTTGCGCCGCCCGCTCGCCGTCGTCGACGCTACGGGCCACCGTCAATCTTCCGTCGCCGCTCCCCCTCATCAACCAGAAACGGCCACTGACCGCGGGGCCTGGTGCGGCTCCGCCGTCACCGAGGACCAAATCGCGAAGTACCGCGCCACCCACGTCCTCCCGCCGGCGGAGGAGGTGGCGGTGCGGCTGGCGCCGGCCAGGGAGGTGTCGCTGCATCCGGCGGAGGGAGAGCGCGTCATCTTCCTTTTGCACTTGGCCCGCGGGTTCGCCCTTCCGGTGAACCCGTTCCTCTTGACCTTCCTTGCTTTCTTCAGCCTTCGCCTCCACCACCTCGGCGCCAACGCAATCGGAACTTTGGCGCACTTCATAGCTTTCTGCGAGAGCTACCTCGGGATCCAGCCGGATCTCGGGCTATTCTGCCGGCTCTTTCGAGTCCGGCCGCAGGTGTAGTTCAGCCAGGGGCCCCTAGTCGTCTGCGGCGGTGCCTCCATCTACTCCCGCTCGCAGACCGGCTACCCCAAGTTCCTTCTTCACGATACGGTACGACTGTGGCAGCAGTCATACTTCTACGTGAAGAACCTCACCAACATCGACCGGATCAATCTGCCGGACTTCCAGGACATCGAGTCCAGCCGGCAGAACTGGGACTTGAAATTCCACGGTGACAAGGCGGAGACGGATGAGATGCTGAAGCGCATGCGCTCGCTCGTCCACTGCCGGCTGACCGGTCTGGACGTCACTCTCAGCTGGATGTCCCAGCTGATGATGCCGTTGCAGTAGCGAGCACACAAGATGTGCTACTACTCCGGCTGGCTGGACCCGACCCGGCTGTCGCGCCGCGATCCCCGCTACCACAACCTGAAGGAGTGGGTGTGGACGATCACCAAGGAGCGACTGCCGGAGAACTGGAAGTTCAGCCTGGCGCCTTATACTCGAGAGAACCGCGCGCCTCGGGTAAGCTCTTCTAACCGGATGCATTTTTGGTGTTTTCTTGTACTTGTTCTTTGTTTTCGTCTGGCTGACTTTTGTATTCGGCAGATGTTCCCTTGCATCATCCGTGAGGAGGGCGCGACAGCCCTCGAGGAATTCACTCCCGACCTGCCCGAGCCGTGCGCTCGGCGGTCCGGCGAGGAATCGGATGGGGATAGCGACGCCTTCCCCAGCCGGAATGATGAGACGGCCGCCGACCCGCACGTGGAGGTGCACGAGGAGGAGGCCACGCCGACCACGGAGCTGGCGACGCACTCCACGACGAACGGGGAAGCGGGTGGGAGCGGCTCCAACCGTTCCGGCTCCCGCCGCCCTGCGACGAAGGAGCCGGCGCCCAAGAGGAGCCGGTCCGGCGCCCTGCCGCCAAGCCGTCTCGGCTAGAAGAAAGGATCACGTCCTGTTGTGCCGGGGTATGTTCTTTTCCCCCTTCCCTTTCTGCCTGTTTTTTGTCTGCCTGCCTTTTTCCTCCTTTTCTGACTTTGGCTTGTTTTGCTCTTGTCTTCTTCTCTTTCTCCTTAGCACGCTGGTTTCTTTCGGAGCCGCGAGCCCAGCACGCGCGCCAGCCGGGTCGCTGCCCCGTGCCCCGACTGCACCGACCGGCGCCCCTCCTTCCGAGGCGTAGCCTTTGCCTCCCCCTCGGGCTGAGCCGACTGCCTCTGCCCAGCCGGAAATCCCCCAGCCGGAGGCGGGGTCCTCCCATCCGGAAGTCTCCTCCACGGGCACGCGGGGGGCTGCTGGCAAGGAGCTCGTCGTCGTTGGCAATGACAACTCTGACGAGGAGCCTGGGGAGGAATGGCAGACGACGGTGGTCGCGGCGAAGGAGTCCTTCGCCGTCAACGCCATGGACGTCGACGCTTCTTCCACCGCCTCGCTGTCGGACCTTGCCGCTACGCTTGAGTTGGCGGTGAAGGAGATCCGGCTGCTGGAGGACGCAACCGGCGGGAACCGGACGCTGGAGCAGAAGTGTGCTGCCACCAACGGGACTTCCTAGAGTAAGTTCGCTTCACCCGGCTTGCCTTTTTTTTGGGTACTGATAGCCGGTTGTGTTGCAGCCATCCTCCTGTGCGCTCAGCGCGAGATCGATCGCTTGAAGAAAGCGAACGACCGGCTGAGCAAGTCCAATTCTACTCTACGGCTGCAGAACAAGGATTGGCACGTGCGGGTGGATGGTCTGGAGGCTACCATCAAGGAGCGCGACGCCTCGCTCGCTAGCCGGACCGAAGCTTTCTCCCTTCTCGATGCCCAGAACAAGGACCAAGAGAAGGAGATTAAACGGCTAGCGACCAAGGAGAAAGCGCTGGTGGAGGAGCTGATGCAGGTCGGCCACACTGCCAAGGGTGAGTTTTCTTTCCGTCTTCTTTTCTTCCCGGATCCGGTAGCCGGATCTAACTTCTCTTTTCTGATAGCCTTTTACCCCGGCATAGACCTGCTAGCCTACAACTAGCTGCAGGAGAACTAGCCGGGAGCGCAGCCGACGGCCCAGGAGCTCGTCGTTCTCCTTGGCGAGGAAGTTGCCAAGCTTCGCCAGGCGGCGCGGGACGTCTTATCCTTCGTATGGCCGGAGGCTTCGGTTCCGGAGCCAATGGCGCAGCTAGCTGCGAAGGTGGGAGAGGTGCCGGCTGCGGTGGACTGGCTGCGGGACCTGGCGGCGCGGGCCGGAGCGGAGATGGCCATGGCCCTTATGCTCTCCTTGTACAAAGACGCCCGCGTCGAGAAGATCGACGGAGGCTTCCGTGCTGGAGCTGATCTTGCCGCTATCCGCCAAGCCCATCCGGAGCTCTGCGGGTCCGCCATCAAGATCGCCGACTACGTGGACCCCAACGAGGTGCTCACCGGCTCGGAGTCCGTCGGCACTCCTGACGTGGAGGCCCCGATGCCGCCGCCTACCAGCGCCGGGACCGGATCGAGCTCTACGCCTCCTCCTCCGCCCCCAGCTTCTGCCGGTCAAGAACTCCCTCGCGGCAAAGGCCCTACCGTTTAGTTGCTGCCCCGGGATGCCGGGTGTAATTGTCTTATGTTACATACTTGTGAACCTTGTCTGTTTGTGCCGGCCGTCTTTGACATCGGGTAACTTGCGAGAGCTTCGTCTCTCTTTTGCTTGTTATTGTTAAAATCCTTTTTCCTTGTGCGCCGAGTTTCCTTTAGCCGGACAACCTACACCTCCAGTGGGGGCGCGCAAGCGCACCCACTGGGTGTAGCCCTCGAGATTCGGAGTAGCTGGCGTAGCTAGGTGCTTCGAATCGTCCTTATTTCTCCCAAGCCTTTTTAACTTTATCCGACTGGACTCGTCCGAGTCGGCTACTTTCGTCGGTTGGATGCCTTCAGCTGGGGGAACTAACAATCCAGTGGGGGCACGCGAGCGCACCCACTAGGTGTAGCCCCCGAGATTCGGAGTAGCTGGCGTAGCCATGTGCTTCGAATCTCCCTTGTCTTTTTCTTGCTCCATCCCTTGCCCTCACCTGGGCTCCGACCGGCCGACTAAACGCCTTTAGCCGGTCGGGAACCACAAGATTCCACTAGGGGCGCGCGAGCGCACCCAATGGGTGTAGCCCCCGAGATTCGGAGCGCTTGATGAAGGCAAGGACTTCGAATCTTCTTTCCTTCTCCTGGACTCCGACTCTAAGTAGTCGGACAAACGTACATACGCATACACACATGTCCACATAGGTTAGTAGGTTAGTCTGCCGAATTGTAGCCGGAAAACGACTTGTTTTTTCGAAAATTGTCTTGTCCCTTTCTAGACACTTAGTCGCTTTCCCGTGCGCTCTGTTGTTTTCGCTGCGTCCTTGTCGGGCAGCCGGGTTGCGGTCTGCAGCCGGAATCGAAGGGAGCTGACAGTGCATTGCACACGGTACTAATGGCTTAGCAGCTGGATTGGTTCGAGCTGGTTGCGGGGCCGGGACACCCGATCTGTCGCGTCTCCTCCCCGTTTTTCGTGTGGGCTGCCTCGGGCTTTTGCTCTTGCTAGCCGGACAGCCGGGTTGCGGTCTGTAGCTGAGACGAAGAGTGGGCCTCTGACATCGTCGCACAGTACTCAGCCGGTTTGTTGACTTAGCAGGCCGGGCCAGCCGGCGAGCCCCTGGGTAGGGGCTGCCGGAGCCGGAAAATAATAACCGGAAAATGGATGCATACACATTTCTAGCAAGGAGCCCCCGAGATTCTCGTGGGGGTCCGCATTTTCATTCATAGGGTTTTCAGGATACATACATTGCCTGGCGACTAGGTGTAAAACAGGCACAACAGGGCCGCGTTCCAGGGACGCTCGGTTTCCTTGTCTGATTTGTCCATCTTGCTCTTGCATGGCTGTTGCGCTCGATGAGGTAGTAGGAGTCGTTGGGCAGCGTCCGGATGATGATGAACGGGCCCTTCCAGGGTTGTGATAGCTTGTGCATGCCCTTCGTGTCTTGCACCAGTCGGAGAACCAGGTCGCCCTCGCGGAATGCGACTGGGCGGATCCGGCTTGAATGGTAGCGACATAGTCGCTGCTGGTACAGGGCTGATCTGGACAAGGCCATCTCGCGGGCCTCCTCCAGGAGGTCCACTCCGTCCTCCCGCGCCTCCTGGTTGGCATTTTGTTGTAGAGGAGCTTGCGAGGGGAGTCGAACTCGATGTCGGAAGAGAGGACGGCTTCCGATCCGTAGACTAGGAAGAATGGCGTGTAGCCGGTTGACCTATTCGGCATGGTGCGGAGGCTCCACAACACAGCTAGAAGTTCTTCGATCCAACATCCGGGTGACCGCTCCAACGGCTCGATGAGACGTGGCTTGATGCCGGCTAGCACCAAGCCGTTTGCTCTTTCGACTTGCCCGTTGGATTGCGGGTGCGCGACGGAGGCGAGGTCCAGTCGGATGCCCTTGTTGCTACAGAACCGGGCGAAGGCCCCCTTGGCGAAGTTCGTGTCGTTGTCGGTGATGATGCTGTTGGGGTAGCCGAAACGGTTGATGTCGGTGAAGAAGGTGAGAACCGTCGCCCCGTCCAGCTTCCGGATAGGCTTGGCCTCGATCCACTTCGTGAACTTGTCCATCGCCACCAGCAGGTGGGTCATGCCCGCGCGTGCTCGCTTGAAGGCACCGACCATGTCAAGGCCCCAAACCGCGAAAGGCCAGGTGATCGGTATGGTCTTGAGTACCGAAGTTGGCATGTGCCTCAGCTGCCCGAAGCGCTGGCACCCATTGCATGCGCGGACCAGCTGCTCAGCGTCCTCGAGGGTGGTGGGCCAATAGAAACCATGGCGGAACGCCTTGGCGACTATCGCCCTTGACGAAGTGTGGTGCCCGCACTCGCCCTGGTGGATATCCTTGAGTAGCCGGTAGCCCGTGTCCGCGTCGACGCATCTTTGGAAGATACCGGATACACTGCGCTTGTACAGCTCGCCGTTTATGATGGTGTATGTGTGCGCGCGGCGTCGAATTTGCCTGGCCTCCACCTCATCGTCCGGAAGTTCTCCATTGGCGATGTAGCTCATGAAGGGCTATGCCCAGGATGGCACTTCCCGGATGACGAGGACGCTCATGTTCTCCGATTGACGGGTGTCGGGGGGTCGTCCGGGTGGCGTACCTGGAACGGCAGCCTCCGAGCCGCTAGGCGAGCCGGTATTCCCCGGGTCCTGCGAGCCGGAAGGCACTGCCTGGCCAGAATTGGTGCGGGTCTTCTTCTTTGTCGGTTATGCCGGCTCCGCTTCCGCCGTTCTATCAGCCGGAACGGTTCCTGCCCAGATGATGGAGTCCGATTCTGGCGACGGGTTGATGGATGGCTTGCGCAGGTGCTCCAAGGAGACCCCTGGTGGGATGGCCTGCCTGGTGGAGCTGATCTTGGAGAGCCCATCGGCTGCCTCGTTGTTGACGCGGGGGATGTGGTGAATTTCGCACCCGTCGAAGGAGGCGCTAAGCTTCTGGATGTGGAACCGGTAGAGGGTCATGTTTGCGTCTCTGGCGTCCCATTCTCCGAATACCTGCTGCACCACCAAGTCCAAATCGCCGAAGCACAGGATCCGGTTGACACCAATCTCCTTGGCCAGCCGGAGCCCGTGCGCCAGTGCCTCGTATTCGGCTACGTTGTTGGAGGCCTTGAAGTGGATCTACAGTACATACTCCAGCCGGTCTCCCTTGGGTGAGGTGAGCACGATGCCAGCTCCCAAGCCCCCGAGCATCTTCGATCCGTCGAAGTGCATCCGCCAATGGTCCGAATCCGGAATCGGTGGGAGATACTGGGTCTTGGCCCAGTCGACGAGGAAGTCCGCCAACGCCTTGATCGTGAGCCGGGGCTCGTAGTGGATGGAGTAGGCGGCAAGCTCGATGGCCCACTTGGCGACTCGGCCGGTGGCGTCCTTATTGCCGATGATTTCTGAAAGGGGTGCGGTGCACCCGACCTTTATCGGATGCTCCTGGAAGTAGTGCTTGAGCTTCTTCCATGCCAGGTACACGCTGTAGCACATCTTCTGGTAGTAGGGGTAGTTCTGCTTGGAGAGGGAGAGAACCTCGCTGAGGTAGTAGACGGGTCTCTAAACCGGCCGAGCCTTACCTTCCTCCGGGAGCTCCACCACTAGGACGACGCTGACGACCCGGCTGATGGCTGCTATATAGAGCAACATCGGCTCCTTACTAGCCGGCGTGGCTAGAACCGGTGCTGTGGATAGCATGCGCTTGAGGTCATGAAACGCGGCGTCGGCTTGCGAAGTCCAGGAGAACTTGTCCGTCTTCTTCATCAGCTGGTACAACGGGAGTGCCTTCTCCCCCAGCCGGCTGACGAAGCGACTGGGGGAAGCCAGGCATCCGGTGAACTTCTGGACTCCAAGCAGGTTCCTGGGCAACTGCATCCTCTCGATGGCCGCGATCTTCTCCGGATTTGCCTCGATACCTTGCTGTGAAATGAGGAAACCGAGGAGCTGGCCGGACGGTACTCCGAAGACGCACTTCTCTGGGTTCAGCTTCATCCGGTACTGGCGGAGGTTGCCAAATGTTTCTCCCAGGTCTTCGAGGAGGGTGCGCTTCTCCTTGGTCTTGATGACCACGTCATCTACGTAAGCGTGCATGTTTCGGCCTATCTGCGAGTGCAAGCATTTCTGCATACATCACTGATAGGTGGCGCCTGCGTTCTTTAGGCCGAAAGGCATGGTTACATAGCAGAAAGCCCCATAGGGGGTGATAAATGATGTCTTAATCTGATCAGCCGGGTTTAGCCGGATCTGATTGTACCCGGAATAACAATCTAAAAAATACAACAAATCACAGCCGGCCGTGGAATCGATGACTTGATCGATACGGGGCAAGGCGAAGGGGTCTTTCAGGCATGCCTTGTTCAGGCTGGTGTAGTCGATACATATGCGCCAGGTCTTGTTCTTCTTCAGCACCAGGACTGGGTTCGCCAGCCAGTCGGGGTGGTACACTTCCATGATGAACCCGGCTGCAAGGAGCCGGGTGATCTCGTCACCGATTATCTTTCTTTTCTCCTCTACAAACTGGCACAGAGGTTGCTTGACCGACTTGGCATCCGGACGCACGTGAAGTGAGTGCTCGGCGAACTCCCTCGGCACACCCGGCATGTCCTTGGGGGACCACGCGAAGATGTCATGATTCTCACGGAGGAAGTCGACGAGCGCTCCTTCCTATTTGCTGTCCAAGCCGGCGCCAATGGTGCCGAACTTGGTCGGATCGGAGGGGTCGAGCAGGATCCTCTTCGTCTCCTTTGCCGGTAGGAAGGATCCTTCTCCAGCCAGCTTGCTTCTAGCCTTAATGTCCTGCTGGGCCATGGCCACATTGCGCATGATCATGCGCTTCTCCTCGGCTATGATGAGGGCCTCTACCAGCTTGGAACCGGCTAAAGCGCACTCCATCGACAACCTGAAGCAGTCGGCGATGGTGATTATGCCGTGGGGTCCCGGCATCTTCGTCTTGAGGTAGGCGTAGTGGGGGATGGCCATGAACTTGGCGAGGGCGGGGCGCCCGAGGAGAGCGTGGTAGGAGCTCGTCAGATTTACCACCTCGAACCAGATTGGTTCGCGGCGGAAGTTCTCCTCGGTCCCGAAGATGACATCCAGCTGGATTTTCCACAGCGGGGCGGAGGCTGGCCCCGGCAGTACGCCGTGGAACGTCGTGGTAGTCGGGCACAGGTCGCTTTCGCGAATGCCCAGCTTCTCCAGCGAGAACTGTTAGAGGAGGTTGAGGCTGCTGCCTCCGTCGATGAGGACGCACGAGAATCGGCAAGTGCGCGCGTTGGAGATGATGAGGGGGTCGAGCACCATGGCGCAGCCCCCGGGAGTCGGTAGATGCTCAGGCTGGTCCGCCCGGCTCCAGGTGATGGGTGTTTCCGACCAGTTCAGGTACTTGGGGACTAGAGAGGCGATGGTATTGACCTCCTTGGAGCGTCGCCTGCGGCTGTGCTTGTCGTCCTGCTCCGTCTCGAAGATATGATAGGCAGCGTGCGGCTGGGGGTAGCCGTTGTTGTTGTCGCCGTTTCCATCATTGCCGGCTCCCCTAGACGGTGGTGGAGGTCCACCCGGTGGGGGAGGCGGGGGACGAGGCTGGTTGCCCTGGTCTTTTAGCTGGCGGGTCCAGCTGCAGTTCCGGGTGGTGTGCGTAGCCGGCTTGAAGGGACCGCTATGCCACTTGCACGGGCCATCGAACATCTGGTTGAAGGTGAGCCGTGGCTTCTGCCTCCTTGCCTCATTAGCCGGCGCGTCGGGTGCGCCCTCCACAGCATTGACCTGTCGCGCGTGGTAGCGAGGTTTTTGCTGTTCGGCCTGGCGGTCCCAATGGAACCGGCATGTGGCGCCTTGAGGATCCGGCTTCTCCAGCCGGAATGCTGGGTCGGTCGCGAGCTGGCTCTATGGGAGTCGGACGTCCTTCCGCATTTACTCGGAGGGGCTTCTTCATGGCGGCATCCGCCGTGGCGTACTGATCCACAACCGTCATGAGCTCCGCCATGGTTTTCGGCTCGTCACACAGTAGCCGATGGCGAAGCATGGTGCCCTCTCGGCAACCCTCGATGAAGAAACCGATCGCTTGGTTCTCCAGGATGCCTCGCAGGTGTTGCGCAGTTCCGTCCACTTGGCGAGGTACTCGCGGTCGGTCTCGTGGTCGCCCTGGACGCACAAGGCCAGGTCGCGCGGGCGCCCTGGGCGCTTGTACGTGTCGTTGAAATTGCGGACGAACACCTTCTCGAAGTCAGGCCAGGCATTGATGTTGTTGGGCGCGAGGTTATTGAGCCATGTCCTCGCCGACCCGGTTAGCATGAGGGGGATGTAGCGCACGGCTGTGCGCTTGTTCCCGTGGGCGATGCCGACTGCCGTAGCGTAGTCGGTCAGCCAGTCTTCCGGTTTCATGCTGCTGTCGTACTTGGGGGTCTCCCTGGGCAGGGAGAATTTATCCGGAAACGGCTCGTTTCGGATGCGGGGTCCGAAACAAACCGGACCGGTAGAATATTCCTCCTCCGTGACGCGCGCTTGAGCGAGGAGCTCGATGCGGTCATGGCATCCGGACAATCTGGGTTGCGCGCTCTTACCTGGCCCGAGAGACGGGAACCGGCCGGTCTGGGCGCTCCGGCTGGCGGAGGGGGAGGTGGCGGGTTGCTGTTCACCGTCTGCTCCTGGCGCGGCTGGCCCCTGTTGCCAGAGCTGCGACGCCTGCTGCGGGCCCTGGGTGGCTGAGGGGAGGACGCTTGCTGGGTGTCGCGCGGCGCGCCTCTACTGTTGGCCGGTAGCTCGCTCCGCCTGGAGTAGCTAAGGTCTTCCTGCATCTGCCGGTTGGCACCAGCTTGTTCGTCCGTGACGCGGAGGAGCTCCTGCACGCGAGCGTGCTGGCGGGCTCGCTTCTCGCCCTCCAGGCTGGGTAGTTCCTCTGCCGCGGCTCACGCCGCGCGCAAGTTCTTGTTGGGCGTGTTGTAGGTGGGCCGTGCGAGGGCGGGCACGGGATCCGGTTCCCCATCCTTTCCCAACCTACCGCCAAGCTCGCCGCCCCGACATCGTACCTGGCCGCGCCGGCTCAGCTCGGCGGTAGCCGGAGTGAGGCCGTGCGCGCGGTCGTACTCGCGCCGGGTCATCTCGAGCTGCTTGCGGGCTGCCGCTAGCTCCATAGCCTCATGGAGGAGGATCTGTCTCTCCATGCTGAAGTTGGCCTCCGCCTCCTCCGGGTTATCCCTGAGGTTAACCGGCGTTAGGAGTCGATCAATGGCATCATCCACCGGGTTCCGGGGCTGTAGGGGAGCAGAAGTTCCGACCTCGTCCGCGCCTCGCTCCCGCGGCTGGCGGGGATGGGAGCTGGAGCCGGCCATCATGACCTCTACGCCGCGAGACGCGGCGGAGGTGCCGCCGCCTAAGCACGGCAGCTCCGCGACAGAGACAATTTCCCTAGGGAAACGCTCCGGGACTGTGGCGACGTAAACGGGGAGGTCGCCGAATAGCAGAACGGTGCCGTTCGCCGGGAAGGAGGTTCCGGCGAAGCAGGAAGCGTTGTCAATGACGCAGTCGAACTTTCCGAGTGAGAGCACCAGGCCGGAGGCCACGCGCTCACCGGCTGAAGTGCGGGGTCCCGTGCGGAACATGACTCCGGTCGAAGCCATCTGCCCCACGGTGGGCGCCAACTGTCGTTGTGTTGGGAACGGCAGTACCTGAGGAGGTTAGATAGAGGTGTGGGGACTAGCAGGGAAGCTATCGACGGCGTCCACAGGCGGGATTGGATACAAGCGAGCGTAGCGGGACGCAAGAAGTACCCAGGTTCGGGGCCCTCACAGTGAGGTAAAGCCCCTACTCCTGCCGGATCTGACTATGTGGAATACCAGAACTACAAGTGCTCCTCGAGCTGTATACGCTATCTACTGCCTTAAATGCTGTAAGACCAACCCTTTCTACTGAGGCCTTGCCTCTCCTTATATAGGCAGAGAGGCAAGGGTCTCACTGGCTAGTCCGACTGGCAGGCCCCACAGGCGGGTCCTAGCCGGCTAGTCATCTGCAGTGTCCAGTATGGCTTGTCTCATCAGAGTACGAGTGGTATGGCTGTCGTAGGCACAGTGGACGCCGTGCGAGCCTGTCGTCGGCACCGGCCACTATTCCTGCGTCACCCACGCAAAGTCTCCGGTATGGCCGGGTAGTTGCCAGTCTTGTCACCGTATAGGGCGTACCGTGCACTGATACACACGTCGCCATGTCCCATTGATTGAGTCCGGCTACGCCGCCGTATCCGGCTGCCTCTTGCTGATCCGACTACCGGGGGATAGCCGGGCCTGTCTTGCCCTGTCCGGCTGCATCCGGTCAGCCGGACGCGATCCGACTAACTTGTTTCTTATTCGGTTGGGGTACCTGGGGATCATCCCCCTGACAGTCTTCCTCGCGCCCTCCCCTCCCTACCATCCCCTCACGTCCCCTCTCCTCTCCTCCCTGCCCTGTCTCCTTGCCGCTGTCCACCGCCCAGGCACATCTGGAAACGAAAACCAAGAGTCGGCCGTTGGGTTAGGGGCCCAACGACGCTAGTGATCCAGATCCCGCTCGAAGATGGATCCTGCGAGGCTTGAGAGCACGAATATGGGTCCTGCGTGGCTGGAGAGCACGGAATCTCCTTCAAGTCTGGAGAGCACAGAGGGCAACAAAACAGGGGGAGAGGAAGCGGGGTGCAGAGCTTTGGAGGTATGAAGCCTAGAGAAGGTGTCATGCGTCCACATTGAAGGGTAAGAACTGTGATTCCATTTCTGCATACCCCAATTAGCGTTTCTAGTCCTGTGGTGATGGCAAGGATATGTGTTGGTAACCACAGGACGTCTGTGCAGCTTGTCCTTGAGCATGATGCTTTGTCAAGCGAGCATGAAGGCATTGAAATGTGTGGCAGTGCGGATGATGATGAGATAGCATATCCAGACGTGGTTGCTGACCCTGATAGGATGGAGAGTAGGGAATATTTGGTTGATTCGAGCTTTGAGCCTGACTATGGGACTGATGAGGAAGAGGAATGTGAAGATGTGGAAATGGGATGTAGATACGATGATGAAGACATGGATAGGCCAGTGATATACTTTGACAGGGACAATCCTACAATTGATGAGGGGACTGTCTTTGATAATGTGGAGGACTGCAGATATGCAGTTGCAACCTATGCAATCGAAGTTGGGTTCGAATTTATCATTGAAAAGAGCGACCAAAGGAGATTTAGGGTGCACTATAGGGAAAGTAATGTGTGTAAATGGAGATTACATGCATCTCCAATGCGGGGTGGACACCCATTTTAGGTTGCAATAGCTACATTTAGTTTCAGTCTTTCTCATATTTATTCTGCTGATAACTAGCTCTGAATTATTTGGATTCTTATCGAATGCAGATCAAAGTAAACACGAAGAAACACAACTGCCCTATTACTTCTTTAAGTGGTAAAATTAGACCGGCGACTACCAAGTGGATTGCTGCTACTATACTTGACTAGGTGAGGCAGGATCATAACATTGGACCTGCTGAACTCAGAGCAAAGATTAGCAAAAAGTTTAATGTTCTGATTCCTTACCACAGAGTCTTTGATGGGAAGGAGATGGCTCTAGACTTCATTCAAGGCAAGTGGAATGACAGTTTTCATATGTTGTATAGTTTCAAAGCTCAGGTAGAGAAAACATCACCTGATAGTGTTGTTGACATCGATTACGAGGTTGTGAAAGGAAGAGAAAAGGTCTCGAGGGGGGTCAGGTATAAGCAGGGAGATAAGATATCCTTCAGGAGATGTTTTGTCTTCCTGAAGGCATGCTGGAAGGGGTTCCTAGACGGCTGCAGGCCATACTTGGCAATAGGCACAACTTCTTTAATAGGGAAGTTCAGGGGACATGTTGCTTCTGCTTGTGCTTTGGACGCGCATCATTGGCTTCTAGCCGTAGCTTATGCTGTTCTTGAGGGTGAATCAAATGAAAGTTGTACATGGTTCATGCAGACACTACGGGAAGTAATTGGTCACCCTGAAGGCTTGGTGATACACACCGGTGCATGCGAGGGTCTTGAGAATGTTGTTGATGCTGTGTTTCCTGGGGTTGAGCATAGGGAATGCATGCGGCGTCTCGCTACTAACTTCACGAAGAAGTTCAAAGGAAAGATCTTTGAAGAGGACTTGTGGCGATCAGCATACACATACACCCCAAGCACGCATGCTACTTACATGCAGAACATGTATGTAGTGCCAAAGGTGAAAAAATACCTTGAAGAACATCACACCAAGCTATGGGCCAGAAGCAAGTTTGGTGAGTTAAGCAAGGTGGATTTTGTTTGCAATAATTTGCCAGAGAGTTTCAATGATAAGATTTCGGGCATGAAGACACTTGGAATTGTTATTTTTGTTGGATGGAATAAGATAGTGCATAATGGTGAAGATAGATTTAAGGCAAAGAATTTGTGCAAGAAAATTTTTAGGCCATAAAATAGTTCCAAAGGTGGTTATGTTACTGAATGCAAGAACCAGGGCAATGAGAACGATAAAGATGAGGATGGTCAGAAGTTCCAGAACATTGGCTGTGGTTTATGCAGAATACAAGCGTGGAAGTGAATAGAGGTATACTGTAGACATTGGAAACAAGACTTGTTCATGCAGGCAGTGGCAGATTAATGGTCTGCCATGTCACCATGCAATTTACTTTATCGTAAAGCTTAGAGGTAGCGGAGCTGAAGTAGAGAACTATGTCGACATTTATTTCTCCGTGGACAAGTTTGCTGCAACTTATGTAGAAAACGTACAACCTATGGCCGATGAAAATGATTGGGAGATTGTCAATCCAGGGTTCAAACTTCAACCACCAGTTCTTAGGAGGCCACCTGGGAGGCCTAGAAAGCTAAGGATCGAACCCTCCACCGATAAAGGTTCAAGGCTAGGAGCTAGGAAAAGGAAATGTAAACATTGTGGCAGATTCGGCCATATCAAGAGGTTGTGCAAAAACCCAGTTACACATGATATTGTCCCTGTTCACACCCCGGTGGCAGAAAATGACGCTTCTCAGCCAGAACTGGAGGAAGAGTAGCGCGAAGATGGCGATGACCACTCGGAGGAAAACGTACGTAAGCAGCCAAGTTATGAAGAAGTGGAGGTCTCGGTGAGAAAAAAGGTGTGAAAAGAAACAAAAGGGTAAGCGGAACGGGGAGGAAAGGGCAAATAATGGAGGTGTATTAGAATATGAAGAAGTTGCAGGGGTGATTGAGGATGTTCTTGAGAATCTTTTGGCTAACTGTAGGAGAAATAATAAATCCCTGCCAATTTCATCTTTGTACGATTCTTCAGATGAAAGGTAAGATTAAAAATTGTTTTATTTGTCATTTTATCATTTTTTGTATCTTCATCAACTGATGCTTAATGCAGTGTGGGCTAGCAGACTAATAAGAGGAGCAGAAAGATGCGGGCACAGTAACATCATATGTTGAATTATATCATTGAAACTAAACTAGTCGTGTCGTATTTATTTATATCTGGCGCGTGCAACGTGTCTGTAATGGGGTCTTGTGAACCAGATTAAATTTTTTTAAATATTATTACATTAATTTTTTACCTGCGTTTGGACGCGGCTACTAGTTCCCATCTCCCTGCATTCCCATCTCCTCTAGCGCACTCCAGAATTATGGTTGTGCCATCAAGTAGAAGAGTCGGCGTATTGTCCCATCAGATGTGAACGCAATAACTTTGTTTGTTCAGAATTTGACGACTTTTGATTAGTTGGAAAGATAGAGAAACCTAAAACATGTTCTACACATTTTTTGGGTATAGACACATTTATTAAATATCTAAAAAACCTAAGTTAGTTATATCTCGACGGGAGTAGTACACTATTACAACACGCTCGATCCCTTATCCTCTAGCGCACTCCAAATTATGGTTGTTCCATCAAGTGCTGGGAGCAGAGTCAGCGTATTGTCCCATCAGATATGCCAGGAATGCGCGAACTTTATTTTTAGGATCGGACGTGTTTCGATCGACTAGTTTCAAAGACAAAGACAACTAAAAGATGGCCAACATATATAGATTATGACCTAGATCCAAAGAGTGCGTTAAGATACCGTACATAGATTTAGTTTATGCTTAAGTGGTCCTAATCGACTAAGATGCTCCCGCACTCTCCATCATTGACGACGTTGTCCGCGTCGCCGCCAGCCTCCTTCGTGTCAGAATCGATGCCGACATTCCTGGCAGTGTTCCTCCTCCTCATGGATTCTTCATGGCGCGTTGCATCGATAATGGTGGAGGTCGTACGCCCAGGCACTGCCCAGAAGCACTGCCTCCCTTCGGGGTTGCGTAGATCCGGGTGGATCTCCCACTGGTGTGTTCCGCATAGCTCAATCAACGCAACCTGCTCCTTCTTGAATAGCTTTCGCCAGTATGCGCTCATGCGCGAGTACCGCGCCATTTCCCTCTTCCACTCCGACAACTGGCGGCGGCGCTCCTCGATCTGCCTCGCCAACGCGTTGTCACACAAGAGCGGCGCGACAGGAACCCCGGGGTAGCTGAGCTCGAAGCCGGCTGGAAGCCTCGCGAACGTCGACGCAAGTATGCCGTAGTGGGCGAACATCTAAGCCTCGTGCAAGTGAGTTTGGGCCTCTCCCTCTCCATGGAGATGAAGGAACACGATCTGATCTTCGGCCCTGAGGTTAAGGGGATAAGGGAAAGGATGTAGGCCCAGCGTCATTGCCACTTCCTATCAGTTCGCAGAACAGACTTCTCGCGGATCGCCCTCGTGGAGGACATCCTTATTGTCCACGCACCCCGATCCAACGGCGCCTAACAATTGGGGATCGGGTCTTCTAGAGGCCTAGAGCGGTTGCTGGTTAGCTCTGCGTCCCGATTGTTTGTGGCCAACGGATGTAGTTGAAAAAAATACAAATTTCAATGACACTAGTGGATAAATATGTGCCCTCTGAAGAGAACACACATCCAATGACTCTAGTTGTCGTTAATGAGAAGAACACACATTTCAATGACACTAGTATATCCATATGTGGTATGTGAAAAGAATAGTCATGAAATAACTCCAGTTGTTGTTAGTAAAAAGAACACACATGCAATGGCATTGGTGGATCCATGTGTGGTCTCTGAAGAGAACACACATTTCAATGACACTAGTGGAACCATATGTGGTATGTGAAAAGAACACACAGGCAATGACTCCAGTTGTTGTTAGTAAAAAGAACACACATGCAATGACACTGGTGGATCCATGTGTGGTCTCTGAAGAGAACACACATTTCAATGACTCTGGTTGTTGTTAGTAAAAAGAACACACATGCAATGACACTGGTGGATCCATGTGTGGTCTCTAAAGAGAACACACATGCAATGACTATGGTTGTTGTTAGTAAAAAGAGCACACATGCAATGACACTGGTGGATCCATAGGTGGATTGTGAAAAGAACACACATGCCATGACACTAGTGGATCCATATATGGTATGTGAAAAGAACACACATGAAATGACTCTGGTTGTTGCTAGTAAAAAGAACACACATGCAATGACACTGGTGGATCCATGTGTGGTCTCTTAAGAGAACACACATTTCAACGACTCTGGTTGTTGTTAGTAAAAAGAACACACATGCAATGACACTGGTGGATCCATGTGTGGTATCTGAAGAGAACACACATGCAATGACTCTGGTTGTTGTTAGTAAAAAGAGCACACATGCAATGACACTGGTGCATCCATAGGTGGATTGTGAAAAGAACACACATGCAATGACACTGGTGGATCCATATGCGGTATGTGAAAAGAACACACATGCAATGACTCTGGTTCTTGTTAGTAAAAACAACACACATGCAATGAAACTGGTGGATCCATAGGTGGATTGTGTAAAGACCACACATGCAATGACAATGGTGGATCCATATGTGGTATGTGAAAGAACACACATGCAATGACTCCAGTTGTTGTTAGTAGAAAGAACATACATGCAATGATACTAGTGGATCCATGTGTGGTCTCTGAAGAGAACAAACATATCAATGACACTAGTGGATCCATATGTGGTATGTGAAAAGAACACACATGAAATGACACTAGTGGATCCATAGGTGGATTGTGAAAAGAGCACATATGCAATGACACTGGTGGATCCATATGTGGTATGTGAAAATAACACGCATGCAATGACTCTGGTTGTTGTTAGTAAAAAGAACACAAATGCAATTACACTGGTGGATCCATGTGTGGTCTCTGAAGAGAACACACATTTCAATGA
The DNA here is from genome assembly GCA_910589775.1 of Avena eriantha. Classification (NCBI taxonomy): domain Eukaryota; kingdom Viridiplantae; phylum Streptophyta; class Magnoliopsida; order Poales; family Poaceae; genus Avena; species Avena eriantha. The sequence goes on from OU342744.1 coordinate 333,236,737, forward strand.
CTCTGGTTGATGTTAGTAAAAAGAACACACATGCAATGACACTGGTGGATCCATTTGTGGTCTCTAAAGAGAACATACATGCAATGACTCCGGTTGTTGTTAGTAAAAAGAGGACACATGCAATGACACTTGTGGATCCATATGTGGATTGTGAAAAGAACACACATGCAATGACACCGGTGGGTCCATGTGTGGTCTCTGAAGAGAACACACATTTGAATGACTCTGGTTGTTGTTAGTAAAAAGAACACACATGCAATGACACTAGTGGATCCATAGGTGGATTGTGAAAAGAACACACATGCAATGACACTGGTGGATCCATATGTGGTATGTGAAAAGAACACGCATGCAATGACTCTGGTTGTTGTTAGTAAAAAGAACACTCATGCAATGACACTGGTGGATTGTGAAAGGATCACACATGCAATGACACTGGTGTATCCGTGTGTGGTATGTGAAAAGAAAACACATGCAATGACTCTAGTTGTTGTTAGTAAAAAGAACACACATGCAATGACACTAGTGGATCCATGTGCGGTCTTTGAAGAGAACACACATTTCAATAACACTGGTGGATCCATATGTGGTATGTGAAAATAACACACATGAAATGATTCCAGTTGTTGTTAGTAAAAAGAACACACATGCAATGACACTGGTTTATCCATGTGTGGTCTTTGAAGAAAACACGCATTTCAGTGACACTGGTGGATCCATATGTGGTATGTGAAAAGAACACACATGAAATGACTCCAGTTGTTGTTAGTAAAAAGAACACATATGCAATGACACTGGTGGATCCATATGTGGTATGCGAAAAGAAGACACATGCAATGACTCCTGTTGTTAGTAAAAAGAACACACATGCAATGACATTGGTGGATCCATGTGTGGTCTCTGAAGAGAACACACATTTCAATAACACTGGTGGATCCATATGTGGTATGTGAAAATAACACACATGTAATGACACTGGTGGATCCATAGGTGCATTGTGAAAACAGCACAGATGCAATGACACTGGTGGATCCATATGTGGTATGTGAAAAGAACACGCATGAAATAACTCTGGTTGTTGTTAGTTAAAAGAAAACACATGCAATGACATTGGTAGATCCATGTGTGGTCTCTGAAGAGAACACACATTTCAATGACTTTGTTGTTGTCAGTAAAAAGAACACACATGCAATGACACTGGTGGATCCATGTGTGGTCTCTCAAGAGAACACACATGCAATGACTCTAGTTGTTAGTAAAAAGAGAACACATGCAATGACACTGGTGGATCCATAGGTGGATTGTGAAAATAGCACACATGCAATGACACTGGTGGATCCATATGTGGTATGTGAAAAGAACACACATGCAATGACTCCAGTTGTTGTTAGTAAAAAGAACACACATGCAATGACACTGGTGGATCCATCTGTGGTCTCTGAAGAGAACACACATTTCAATGACTCTGGTTGTTGTTAGTAAAAAGAGCACACAATCAATGACAATTGTGGGTCCAGATGTGGATTGTGAAAAGAACACACATGCAATGACACTGGTGGATCCATGTGTGGTCCCTGAAGAGAACACACATGCAATGACTCTAGTTGTTGTGAGTAAAAAGAGCAGACATGCAATGACACTGGTGGATCCATGTGTGGTCTCTGAAAAGAACCCACATGCAATAACACACATGCATAGACTCTGGTTGTTATTAGTAAAAAGAGCACGCAATCAATGACAATTGTGGGTCCACATGTGAATTGTGAAAAGAACACACATGCAATGACAATTGTGGATCCATGTGTGGTCTCTAAAGAGAACACGCATTTCAATGACTCTGGTTGTTGTTAGTAAAAAGAACACACATGCAATGACACTGGTGGATCCATGTGTGGTCTCTGAAGAGAACACACATCTCAATGACACTGGTGGATCCATATGTGGTATGTGAAAAGAACACACATGAAATGACACTGGTGGATCCATAGGTGGATTGTGAAAAGAACACATATGTAATGACACTGGTGGATCCATATGTGGTATGTGAAAAGAACACGCATGAAATAACTCTGGTTGTTGTTAATTAAAAGAACACACATGCAATGACACTGGTGGATCCATGTGTGGTCTCTAAAGAGAACACACATTTCAATGACTCTGGTTGTTGTTAGTAAAAAGAACACACATGCAATGACACTAGGGGATCCATGTGTGGTCTCTGAAGAGAACACACATGCAATGACTCTAGTTGTTAGTAAAAAGAGAACACATGCGATGACACTGGTGGATCCATAGGTGGATTGTGAAAGGAACACAGATGCAATGACACTTGTGGATCAATATGTGGTATGTGAAAAGAATACACATGCAATGACTCCAGTTGTTGTTAGTAAAAAGAACACACATGCAATGACACTTGTGGATCCATGTGTGGTCTGTGAAGAGAACACACATTTCAATGACTCTGGTTGTTGTTAGTAAAAAGAGCACACAATCAATGACACTAGTGGATCCACATGTGGATTGTGAAAAGAACACACATGCAATGACACTGGTGGATCCATGTGTGGTCTCTGAAGAGAACACACATGCAATGACTCTGGTTGTTGTTAGTAAAAAGAGCACACATGCAATGACACTGGTGGATACATATATGGTATGTGAAAGGAACACACATGCATAGACTCTGATTGTTGTTAGTAAAAAGAACACACATGCAATGACACTGGTGGATCCATAGGTGGATTCTGAAAAGAGCACACTTGCAATGACACTGGTGGATCCATATGTGGTATGTGAAAAGAACACACATGCAATGACTCCAGTTGTTGTTAGTATAAAGAACACACATGCAATGACACTGGTGGATCCATGTGTGGTCTCTAAAGAGAACACACATTTCAATAACACTGCTGGATCCAAATGTGGTATGTGAAAAGAACACACATGAATTGACTCCAGTTGTTGTTAGTAAAAGAACACACATGCAATGACACTGGTGGATCCATGTGTGGTCTTTGAAGAGAACACACATTTCAATGACTCTAGTTGTTGTTAGTAAAAAGAAAACACATGCAATGACACTGGTGGATCCAAGTTTGGTCTCTAAAGAGAACACACATGCACTGACTCTGGTTGTTGTTAATAAAAAGAGCACACATTCAATGACACTGGTGGATCCATAGGTGGATTGTGAAAAGAACACACATGCAATGACACTAGTGGATCCATGTGTGGTCTCTGAAGAGAGCACACATTTCAATGACTCTGGTTGTTGTTAGTAAAAAGAACACACATGCAATGACACTGGTGGATCCATGTGTGGTCTCTGAAGAGAACACACATTTCAACGACTCTGGTTGTTGTTAGTAAAAAGAACACACATGCAATTACACTGGTGGATCCATGTGTGGTCTCTAAAGAGAACACACATCCAATGACTCTAGTAGTTAGTAAAAAGAGAACACATTCAATGACATTGCAAGATCCATAGGTGGATTGTGAAAAGAACACACACGCAACGACTCCAGTAGTTGTTAGTAAAGATAACACACATGAAATGACACTAGTGGATCCTTGTGTGGTCTCAGAAGAGAACACACATTTCAATGACACTAGTGGATCCATATGTGGTATGTGAAATGAACACACATGAAATGAATCCAGTTGTTGTTAGTAAAAAGAACACACATGCAATGACATTGGTGGATCCATAGGTGGATTGTGAAAATAACACACATGCAATGACAATGGAGGATCCATAGGTGGACTGTGAGAAGAACACACTTTTCAATGATTCTGGTTGTTGTTAGTAAACAACACAAATGCAATGACACTGGTGGATCCATGTTTGGTATCTGAAGAGAACACACATGCAATGACTCTAGTTGTTGTTAGTAAAAACAGCACACATGTAATGACACTGGTGGATCCATAGGTGGATTGTGAAAAGAACACACATGCAATGACACTGGTGGATCCATATGTGGTATGTGAAAAGAACACACATGCAATGACTCTGGTTGTTGTTAGTAAAAAGAACACACATGCAATGACAGTGGTGGATCCATAGGTGGATTATGAAAAGAACACACATTTCAATGACTCTGGTTGTTGTTAGTAAAAAGTAAACACATGCAATGACACTGGTGGATCCATGTGTGGTCTCTAAAGAGAACACACATGCAATGACTCTGGTTGTTGTTAGTAAAAAGAGCACACATGCAATTACACTGCTGGATCCATAGGTGGACTGTGAAAGAACACACATGCAATGACACTAGTGGATCCATATGTGGTATGTGAAATTAACACACGTGCAATGACACTGGCGGATCCATGTCTGGTCTCTAAAGAGAACACACATGCAATTACTAGGGTTGTTGTTAGTACAAAGGACACAAATGTGATGACACTTGTGGATCCATAGGTGGATTGTGAAAATAGCACACATGCAATGACACTGGTGGATCCATACGTGGTATGTGAGAAGAACACACATGCAATGACTCTGGTTGTTGTTAGTAAAAAGAACACACATGCAATTACACTGGTGGATCCATAGGTGGATTGTGAAAAGAGCACACATGCAATAACACTGGTGGATCCATATGTGGTTTGTGGACAGAACACACATGCAATGAACACTCGTGGATCCATGTGTGGTTGGTTCAAAGAACACACATGCGGTGAACACTGGTGGATTCATATGTGGTTTGTGAACAGAACACACAAGCAATGCCACTGGTTGATCCATATGTGGTATGTGAAAAGAACACACATTCAATGAGTCTAGTTGTTGTTAGTTAAAATAAGACACATGCAATGACACTAGTGGATCCAGTGTGGTCTATGAAGAGAACACACATTTCAATGACATTGGTGGATCCATATGTGATATGTGAAAAGAGCACACATGAAATGACACTGGTGGATCCATAGGTGGACTGTGAAAATAGCACACATACAATGACACTGGTGGATCCGTATATGGTATGTGAAAAGGACACACATGCAATGACTCCAGTTGTTGTTAGTAAAAAGAACACACATGCAATGACACTGGTGGATCCATGTGTGGTCTTTGAAGAAAACACGCATTTCAGTGACACTGGTGGATCCATATGTGGTATGTGAAAAGAACACACATGAAATGACTCCATTTGTTGTTAGTAAAAAGAACACATATGCAATGACACTGGTGGATCCATATGTGGTATGTGAAAATAACAAACATGCAATGACTCTGGTTGTTGTTGGCAAAAAGAACATACATGCAATGACACTGGTGGATCCATGTGTGGTTTATGAAGAGAACACCCATTTCAATGACTGGTTGTTTAGTAAAAAGAACACACATGTAATGACACTGGTGGATCGAGGTATGGTCTCTGAAGAGAACACACATTTCAATGACATTGGTGGATCCATATCTGGTATGTAAAAAGAAAACACATGCAATGACTCCAGTTGTTGTTAGTAAAAAGAACACACATGCAATGACACTGGTGGATCCATCTGTGGTCTCTAAACAGAACCCACATGCAATGACTCTGGTAGTTAGTAAAAAGAGCACACATGCAATGACACTGGTGGATCCATGTGTGCTATGTGAAAAGAACACACACGCAATGACTACAATAGTTGTTAGTAAAAATAACACAAATGCAATGACACGGGTGGATCCATATGTGCTATCTGAAAAGAACACACATGAAATGACTCTGGTTGTTGTTAGCAAAAAGAACACACATGCAATGACACTGGTGGATCCATGTGTGGTCTCTGAAAAGAACACACATTTCCATGACTGGTTGTTGTTAGTAAAAAGAACACACATCTAATGACACTGGTGGATCCAAGTGTGGTCTCTGAAGAGAACACGCATTTCAATAACACTGGTGGATCCATATGTGGTATGTGAAAAGAACACAAATGCAATGACTCCAGTTGTTGTTAGTAAAAAGAACACACATGCAATGACACTGGTGGATCCATCTGTGGTCTCTGAAGAGAACACACATTTCAATGACTCTGGTTGTTGTTAGTAAAAAGAGCACACAATCAATGACAATTGTGGGTCCAGATGTGGATTGTGAAAAGAACACACATGCAATGACACTGGTGGATCCATGTGTGGTCCCTGAAGAGAACACACATGCAACGACTCTGGTTGTTGTGAGTAAAAAGAGCAGACATGCAATGACACTGGTGGATCCATGTGTGGTCTCTGAAAAGAACCCACATGCAATAACACACATGCATAGACTCTGGTTGTTATTAGTAAAAAGAGCACACAATCAATGACAATTGTGGGTCCACATGTGAATTGTGAAAAGAACACACATGCAGTGACAATTGTGGATCCATGTGTGGTCTCTGAAGAGAACACACATGCAATGAATCCAGTTGTTGTTAGTAAAAAGAACACACATGCAATGACACTGGTGGATCCATCTGTGGTCTCTGAACAGAACACACATGTAATGACTCTGGTTGTTAGTAAAAAGAGCACACATGCAATGACACTCGTGGATACATATGTGGTATGTGAAAAGAACACACACGCAACGACTCCAGTAGTTGTTAGTAAAGATAACACACATGAAATGACACTAGTGGATCCTTGTGTGGTCTCAGAAGAGAACACACATTTCAATGACACTAGTGGATCCATATGTGGTATGTGAAATGAACACACATGAAATGAATCCAGTTGTTGTTAGTAAAAAGAACACACATGCAATGACATTGGTGGATCCATAGGTGGATTGTGAAAATAACACACATGCAATGACAGTGGTGGATCCATAGGTGGATTGTGAGAAGGACACACTTTTCAATGATTCTGGTTGTTGTTAGTAAAAAACACAAATGCAATGACACTGGTGGATCCATGTTTGGTATCTGAAGAGAACACACATGCAATGACTCTAGTTGTTGTTAGTAAAAACAGCACACATGTAATGACACTGGTGGATCCATAGGTGGATTGTGAAAAGAACACACATGCAATGACACTGGTGGATCCATATGTGGTATGGGAAAAGAACACACATGCAATGACTCTGGTTGTTGTTAGTAAAAAGAACACACATGCAATGACAGTGGTGGATCCATAGGTGGATTATGAAAAGAACACACATTTCAATGACTCTGGTTGTTGTTAGTAAAAAGAACACACATGCAATGACACTGGTGGATCCATGTGTGGTCTCTGAAGAGAACACACATGCAATGACTTTGGTTGTTGTTAGTAAAAAGAGCACACATGCAATGACACTGGTGGATCCATGGGTGGATTGTGAAAAGAACACATATGCAATGACATTGGTGGATCCATATGTAGTATGTGGAAAGAACAAACATCCAATGACACTGGCGGATCCATGTGTGGTCTCTAAAGAGAACACACATGCAATGACTCTGGTTGTTGTTAGTAAAAATAGCACACATGCAATGACACTGGTGGATCCATAGGTGGATTGTGAAAATAGCATAGATGCAATGACACTGGTGGATCCATACGCGGTATGTGAAAAGAACACACTTGCAATGACTCTTGTTGTTGTTAGTAAAAAGAACACACATGCAATGACACTAGTGGATCCATAGGTGGATTGTGAAAAGAGCACACATGCAATGACACTGGTGGATCCATATGTGGTTTGTGAAAAGAACACACATGCAATGACTCCAGTTGTTGTTAGTAAAAGATCACAGATGCAATGACACTAGTGGATCCTTGTGTGGTCTCTGAAGAGAACACACATTTCAATGACTCTGGTGGATCCATATGTGGTATGTGAAAAGAACACACATGCAATGGCACTGATGGATCCATACGTGGATTGTGAAAAGAGCACACATGCAATGACACTGGTGGATCCATATGTGGTATGTGAAAAGAACACACATGCAATGACTCCAGTTGTTTTTAGTAAAAAGAACACGCATACAATGACACTAGTGGATCCAGGTGTGGTCTCTGAAGAGAACACACATTTCAATGACACTGGTGGATCCATATGTGGTATGTGAAAAGAACACACATGAAATGACTCCAGTTGTTGTTAGTAAAAAGTACACACATGTAATGACATTGGTGGATCCATATGTGGTATGTGAAGAGAACACACATTTCAATGACACTGGTTGTTAGCAAAAAGAACACACATGCAATGACACTGGTGGATCCATGTGTGGTCTCTGAAGAGAACACACATTTCAATGACTCTGGTTGTTGTTAGTAAAAGAACACACATGTAATGACACTATTGGATCCATGTGTGGTCTCTGAAGAGAACACACATGCAATGACTCTGGTTGTTGTTAGTAAAAAGAGCACACATGCAATGACACTGGTGGATCCATAGGTGGATTGTGAAAAGAATACACATGCAATGACAATGGTCACTACAAGAAATCTGGTGATACATGACCCTCCATATTGGTCACTGAAAGGTCATGGTTTGTAATTTATGACCTTTTTGTGACCAAATACAGATGGTCAAAAGATTAGCGTCACTAGTTAAACACCACGACCTTTTTTCTTAATTGGTCATAGACTTCTATGACCAATATAGATGGTCACAGATTCTATGACCAACTGTATTGGTCATAGACTGTCTATCCTATCAACGTCAGATCCTACATGGCCGATCCTACGTGGCAAATTTGTGACCAAATCAAATGGTCGTTGGTCAGATTCAGCCCAGTCTAGTCTGGTGCTTTACATGGGCCAAGCCCAACAATTTAGCCTATTTAATATTATATTTGTATCAGCTCTGATTAGCTAAATGGGCCAAACCCAAAGTTTTGGCCTTTTTATTTTTGGAGCGTGGCCTTTCCATTTTTGAACCGTGGCCTTTTTGACTCAATTTCATTTTTCTTTATTATTAACAAAGAATGGGTCCACTAGTCAGATGGGTCCGTTTGTCAGGATCTAGTCATCGGTCTCACTTGTAAAGTTCTTTCTATGTTTTTCTGATACCAATTTTCCATATGCCAGAAAATAAATGACTAATATTTATATCTAAAAAACAAACACAAATAATATTTCAAACGATAGCAAGAATCAATATATTATTACATCATATCACACAGCCACTTTTCTGATGGCTAGATCTAGATACTATTCTGATTGCTTCACACGTCTTAGACTTCTTCGGCCTGGAGCGACTTCCATAGAGATCACACACTTGGCTACTGCTCCAGGAAATTGCTACATAGTGCAAAAGGAAACAATAAGATATATTGTTACATATTGGAATCTCAATGCTCTAGTAACTCGCATACTATTCGTGGCATATGATTCATGGCAGTTTAATAGTGTTGAACAAGAGAAACTTAACAATACTCAATGTGACATGATGAGCTACTTTCAATGCGCCATGTGTTTTCAATTATTCAATCACAACATGCTAAAAGATAGAACAGTATATTTTAAGTACAAGCTATTACATTTCTTACAACTAATAATTCTATGTTGACTGACAGAGATAACACACTACATTTACATGAACATAGGACAGTACCATAAGTTGTAGACTTGTAGATAAATGAGATACTTATCACAGATAATAAGCCTAGTTTCTAATTGATAGATTTACTTTAAAACTTTCTTTGAGTTCAAATCAGAAACAATATACCATGGCATAGCAGCAAGCAAATACTATAAGTAACACGAGCCTCATGATACCTAAAGAAAGCTTATTCGGTCAAAAGAGTAAAAGTCTGCAAGTACCACATTACGCATGTTTAATCACCCCTAATGACAAAACAGGGTATACACTGCTATAGAAAACCATCTCTTCTTCTAGAGAGCCCATGTACTTGCCGATCAAAAGTGTTGCAAGTTCACATTTTTGCTGCCCTGCAAGACAGAGATTAATCAGCACAATGGACGACAAGCACAAGCTAACAGAGACATACGAGTGAGACCAGTCAAAGAACAAACTATGAGTGAGATTCATGGTGAACATTAGGTGTGCATATTAGAAGGAAAATGGCTAGACCACAAAATCCAAAGAAGTAAAGTCACATAGAAAGAAACACAGCAAGAAACAAGTTAATATGGATGATAAAGTGTACCTATAACTGCATTGAATTGACATGCTGTAAGGCCAGATTAAATATGGATTATAAAGGATGATTTCTACAACACCTAGTCAACATGCCAGTTACAGAATACATAACCAATAAAATGTGACAGAGAATTATCCATCTAAGCTAGAACAATTTTGGAAACACACCATAAAGATGTGGTCATGTGAACAGCTTGTAGCAGGAATCAGCCAGTAAATAAGATGAGGACAAAACAGATTAGCAAGAATAAGGTTTTAATTACGCATCAAGATGATTACAAATGTTATTGAAAACTGTATGATATTCT